>OU015494.1:153358758-153416258 GCA_907164885.2 Dolomedes plantarius | reverse complement strand
GTGCAGTGCTGCATATACTAAAATAAGTAGAGTATAAATACAGAAAAAATTTAAAAAGTACATATAAACTATGTTTCTTTATAAATGTATTAGCATTTTGTTTAAACAAAAATATCTAATAAAAGATTAACAGTTCTGAATGAGTACGCGTCCCTTTATGTCATGCTATGATATAAAATTCTCCTTAGTCTCTTTCGTCAGTGAATGTACATGCAAAGTATTAAGAAATCGTAACTTGGATGCCGTGTGTCTAGTTACATACAAATTTTCCAGAGGATCAATACTACTTTGTCACTTTTGATAGAAATGACGACAAAACTACTTCAAAGGCACCACAAATTGTAGGCGAAAGACCACCACAATTTCAGCCAAGCATTTGTTCTAACTTTCCAAATTATTTATAGCACTCTCTAAAAGAAAAAGACAGCGATCAATAACTTTACTCCGTTAGCAAAGGGAAGGAGCTCCCGACGACAATCATCGTAATCTATTCAAATAAATGAATGATTATATTCTACTTCGAAAATAGTATTTTGGAAATATTAGCATCTTTGTCTAACATGCTGCTTGGTCTAAATTGCTGTGTGTGTGTGTGTGCGCGCGCGTGTGCGTGTGCTCGTGCGTGTGTCTGTAACCAAACAGTGGAAGAAAGGGAGAGCTGGGTAAAAGAGACAGTATTGATGAAGTGGTTTGTGACATGAAAAAAAGGAAGCAGGTATGAGGGAACTTCATAAACAAAGCATTTACGGAAGAGCAACAATTTCCAAGCCACTTGTAATAGATGTCAATGCAAAACATCGTCCACAATGGCGTCAAGAGCGTAAATCCTGGTTGAGAAATATATCAAAAAATGCCATTTGGTCCGACAAATCATTTTTCATATTGTTTCTCATTGTTTAACAGGACGCGCGTATGTCTGGAGAACACCTACACAAGGGTAAGATTCTGGCTGTCATGTAAAATGTCAATCAGGGTGGGAGATATACCAAGGTTTGGGAGGGTATATCATGGTTTTCTTCAGTTCCTATTGTATCCCTATTGTGTCCCTATTGTTCCCATGACTAGCTTTAAACAATTCACTGCTCTCAGCATTCGTTCCAAGCTTGTCTTTTAACAGTTCAGCCTGAATTTGTTTTGTCTTCTCTCAAATTATTGCCTCGAATATGCTATCACCTGTAAACTGTTTTTCATTAATCCAAATGTACAACAATTTCTTCATTTTTTCTAATATCTGTGACATTTACTTGGTCGCGGCCTTCACACCTCTAGCAACATTCACTCCTTTAATAGTTTATTTTTCACTACCGAAGAGACCGTTGTTCTAGACATTTTATGAAGCGCAGCGATATCAGACACCACGCTCGTACTTAGCTATTGTCTTTATTTTCTGTTCTATCATGATTCTCACTATTTATCTTTTATACTGAGAGGTGTCACTAAACTTCTTCAAACTCACGATGGCTTGTAAAGAAAAAAATAAGCATCAAATGAAAAAAGCACAAAAAAAGAAAGTACATGGTGATATATACATTTTTCCGCACAGAGTGCAAACTACTATGAAAAATGAAAATAGCGAGACTGTCTTTCTTTTCGTCTGGAGAGACAGGTGCGGGGGCATCGTCTTGGCTCATACATGTTTTAGCATGTGCGATGACTACCGAGCTAACATTGAGTTCCGAAGTAATTTTTTCACGTCGAAATACGACGAGTACTAAGGTATGACTGTAAATATATATATATATATATATATATATATATATATATATATCCATTACACACGTTCTTAAAATATAACCTGAAAAGGAAAACTAGCTCATATCTACATGGCTGGAGCTAGACTCATCCTGGATGGAATTTAAATTTTGAAGCAGTCGGGTCGAATCGTTTTATTTCAGCGATAAAAAGTACGTCCATCCATGCCAGATGCTCGGAAGCGAAGATGCCACCAGATATTGATATAGGGACTAAGGACGACATGGGAAGAATTTCCAGGGGAAAAAAATAGTTCCAAAAATCGCCGAAAGGGGACGATATAGCGCTGTTGTTGTCGGCGCACCCGAGAATTTGCATAAGAGGTAAGTAAAACCTCAAAATACAAATTCACGGCTATGGAGTCGACAGTAGCAGCAGTATTTCGGGCTATAAAGATAAGGGATGAATACCGAAAGAGTTGTAAGCAGACAAATGAATAACTAAGAAATATCACTGCAACACCACTTTATGCAGCAAAAACGACACATTGCACCCGGAACACTACGTTCTCAACGGCCAAAGCGTAACATGCCGACAGGAATGTTCATCAAAGTCCGGGATGTGTTGTGTTTTAGGGCCGCCAAGTTCGAGACTCCCAGATGTACTTTAGACTTTAAATAACCCCACAGAAAGATGTCACATGGGTTAGGTCCGGGGAGCGAAGTGGCCATGTAAATGGAAGAAAGCGACTTATGACCTTTTCTTCTGTAAAGTGAAGGCGCAACAGATTCCGCACCGATAGCCCAAAATACTGGCGCTGCTGTCTACTACTTAGTCATGAAGTTGCATTTTGACGTTTTACTTACTTTTTATGCAAACTGTCGGGTGCGCCGACAACAACAGCGCCATATCGTCCCCTATCGCCTATTTTTGGAACTTTTTTTTCTTTCTCGGAAACTCTCCCATGTCGCCTTTAGTCCATCTATTAATTTTGGTAGCGCAAACGGGTGAACTGAATGCAACGAAATTCTGTGTATGGTCTATACACGAGATGCGCTCACGGAATTTTGAAAAAAAAATTTAGTTCCAAAATGTTCACCAGAGGGCGCCTTTTCGGGAAAAACATGAAATTTAACACAATAAACTACCAAAATGGAATACATAAACAATTTGAACATTTATTCAATAGTTTTTGATCACCTTGTCATCGAACCACATTCAATAAAGGTAAGGAAATAAATAACCTTTGCCACCAAATGACTTTGGTGTTTGAGAAAAAAGACAGTTGAGTTTGCAGAAACAGGTACAGATTATGACAAAATGAGCAGTTGTCAATCGTATTCAGGACGATTAAAGGAAAGGTGCTCAATCTGACCACCGTCAGTCACCTGCAAATTTTGAAGGCGATGGACAGTGTGTTCAACAGCAAATCGTAACGGATCAGTTGTGATGCTTTGCACATGAAGCGTGATGTTAGGAAAACATTAACCTTTCCTTACATTGTCCTGGACACGATTAACAACTAGATCCTCTTGTGACATTACGTCATAATCTGTGCCTGTTTCTGCAAACTCAACTGTTTTTTTTCTTCTCAAACAGCAAAGGTGTACTGTTATTTATTTCCTTACCTTTATTTAATGTGGTTCGATGACAAAGTGATCAAAAACTAATCAATAAATGTTCGAATTGTTTATGTATTCCATTTTCATCGTTTATTTTGTTAAATGTTTTTCCATGAAAAGCGCCATCTGGTGGACATCTTGGAACAAAATTCTTTTTTCGAAATTCCGTGAGTGCAGAACGTGTGTGTATATATATATATATATATATATATATATATATATATATATATATATATATATATATATATATATATATATATATATATATATATATATATATATATATATGTGTGTGTGTGTCTGTGTTAGTTGTAATAAACTACTTTTGATACGTTATAACTCCATTTCTTGTTTTTGAGCTGTTATAGAGTAAAACATTAACAAATTTAAACCTAAAAATTCTGCAGTACTTTGATTAGGACAATGTTTGTACTACAAATCTGTCTGCCTTCAAATATCAAGATCATGCCGCTGTTAAGTAAACAATATCACTACTGCGAAGTGTATGTTTAGTATTTGAACGCTTGAATACTCCAGTAAAATAATTGACCCTGAAAATTATTGCTCTCAGGAATTTTCTTTCTGTAGTGGTGAGAGGAGGACACCTTCATTACATAATAACAAATATTCTGTAATGGTAAGCTTTGATTAAATATGTTGCGGACCAGCTAATTGCATACGCTACTATTCAATTCTGACCATAATATACGAGTATAAATGGCTGTGTGTATCTGATGTGGCTTTCTTATAGTAAACATTCATCATTAGAACAGCATGCGCGTTCTGAACATATCTCAGTTCGCGTAGGAATGTGTTATATGGACTCCCATCACTATTAAATGAATCTTGAACTTCCATCTAGAATTCCTGGTGCATGATATTGAAAAATTGTCTCCACGATTTCTGGGCATTTTATGAATTGCTTTTGTATCTGCTAGTGTAGCATTATTTTTCAATATAAAATATTATCTATTAAACTGACGATAGTTATAACTAAAATTAAACGCAAACTAATAAATCAAAATTTTGCAACAAATACTAGTTATGCTTTAAAGCATAATTAGTGCGCCTAACCAATTAGTAACTTAAAATGTCTAGCATATTTCTATGGTGCCCGGTATAAACGGCTTAAATTTTAAAAAAAGGGATTTTTAGATATTTGTTAGTATTGTTAAAAAGAAAAAAAATTTTGATTTGTATAAAAGGCTAAAGTCCATCAATTTTGTACACAAAAATTCATTTCTTTGTACTAAAGACTCAAGTCGAAATTATTGTTCTGCGATGGGTACAACAGCCAATAACTTGGTATGTTTAAATCACTGTTTTTGACTTAAGCCCTTTATACCGGGCACAATAGGTTTTAGAAAAGATAATTTTTTAAAGGATTAATTTTTAATAGGTACTTAGACAATATTTAAAGGAAAATATATCAATATGCATGTTTGCAATTTAAGTTTCATGTATTTCATATATATACCAGCTAGAAGTTGAAAATACATTTTTTCAAATATTATTCAAATTTTAATAAAGAAGTTCTTCATTCTTCCCCATATCAAATCTAAGGTAATATAAATACAATTGCTTCACTGTTTTTAATTATATTTTATATTCTTTATACCATTTAACTCTGTTAATACTACTTCAATTCTGTTTTGTACATTTCAGAAATTAACATTTAGAATAAAGTCCAAATTTATGACAAGCTTTCTTTATAATTTAGATGTTTTCCTTGAAAATTTAATCACAGAAGATGGACTTGATTCATGACTACGGTAGTTAAGAATAAAATATTAAAATGGGAAAAGCAAATAAACATATTTTTAAGAGATTTATTAAGCAGACAGTCAACTGTTGTAAGCAAAGATTTCACGATGCGTATAAAATGAGATTATACGACAAAAAAGATATTTTTATCTCGTCTTTAAATTAAGTTGCCTCGTCAAGTTTAGAACACATAATTTGAAGATGAAACTGAATGTAACAGAAAGACAGCATTTGGAAACAGGCTGCGAAAAAAATAACATGGATCATTAGCAGATTTTATAGTATTTTTTTATACAGCCCAGACTTATAGTTACATCTCCTTTTAACGGTATTTTTTCCGTAAAATTATTGTATTCATAAATTTTGGAGAATGAACCAGCTAAAATAAACTAAATAAAAAATTGAATGTCATATACATAGGATGAATATTATTTTAAAATATAAATTCTTGAAAAAAATAGCTTTAAAAATTTTAGTTCACATAATTAAAAGAAATGTCTTATTTAACCTGTATTTTCTATTGATTATCAACTCTATCGGTTAATTTTGCAATGAATAATTTTGTTATATATCTTTGAAGCATTATTCCGTTCAATTAGACACTTTTTTAAACAATATTGTTTTAAACATGAAAAACAACTTGACACGGCAGGTTCTAGAGCTTAGTATATATTTTTTGTTGTTCCAGATGTGCTGATCTTAACACCCCCAAACCATTTCAAGATTTTTTCTGGCATTTTTTTTTTTAGAATTGGAGAAATTTTTATGAAAAAGGTCACATTTGAATGCATAAAAATTCATATCTTAATTTTATACAATAACTTCTTATTTTATAAGCCTATTTTTAATTGGTCAGTTTTCCCAGTAACATGTAATTTCTATTTCAATATTCTATAAGAGCAGGTAGAATTAAAAATATGCATATAAAAATTATGTAGCCTGTGAAATTTAGTTAAATTAATTTTATTCGCATTCAATTAAATGAACAATTAAACTAAAAAACTGTATAAGTCTTACATTGAATCTTAGCAAACTTTTTTAACCTTTTATAAACCTTCTTAAAAAAATATTGAATCCCCTCATAGCTAGTTCATCTAAATAGCCAAAGAAATATATTAAATGTGCTAAAAGACACCATTTTTATGAACAGATTTAAACAGTTGGTTTTATGATTAATTAGACCGTCTTTTTCTTACATAGAATTTTGCTCGAAACAATTTCTTTATTGAGAAATATAGTTTTTTCGGTAGATATTAGAGAATAGTTTTGAAACAAAACCAAAGAATAAAAAAAAGTATTAAGTTTCCGATATATTCTGCATGCGGTTCAGAATTTTAAAAAATGCATAAAAGTAATGTGATATCAGTTGTACATAATAAAAATGATACTCTAAAAATTGGAAAATACTTTTTGTCAATTTCAGTCCCTATTCTGCTTTTTCTATGCTTTCACTTAATGCTTTTCATCTTCTATTAGAGAAATACAATACTCCATGTCATTCTGTGAAATATATCTTAAAGTTCGATTAATTATATTTTAATCCTGATTTGTTGTTTTAATTAAAATCAAATCAGCACTGTGGCACTGATGACTTTCGCATGGTCATTGGGATTTAATTTTTTACTTCTTTACAGAAAACTTTAACTTGTGAATTTCAACCTATAGACATCATTGATCAATTACCAATAATATTGTAAGGGAAGAACATTTAAATGAAGCTTTAAAATGCCTTTTGATATTCCTTTGAGTACTGACAGTGATTTTCACTTTACAAAATGTATGAGGGACCGGTGGGGCCAACCGTCGGGAGTTAATTATACTCCTTGACACGGCCAATATGGCCGAAAATTAACACGAACAAGTGGACCCTTGGCTGCGTATTTAGGAATTACGCCAGTGACTAGTTAATTGGAGTATATATGGTCGTTTAACGTTATTGATATGAATCATTACCAAATATATGAATTATGAATTTTTCCCGTTTTAAGAAAGCTAATTTTCATAATTTGATTAGCACAACTTTCAGCAGTTAAAAGAGCCTGATTAGAGTATCTGGTAAAATTAATAAGTAAATTCCATGCTTAAATTACCTTTTTATTGCATCATTTCTAAAGTTTCGTTTGAATCAAATAATGCACAAACTTCTCGGTAAAATATTTTCAAATTCAAACAACCTTCATGAAAATATCACGGGATTTTCTTCAAAATACTTGAAATATTGGTACTGAACAGAACTGCCAAGTTTTCTCCTAATCTATTCTCAAAATAGCTCGCAGTTTGTTCAGTAAAAGTTGATCCCTCCATGAACGCAATCATTTGGGATAGGAAAATGTTACTCCACAGTAAATCGTTAACTTTGCAAAGGAAGGGAAAGAAAATTGCTTGAATTCTTTGTAAACTCCAAACGCATACTTTTTAACCTTCTGTTAACCACGAGCTTTTAAATAGGAAAATTTCTAACTTTAATATGTTTTTTTAAATTTAATGAAATTCGTGACGAAAATTCGTAATGAAATTCGTGACGAAAATTCGTAATGAAATTAAACGAAGACAGATGTAATTATAATGTATAGATTAAAGTAAACAATTATTAAATAAAATTTTAAATGCATGTAAATAATTTGAAAGCTAGAAAAATAAAATTAACTTTTATCCCATAATTTTAGTAAAAAATTTCCAACAGCGTTTACAATTTACTGTTGCCCTTTAAAACCATCCCCACGTATAACCATCCCCTTGGATAAAATACATGATTTTCCTTAAAGTTAATATTATAGGGATTCAATGTTAAAGAGACAGTCTCTTTTAATGCATTACACAAGAACTATTTTGACAGTTTCCCACTCATAAAATAACATTATAATGTCACATTTAATGAACACATAATACTGTCCCAAATTTCTCAGCCCACCAAATTCATCAATCCCTCTTTTATCCCCAAATACTCAAAAGTCAACAAAAAGTTTCATTTAATTTTTGCATTATTTAAACGGATTCAGGGGAAATTTCTTAAAAGGTAAAACCCTAACTAAAATTGAACACGAATTAAACTTACCTATACCTTTTGTTAAGTTATAAAAGTATTACATAACATGAAAAATTCCTACACAAGCATAATATAACAGCAAAGTATAATCTTCGATTTAACGCAACATAGTGGATAAAACACTCACAAATAAATTCTTAACAAAAGTAATTTTTCATTAAATGATTCATTGTATGTCCAAACAAATAATCAGAAACATTCATAATATCTGGTTAAATTTCTTTTCTATTTATCTTCGAGTAGTGCTGAAGGATTTCTTGCGATTTATTCGTATCTTTTGAACTAAGTATCTCCGCTCTCGTTAAAACAGGATCAATGGGCATCAATATTCCCGCACAAATATCCCTTGTGGAGATAGTACTTTGTTTCTTTCTCGATTCTGAAGATTATTACAGCACGAAAGAGTTTGGAAAATAAAAAGTATTCACATATTTTTTTATGTAGCGGTAGCTTTCGAGATAAGCTAAAATAAATGATTTGCATTGAAACTAAAATATTTTACAGAGTTCGAAAAATTTATACAAGCAATTTTTTGACAAGAATGTTAACTAAAGCATTACTTGCAACAAGGCAATATTTATGGACCCATATTCTAAGTGTAATAGTGTGTGTGTGTGTGTGTGTGTTCTTTCAATGATCTTTTAACATTTAAAAAATAATTTATGAAGTTTGAAACATTTGTTTCTTTCAGATTTCGTGAACACAAGATATGTTTTATTTTCCTGTCTATCTAGTTTATAATGCAATGAATCTACAACCACCCTCATTGAAACAGGATGATATCAATCGATGGCGACAATCCCCCATCCATTGTGGAGTCAGTCTGTCTGTGCAGACATTTTCTTCTTTATATTCCTGCCTTCAACATTGGTAACCTAGCAAGGAACATGGAAACATAGCAGTGCAATGGTACTTACTGCTATCTTTCCTATGTTTTAACGAGAGACTTAAAGGGCAAGTTAAATTATATATTGTACTATATATGAAATGCTCTCTCATTTGACCAATCTTGATATATAAAGGGCAAAAGACTGAAAGCATTAAAGCAGTAAACAGCGATTTGTAGTGCGAAGGTATTGGATTCTGTTAGTTCAATTTTGAATGTAACTGCCTAAAAATGAAAATGGAAAACTATACATGCTTGAAAATAAATGTCACATCTGCCAGCTCTAAAAATAGATACTAAATATCTACAACGCCAGATTATACCAAAACAGTTCAATTGACTGATATGGCGTCTTTGACCAAACTGCCACAGATATTCTATCATATTTTCTAATTTCATTTTAACCTTGGAATCGATTACAGAAGACCTCCTCTCCAGAAAAATGTGTGGTACCAATAGGCTATCACAATCACTAAGCCATACCAACAGAGTAAATTGACGAAAATGCTAATTCCGCTTTATCTTTGCCTTAATGTTGTAACTTTAAATTGACTGTAAATGTAGAATTTATTTTAACACAGGTTTCGCACTCATTTTCAGAAGTCAAAAATTAGGAGCTCTTACAGACGTGAGCTAGCATTTTTAAGGACCTCAGAAATGTTCAAAATATGCTGTAATTAAAAATTTTAGCCATTTAAGAATATTTCAGAATTAGAATTACAAACATAACTTATCCTTAAATGTTCAACTTTATACATTCGGGGTTTTAATAATCATATTTCAAAATTATTTTTAAAAGTTACAATCTATTGGGCATGACCAACATTTAACTAGATAAATTTACATCAGTAGGCAGCGTCATAACTCGTCATTAGAGCAAAGCAGTGTATGCATATATTTTGAGGGGGAGGGATAATATCAAAGAAGTATTTGCATCTTTATTAACACCAATACAATAAACGACTGTCTCTTTCTGCAAAATGCTTATTCAGTGTTTGATATTGTCCTCAAAACCATTCTTTGCGTGTTCTGTCATATTAATTTGTATGATAACATGTTAAGATCCCATTCAAATGTTGATTTTCTTTTATATGCGTATATAGGCTTCCCACGTGCAGGCATATAGATATGCGTAAATAATCTCTTCATGTACATGCTCACATATAGATAAATACGTGATAGTAAAAAACTTGCACGTATCACGACCTTTAAATGCAATGTATCACGACCTTTATCGTAAAAGATATATAAACCATTAAAAATGGTTTCAAACGTCTTTCATAAATTGTATTTTATCTCTAACATTTATTAAGACGAAATTTCTTCAACAGAAGCAATTAAGTGCAGAAAAATGGCCTTACGTTCACGTAAATGATTTGGGATTTTTTAACAACCTTTCACGTTTAAGAAAGCGAGCATTATTCCTTCAAAGATAAAAATTAAGCCCTGTAAATTAGTTTATTTAGTTGTTCAACTCCGAATTATTTTTAAGTAAAAAGTAACACTTAATAGGAAAATTTGTCATTTTGAAATTAATCAGGAGTAAAGAATTTAATTACAAGCTATATCGATTACGTTCGTTTTCTTCAACGTTTAAGTAAAGGTGATGGAGGAGTGGGTGTTTATAAAGCGGTATCGCGTAAAGAAATGAATTAAGAATTTAAAAGTAATGAGAACTGCAATCAGTTTTTGGACACGCACATATTATAAAATTTAACTGGAAAATAAACTTTCCAGAGTCCTACATTTCAGTCAAGAAAATTCAATTGCTTTTGATTCCTTTTTTCGCCTTTCTCAAGAAAAAAATATTCTACCCAAAAAATCTAGCCTAAGTCACGCAGAAAGTTGTCTGTTTTCTAGAACTTGCAGATGCTTTATAAAAAATAAAGTCCGACATAAGATAACAAGACCAAAGCGTGTTCTGAAAACTACTGCCACGTCTAACATACTTTTCCCACATATATTCGAAAAAAGGGGTGCACCCCGTTTGTTTCTAAATCTTACTTAAGCGTAGCCCTAGGATTGAAACATGGGAGAGATAGGGAAAAAATTGGCTAAAATTCGGTTCGTTTCTTTTGTCAGCCTATAAAGATGATAAATCCGTTTACCTACGAAATCCCTTTGTATAGTGAAGAATTGAAGCAAGATATTTTCTACGGATTATACTGAAACTATACTTGTAATGAAGTGGATATGAAAGGAGAATATTTAAGAATAAGTTCAGTTCAGTTAAAGAACGTGAAACAGTTTTTTCGAGCTATTTTCTAAGCAATAAGTTGATTTCTGTCAAAATAGCTTTCGAGATTACATTGCTAAACCCCCAATATAAATGCTATCAGCCATCTATGGATTGTTACACACTTACTGATATATTTAAAATTGACAGTAAATGTTTATTGCTAAACAGCTGTTTAGGAAAGAGTTAGAAATGGTGTGAACGTGACGCACAATCTTTAAATAATGAAAATATCTCTCTTTTTTGTTATGTATATCCATTGCTATAAATGATGTAATACAAAACGAATTTTTTCTAGTTAGGTTTCAGGAAAAACTTTTGCAACGGCTTACGAATTTATTCTTATCTACAAAAACAAAATATAGCCGTATAGTGAAGTTGAATTGTGCCCTAATTTCGTACTTCTATGAGGTAAAAATTTTAAATCATATATCTATCTTCAATAAAAATTACTCTTACATTTGTAATAATACCTCCATGTTTTTAATAAAACTATACCATAAATTTATCTTTAAACATTTCGGATAAATATCCTATGACAACATATTGTATTATGTAACATTATATATAACTCCTTTTGTCTCCCGAATGTAACAAATCTCGCTTAACCAATATTTGATTTATCGTACTGCTGTTCCTTCTGGTGAAATTGGAGTTATTAGTTACCCAGCAAGCTGGAAAGCTCTCTCCTAGAAAAGACGGAAAGTTACAAGCGGCTGTATGTGGCAGAAATGCACCCTCTTAAATGGCATCACTTTCTCCATAAATCTATTACGGAGGAAGTCCAATAAAACAGATGAGTGTTTGGAAACTGAAATATTTCATACTCCAGAGAAATAATCGTGTTTCCTTTACACATCAGTGTAAAAGAATCACATTATATTAGAAATATTCTAGTGAGCAATTCAAGAGAAACAAGATTTACTACGTAATTTAAAAGCGATAAATGGTAATAGTAAAGTAATCCGTTCGGCCAAAATGTATGATGCTTAAAAGTTCTATTGCGATCGTATTTTGAGATCAGTTAAACAGATTTAGTTGGTAATAAATAGCTCAAAATGACTTTTTAAAATATTCAAACTTATGTTAGAATAAAATTTTAAAATGTGCAACTTCTGACTTTAATATAAACACCTTTTTTGCAGCCCACCTATAGTTAAACCTTATTTGTTTGGCCCAAGGTAGCCTTTGAGTTTGACACCCCTGGTGTACGTGATGCCGATTTTAATTGTATTTTAGTTAAATTATACATACAGTTAAAATAATACAATTTTAATTGTATTGTGAACAATCAAATAAAAAATATTTAGTTAATTTATATGTAGTTTTATTAAATTTCCACCTCTAAAATAAAGTTCTGTTATGTACACGTCTCAGAGACGCGTGTTACTTGCAACGAACAAAATATGTATGTTAACAGTTAAGGGTTAAGATTTATAACGAAGTATTACGATAGTGTGATTCCTGAAATAGTAAATTTTACTCTCCAAATATTGAAAAATGAAACTTAATGAGTTTCATACATAATCTTTAGAAAAAAGATTTTTAAAAATGCTTCATAAATTAATACACAATGCTTTCGAATAAAAATTGATTATTTTCAACATCTAGGCTTAAACAATTATATATACACCTCGACAAAAAAAATTTATTCAAATGGTAAAGGTAAATTTTCCATCTTCTGAGCAACAAAAAATTTACTTTGCAAATAAAACAAGAACAATTCACTGTCCTGCAAAACAAAACTATTGAAAACTGATATTTCTTTAATGAAAAGATACAATACTAGCTAAGATTTTATAAATTACGAGAGTCTTTCGATTTAATATATACAATATGTTGTACAAAATTCATCTTTTTATTTTCAGACAATGAATAAATGACAATTATATCTGACTGTATTTTGCTAAGTGATGCAAATTTTTCAAAAGGTTAGTTTCTT
This sequence comes from Dolomedes plantarius, assembly GCA_907164885.2. Lineage (NCBI taxonomy): Eukaryota > Metazoa > Arthropoda > Arachnida > Araneae > Dolomedidae > Dolomedes > Dolomedes plantarius. The sequence goes on along the minus strand of OU015494.1, from coordinate 153,403,070 downwards.
TTTTGTCATGACACGCAACGAAAAAAATATAGCAGTAAACTCTTTCCGCGTGCATATCAAAAGTTCATTGTTTTGAGGCTGTATGAATGTCATAAATGTCTTAAGATGAATAAGGTTTTAATTGTGTTTTGAATTCTTTAAAATGGAATTACAGTATCTGAGTTGGGTTTATTTCCCTCTCATCTAAGTTTTCAAAAGACAATAGAGTATAAAACGACGTCTTAACAAGAAACGATCGTTATAAAATAAAAAAAATAGGACATGTACAAAAAATGATAGGTAAATTTTGAGACTTAATTGCATTCGGGATAACTGATATATATATATATATATATATATATATATATATATATATATATATATATATATTTTGCCCAGGTAGATATATAGATATAAAATAAATTTTTCATGCATTCCATCAAAAAAATACTGGGCTGCACCCCCCGCTCTTCATGTTCATCTGGCCAGACAGAATGCGCTTAGCGCGTTTCTACTGAAATGATATACAAACAATAAGAAAGAAAGAAACTTTGAGCCTGCCGATCTTCGTCTGATTATATGTCTGATTTTATTGAGAATTAATAACATAGTGTTGCGCGATTCGCACGTTTGGATTGAATAAGTTTCCTGTTTAATTAGATTTAATTAGATTTGTTTGATCCACTGTTTAATTAGAAATAAGTTATATAATTTACATTTACTTTATTATTTATTTTTCCATTAAAAACGCAGTTTTTTCCACATCACCCAAGAGGTAAAGGGCAAGATGCATTATCCCCTTTATTTAATCAAAATAAAGCGGGATTCCGCATGAAGCCTATTTTCCTTACTTTGGTTATTCGGTTTTTATTGTTGACAGGCCAAAAACCGTATATAAAGCAAATTATAAATCTGTTTTTAATTTTCCCAAGGCCAAAAACCGTAGGAGTGTGTATCTGGGGAGTCAGGGCCAAAGGTTATTGTATCAACCCTCTTCTCCCCCGAGCATTGGAATTTGACTGATAACGCAGTGCCCAGCTTTTAGCGTGCAGAAATACTCTTCTTGGTGAATAAAGTGTTGTGGTGAAGGGGCTGTATCCACATTCAAGTGGTACGCGCACCTCTTAGGGGCACAAAAAATCATTAAAAAATTAATTTAAAAAACTAATTAAGCCCCAAATTTCGTTTTTGCTGCGTTAACTTTCTCGGGTTCTAAACATTAACTGTGCCGAATTTGGTGGGTGAAACAGTCTAGGATTCTATAGTGGACAAACAAACAGACGAGCTCATATATATATATATATATATATATATATATGCCTTCGCGTATTTCAGAAAACATTTTTGATGAAATGTCAGTACTCTCTTATCACGAAAAGTGGTTATCAATATGTTAGACAGATAATCCTAGTTCTAAATAAAGCCACATGAAGTACTATAAATAATAATGAACTTTTCAAAAGAGTTTTTAAAATTATGACTCAAGTTCTCTAATAAACACCCACGGTTCTCATTTTTTTCAAAAAGCAATTAATTTTAGTTAAGATTAATAAAAATGTAATGAGCATATCATAAGTGATTTTGTTGTTATATTGAAATAAATCTGTATAAATTGATATTTAAAAACAATTAATGCCGATGCAAACTATAAAACTTGAATTTACAAGACCCAGGTGTAAATTTTAATGAAACCCATTTATAAATATTTATGATATGATAAAATCCAACATAATAAAACACAGATCCTTTTTATTTAAAAAAAGAACAAATAGATTAAACTTATATCTCACTTTCTCGAAAAACAACTGATGTTTCTCCTTCGAAAAGAATATGCCGATAACATGAACTATTACTTCCGAAAATATAAGTGATGATAGTAAAAAAAAAAGTGAGAAAATCCCTTATCTATGTTTCCACATATTATAGAGATCTTTGTATCGATCTGTAAAGAACGGGAAAGAATGAGGAAGAGAGAAAATCCAAAGCGGTCCTGATACATCCTATTTAGATTGAACTCCTACTGTTCTCTTCATCCTTCTGAGATCAAACATAACTGATGTAACACTATTCCACCACGGTAAACTAGCGACGAATTTGTCCGCTCAAATTCCTGCTCTTTTATTATTGTGACTGCAAAGACGGGACAAATAAGGAAATATTAATTCGTTTAGTGATGATTGGAGAGCATCGGGCGAAAAAAAAGAAGCATGACAGAAAAACAAATGGTACAGGGGGAGCTTTTATTACAAATCTATCTCGATCAATAAGGTTTAGCAGAAAGTCGATGTTGCATTTGTACAGGATGCCATTGCCAGCGAATATTTTGTTACTCAGAAAGAAAAGTAATCGGTGAGTGTAACTGACAGTTGTAAAGTACTACACTGTTCAACACAAGATTTTCGGTTAAACATTTAAATATACCGTTTTAATACATGGTTTTTAAATTAATAAATAATTTTAAATTCTTTTAAACATTCGTAAAGAATAACCTTTTTGTAATAAAATACATATTCTAATAATTTCTTCAGAACGAGGAAATCAAATATTCATCTATGATTTTATATGTCAGTATTTGAAAGACAAATGTTTCTTCCAGCCAAAGGAGCAACAGAAAAGCAGGGAAGGGAATATAAACAACTTAAAAAGATAATTAAAGATGACAGAAAATTTAACAGAATTATATTAATTCTAAATAATGCAGTGTCTTGGTTTGGTTATGGAGAAATCAGTAGAAATGTCTATTAAGTGGAAAGTACCAAATTCTTTCCTCGAAGCTACCAAGTTGTCCTCTCTCTCTCGGGGAAAATATGATCTAAATAACGTCCCCGAGCGATTATGTTACAGTACGACTTTTAATCAGTCAGAGTTTTATAAATTTTCTAATAAAAAAGAACGTGTAATATGCATTAAAAAGAAAAACTATCCTTTGGGTTGAAAATTATTGAGTTAAAACTAAGAAAAAAAAATCACAAACACATTAGCATGATTTGAAAGTTATTAAATTGCTTTTTTAAACAATGTAATATAAAATCATGAACTGTAAATGTAACGTATATGTAATATTTACGAATACAAATGGGTATGTATGAGTTTGTACTCAGGTGTCTGTAAAATATCTGATTAATACCGCAAACGAACTTCTTCATGAATGCATGGAAAATAACATGATGCATTAAAACATAAGAAGATGGATATTTATATTGATCATCAAAAATCTAGAAGTGTTAAAAATAGAATGTAACTAAATCTTTCTATTAATACAAGATACTACGTAAAAGCATGAATTAACAAAAATATGATCTTAAAGGCATTAAAAATGACTAATCACAACAAAGTAATCACGCCAAAATACAAGAGATTTTCTTCGAAAAAAAGTATGTAAAGATAAGTTTAATTTAAAAAGAATTGAATTTAGCAATTTTATTAAATTAATCTAAATATTTAATTATATTATAATCTTAAATATTTAATTTAAGATATATACAGTATGTGCTTTTTAATTTGTTTTTTTAATAATTAGCATGGTCAGTTTATTCCGCTATTTGAGCTATACATACGTATCCATATTATACATATTTGCATAGTTACATGGCAAATAACTATACAGGATTTTCTGGGCAACTGCCATGAAGACTAGTCATCTTCAATATCATTCTGAATCGGGGTTTCACATGTATACTGATGGAAATACCGTTATATATGTACATAGAGACACTCACACGTATATGCACGTATATACGGATATACATACACTCATTATATATATTATATATAATAGTCATAATATATATATATTATATATAATAGTCATAATATATATATATATATATATATATAATGAATCCATCTGTAATATGCAGGGGCGAGTTTACGTTATTCCACCATTTTCAGTTTAAGTGCATGTATTGTAATATCAAAGCTTATACAGAGATTTTACTGAGTATCATATCAAAAAGGAATAATATTTCACATCAAAAACTTAAGGTTATAAATATTGTTAAAATGACAATAAATCAGTAAGAAACATAGTAAAGATCAGTCACACCGCAACGGAAAATACATAAAAGGTGATGTATGTCTATCCTAAACGCTTTTGATGCTCACAAGTTTCATTCTAACACCGGATACAGCCCATGAATTTCGTGAATCTACCAACATTTCATTTTTGCAAAATTCAAAATTTATTTCTTTTTACCCCCCAATACATATAAACTTATGCGCCCTGAAGGGGGAAACCTGCATAATTCGCAATTTTTCAAGCGCAAAATATAACTTTAAAAAATCTAATGATGAATGGGGAAAAATGTAATCTTATATTGGGAATAAAATTCCATAGCACTTAATTGATCATTACTAAAAAATAGCCTTTACATATTAAATTAAATATTTAATTTTTTTTTACTAATATAAGTCCCAATGCCAGCATGTCATTAGATTACACACATTCACATAAATCATGTTAAAATAACCTTTACACACTCTAGCTGTGGGACCGATTAAATGACGCCTTCGTCAGGTATTGTTGCAAAATGTACCACTGAACTAAATCATAGAAAATTATAACTACCTATAAAGTTATATTTTTTATAATAAAATTTTTATATATTCTAAATATACGACCCAGTTTTAATTGTATATTGAATTACAAAAATAACTATATAAATAGTATTAAACGGCTTAAATATTTCAAAAGTTTCGAATTTGGTTCTAAAGCCAATTTTAGAATGCTACCTATAATATAACATTTCTTGCATAGTTTGTAAAATTTTGTGTTGAAACAAATTATCACATCACATATTGCTTAGGAAATAGCTATTTAGTTTACATTATGATATTTTTACTCCTAACTTTAATATACTTCTTCAGTTCTTGTAAAGAGGTATGTAGGAATATTATACGTGTAATTCAGCGTAAAATAAAGTGCTTGATAGTTTAGTAGTTAAGTTACTACAAATATTTACTTTAGCTGTAATATAAAATCAAATGACATCTTGCTTACTAGAGTTACCCTTTTTTCTGATTTTTACAATTTACATAATTGGACATCTTAAAACATCGTAGACGTCTTAGACATCTTAGAGTATATACCCAAACTGTATATATAAAATAATTAGATCGATTCTTGGATGTTTTGTGCTATATTTTTAAGCAACTTTTAATTTTCTCACAAATACTTTGTAATTTCTTTTATATACACAAAAAATAAATCGGCAGAAGGCAAACGGGGGATGATCTGCTAACAGATGGTGGGATACCTACCGCTATATATATATATATATATATATATATATATATATATATATATATATATATATATATATATATATATATATATACAGTCGAACATCCACATATCGAAGTAGCAAATTGTGCGAAAAAAACTCGATATATAGAAATTTCGATGTATAGAATTGAGCTTAGTGTTATCATAATTCTCCTAAAAAAATTTAAAGCTAATTTTCGTATACGAAACTCCATTTCTAATTTATATGCGAATCCCATTAAATAAAAGTTAAGAAATAAAAAATGAATTAAAATGAAAGATTTATCGATTACTACATAACTTTAAAAAACAATAATGCAGACAGTGGTTACAATGATCACAGTTATATTCTTTTAAAAGAAAACTACGAATATCTTGCTGAACAGTTAGTTTTGCGGAAAGTTCAAAGAAATGTTCGTATTTATTCAGTCCACTAAAAACTTCCTCCGGGACATTTTCCGCGAATTGAAGTCAACGATGTATTGTTTCAAATGCCAAAAATTGGGAGATTTTTTCTAAAGTGGAATAAAATCTCCCAATTTGTCTTGAAAAAAATTTCGATATATAGAGAATTTTTCGATGTATAGAAACAATTTTTCTATGTAATGAACATGGAGATTTGCTAAGAGTTCGATAGATAGAAAATTTCGATATAGGGAAGTTCGATATATGGAGGTTCGACTGTATATATATATATATATATATATATATATATATATATATATATATATATATATATATATATATATATGTCTTTGTGTCCGTATGTGCGTGCGCGTGTGTATGTATGTATGTATAAATTTATATAAAGTCCCAGTAGCAAATAAGGCTTAGGAAAACAGTATCACATTTAATTTTTCAAGTTTTTACTGAGGCCATTTTTATACTGGGGGATTCAGAAACAATGTCAAACAGAAATTGGCATAAAAAATGAATTCTGTAAATGATTCAATAAAATCCTCTAGCAAAATTTAAAGCTAAGTATACGGAAACAGCCTATACATCAGGAAGAAATGCTAAAAAATACATTCAGTGTTCTGGAATACATAAACAGATGATGGATGCATATTCTGGGCAGCAGCGATAGTTGCCATTTTTATGCAACGTATCGGATTTAGCTCATGAATTATGTTAAGCTTTGAATATTATATCTCAGAAAATAGAGCTTTTTATTGTAGATTACGGTGAATTTGACAATGGAAAGTCATGATTCACAAAAATGTTTTTGCTCTGAATAAAAAAAAAAATCAGCTTTTATCTGACTTTCAGGAAGAGTAAAATTTCAGGAAGTTATTGTTATGCATATGCCAATAACTACCATGTAGTAAAAACACATGGTAATATAATTTAAGATATGTTTTATAGTAAAAACGTATCTTAAATTTTGAGTCTTATTTCATGTTATTAGATTCTATACATTGTGAAATGCATTTAAATTTCAAATAATTAGCAACTTGAGGACACAGGAAAAAAGAATTAATGTAATGAAATCAATCACCATATCAATGTTCAAAAGTGCCCCGTTTAAAAAATTCATATGAAGTGTCAATACATAAAAAAGTACAGCAAAATATGTGTTTCCAAAAGTACAAAATTTTTATCTTTGAATGCTTTATTTATCCTCTGAATTTCACATTTTTCATGTGAAATTTTTTTATATTATAAAAATTTCACTCTAATAATATTTTTAGTAGCCGAGAGAAAAATGCGTAAAAATAATTAAACACGTTTCAAAACATCGATTTTGTTAATAAATGATATGAAAAGAAATATCATTTTTGAATAAATAAGCCTATTATTAAACATTAGTAAACTATTATTAAACATTATATACTATCGTTTGTTAGACAGGCGTCTTCCTTCAAATAAATAATTAAGGTTTAAATCCTTATAAATATCTCAAAAAGAGAACTACTTTCTTTTTAAAAAAATATTGAAGTACGAAAGTACGTAATATTTCTTAAAAGTGAAGAAAACGTCTATCCCCTTTTTTTCATAATTTAGGAATAAATCATCGTTTGGAAAACCGAAAATTTCAAACATGGAAAGTATGCACTGATGACATCATCAAGATATCATTTACCTTCATTTTGAACATTTATTAAGCGAAACGCCGTATGAAAGCGGTTCTCCTTTCTGAATGAAAATGCGGGAAATAAAAATTGCTTCTGTTGTGTTCCATGTAATTTCTTTTAAAAATATCTAATAAGAAATATTTTTGCTAATATTTTCTTTGTAAGTGTGCCAGACTGAAAGTGCTGTTCATTAATCTGAGAGTTACAGTAAATTTGAATGAACAGGCATTTTATCAAAATCCTTTTACTTCACTAACGTAAGCAGGAAATACTGAATCGTTAAAGACAAAGTGTAATACCTAGTTAGAAATTTTATATGAGTCATAAACTGGAAATTTACTATTATATTTAAATATTGCTAAAAATATTGTTCTTTAAACTAACCTAAAGGAATTTCTGGTATTATGCAAAATATCCAACAACCATACTACAGTTAATTTGAGACAATAATTCTTATATTTTAACATTGCACCGATACTGTATTATCTATATATTATCATCCATCCTACATGTGTTACGTCTGTTCTGCATGTGGTAAATTGCCAAGAAAAGATCGATAAGGAATATCGAGTTAAGTAAACAACTTTAATAAAGAAAAAAGGAAAATGGTGCTTTTAAATAGAAAAAAAAATTCAGGTAGTCTCTTCTAACAAAACTACCGCGGGTTATTAACGTGGGATTACTTATCGTTGCTTACCTCTTTTGCATGTAGATATACATGCATAACACATATCTATCTATCTATCTATCTATCTATATATATATACACATACATACACACACACATATATGTAAGTCAAAATTTTGACGCATTTTGGTACTTTTCTGTTTAACTGTTTACTGCTTGTTCAAGTGATACAGACTGGGTTTGGCGCGCTGCCAAAATTATAACTCGCAAGATACGGACGGACGGTTTTAACGTGTGAAATTTTCCTTTTCGGAGGACCGCTATGGAGGAACGTAATCCTAAGTTAAAACACAGTGAAACGGGAATCTATAAATCTGTACTCGCTATGAATCGCTTCAAACATGAGAGTATATTAATATAAACATTAGATGAGAATCCTCTATAATTTAAATAAAAATCTTTTTTAAAAGTAAAATAATTTACATAACATTTTAATACTCTGTAACAATAGCTTGCCATGAGTAGGAATGAAACCTACGACCCGAGGACTTCGAAGCCAGCGTTTTAACAACTAGACCCTTCCGGGACATAACGAAAATTTATCATATGAATAACATTCTTTAAAACCCATTTTCCACCTTATGAGAGAAGATATCAGTATTAATTACTAATATATTTGCATCTTATCTATTACATTCACAAAAATAGATAAGAAAGACATTTTATAAAATCCCAAATCACCCTTGTTATTGCTGAAAAATAAGAAATCTGCTATCTAGCTACTCTGATCCCTGGATAATGAAAATTTTAGATGCATCTAGCTATAAAAAATCATTTAATTAAAAAGGTATTATTTATGCTTTGTGTTTTTTTCCACTTTCAGGAAATCCTTTCTTAGATTAGGTATTTTAAAACACAATTTCCCATGCATCGACAACATTAGTTCGCACCATCTTTGCAGTAAAATTTGAAATTCTAAGAACCTGAGTTGGAACTGAACGTGTAAATCCAGTATTAACAGATATGACCATAGTATGATTTGAAAATTACTTTATTACACTCCACAAGAACTCAATGCTGAGAGCTGAAGGAAATCCGTAAATGATATTTATGAGTTGAAAACCTGAAAGATCTTTTCTAAGAAAACAAGAAAAACATTGTAATCACTTTACTAGACAGTTCAGAACCTACGGAAAATGCTCGACCCAAGAACAAATTTATGATGCATGAAGGCAGAGAGGGAAAGATCGGTGATGCACTAGTATAAAGTTCAAGAAAATTTAGCAGCCCCCATTCGGGAATAAATAAAGAAGTGATGGATGTATATATCCTATGAAACAAATATAGTTATCTCTTTCACCTGACGGGTCGGATATGGTCCATGAATTTCACGAAAGCTTCGGTATTACATTTTGCATTTAAATATACCTTATGCATTGAAAAATAATATAGAGTGGTTCTAATAAATAGATTTTAAATCTAAGGACAAAATACTTAAGTTTATAAAAATGTTTTTCCCAGAAATCTTTTTAAAAAGACTGAAAAGTGGGCATCAGTAAATAATAATTCAATGATTAAAATATAAGCGCTAACACGTCCCTTGTGTAAAACTATATTTAATCCCTATACACTAAATTAACTCAATCACTCACGACCTCCTAAAGGGTTGCAAAATTTTCTCTGTGAGGTCGCTATTTTAATTTTAGTTTGCTTTCTTTTCCTTATTTAAAAGTCTTTTATACAAATGAAGACAAAGGTCGTTGGTTACTTGGTTATTAGATAAAGGAAGGAAAACTTCTGTTCACATTATATGTAGTCTGAATGTTTTGCTTTAAAAATTTGTTCGAATATGAACATTTGTTAATGTGGACGTTACATATATACTAGCTGCATTTTTGCTGTTCAATACTCAGTAAGTTTTATGAATTTTGAATTATGATATTTATGCTTACTAAATATTTTATGAATGTTTTAAATATGCCAAGACTGGGTACTTGATTGTCATGCAAACCCCTATCAGTTTTGCGAAAGATAAAAGCTAAAATACTAATAACTGGAAGATGTAGATATCTAGGAAAGAATCTAATTCTAAACTAAGTGAAATACCAAATAAAAATTGTTATGAAAGATTTTCCTTTAAGTTTATACCAAAATAAACTTATACTTTAATTTTATGTCTTTCTAGCGAAAGACATAAAATTAAAAATTAGTCCATGTAAAAGTCTTAAATTTATTATCTAAAAATTTTTAAACAGAAATGGAAAATTTAAGTCAGAATTCAAGACTAGTATGTTTTTAGCTTTTACTTAGAATATCTTTATTTCATATTATCTGATCCAATTTAGTACTTTAAAAAAAAACTTTTCGGAGTTTGTCTCCCTGAAATAACATTATTATGAATAAAGAAGAGGAGTTCATAGACACTGGTGTTGGTATATTCACTAAAGAAAGTTTAAAAGCTGAAAAAAAATATGCAAATTTACTCGCATACACACCAATGTTTACATCTAAATATTTTGCCCTTAACTTGCAAAATTGGAGACAACATACGCGTAGGTGTACTCATATCCATCTTTAAATCAGTTTGAGCAATTATCCACAAATTAATTTGTGCTAGGATTAACTCCGATTAATTTGAATAAATGATGTGAATTTACTAAAATCTCGACAAACAATGCGATGGTAAACCCTTATTGAGTGCAAAAGCTATAAGCCCATAGATCCGAAAATATTCGAAATTGGAACATTTAAAAGCCGTTAATGATCTAGGACATTGCTTCTCGACTTCCATGCATATTATGAATGTAAATCAATTTGCTGTCCTGATTTAATGACAATGAAAGTCCATCAAGCCGGCTGCTAGGCGCCGCTATAAACATTTGCTTAAAACAATGAGTTGCGACCAACTGAGTCCATGCAATCGATACATACATTAGAGACGTTACAAGCAGGGAGAAATTGATTGACGATTTACTAGCTACTGGATAGCAATTGACAAAAGTAAAAATCAATAATTTTGCGAAATAAAAAAAATTGCAGGAATTAGAGGGAGGGGTTTGCTTGGAAAATAAAATAATTGTTCTGCTTACGTTTAAAAGCTGACACAGCACCACATTCATATGAAGTGTAACACATGGAAAGCAAACGTATAATTGAAAAACTATTGATGAAGCCATTCAAACGTGTTATCCTGTTGTTATTGATTAAATTAATTTACCTATGGGAGGGAGAAGTGCTTAGTGTTAAATACCACATACGAATAGAGATAAAGGAGAAGAAACTTTAATATGTTCACTGTATCTACTAATTGTATCGAGTTGCAAAACTAATCATATGTTCATGTGTACTTTTACAAGTACAATAATAAATTTTCCTCCCATGTATGTTATTCTGAAATTAACTGAACAGAGACCTGAGGTTCAGCCAGAAAAGCTACGAAAACGAAAAGAAAGATGTTTATAAGTCATAATGAAAACTACCATTGAACACTAATGGGATCATCTATATTAAAAGTCTTTTCGATATCCTAACAAAATTCTGACCGATTAGAAGTTAGTGAATGAAGAAAAGTTGTTTACACAACGCCAAAGGATTGAAAAGGATATTAGTAAATAACTTTAATTTTATTAATTCATGACTTAAAGTTTAAAATATGAATTAATGTAATATTTAAAAATTAATTTGTAAAATAACTTTATACACGTCGGCTCACATATTTACTCTTCTAAACTTTGTACCAGGACTATAATGCTTAACACAAGAACTTCTTGTATAGGAAAGACTAAAAAAAATATCTTCACTCCATTGACTAGGAAATACTCATGTCATGATGAAGCGAAAATTAACCGCACAAGATCTTACACAGTGAAAAATATTTTATTGCAATATATAAAGGATTCATTCAATAGCATAAATAGACCTATAGTGCAGAAACTTGAGAAACATAAGTACTAAACTAGATTTCTGTAGTGGTACCCAGTCAAATAAACGCTATCCTGAAAACTGTCTCATTATTTCGGAAATTTTATTAAAATGAAAATTCGTAAATTTTATAGTCGTACCTATTGGCTTTTCCAGGGCAGTGTGACACGCGAATTGCCCAATTCTTCTGTCACCCGTAAAAGTTTTATCGTGCATCCTTTAGCGTAATTTACCTATTGCTAACGATTTTGTTACGAAGAAAAGAAATCGATTGTCCAATACTACCTTGGATGCGTTATATTTTTTGAAAAAAATATTTCCAAGTTGAACAATAAACGCATTTAATTTTGTTTTGGAATATTTTTTTACCTACATATTGTATTTTGTGTTAAAATAAAGTATATGAATTCGGTATTAAAGAATGATATTTCATTGTTATATGACTTTTAAACTGAATTTAAGAAGACAAATCTTAATAATTTATTATTTGAGAATTCTGGCTGTTTCTCGAGGAATAAGAGTTAAAATTTTCTTTTTTTTTTTGAGAAATGAAAACTCTCGAGAAATCTTAAAGACCTACTCCTTCGCATAACAACAACGGATACAGAACAACACTCATCCCTTCCTGTTCCCTTAGCAAAGTGGATTTATATGTCACTTCGTAATTCCTCTTCCATAGAGAATTCAAGTGGTATAAAGTTGTTATTTTAACACAATTTAAAAAAACCTTCTTTAAGGAGGTAGAACCATTCTTCTAATGCAAAAAATATGTACTGAAGCAAAATTTGGGTTATATTTTTTCCCACAACAGTATTAACCTTGCAACCTTTTGGGCCTTCGTGATTGATTAAGACTAATTATCAACAAAATGAGATTATGTAAAATAAAGTTTTGCCCAGCGTCCACCCATGTTTGTAAAACACCTACCAAAATGGATTTATTGAACTGTAGTTTAGAGACTTCTTGTAGTGAGTACTGTTTACTCGAAGTAATATAAATAAAGCAGGTATACAAATTGGTTGCCCCTTTACAACTTAGGTCATTCATTTGTAACTAAAACATATCAATCTGATCTAGAAAAACTCTAAACAATGTCTGAGGTTTTAATTTAGAATGCATAATTATGTGAAAAGTGAGCGGTATTCAAGAAATAACGATCAGCAGCAAGGTGTTTTCGGCTATATCCCTGGCAATGTTCGAACGTTTCTCATCCGTAGTTAATATGATAATAACGTAACACCTGCGTGCAGGATTGATTGTAACGTTAGGAGTGTATTATTAAGGCTGCTGTGTACTAACCCTATTGGATTAGTTCACCTCAGTGTTAACCTATGGAGAAAATGTGTCCAAGGATTGCCGATTTGGATTGAAAGATTTTTTTTTAATGTACTCCGTAATAGAGAAAGAAATTTTAGACCCTGGGACATTTTTCGTTAAAAAAAATACAAATAATATTTCAAAATTTAAATTATTCGGAGAAAAATCTGGTATAGTGTGTTTTAAACGCTCATCAATTCCTTTGGTGGACGAAATTTATAAAATGAATCATGTTGCAAGGTGCAGAAAAGTTCAGGTTATCTGAAAATACCATTTTTATTTGATTATCAGCATTTAGGTGAATGTCTATCCGACAAAGTGCCCCCGCATTGGAAATAAAAAGATTATCAGCATTTACGTAGCTATAAATAGCAGACAAATGTTCTCCATAGGTTAACATTGAGGTGAGCGAATCTAACAGGGTTAGTACACAACCGCCTTAAGGGTAGAAATAAATAGAAGAAGTAAAGAAGAATCAAACATGTAACAAATTATTTGTATTGGGAATTATTTTTTATATTTCACATACTCAACTCTACTATGAGGAGGATACTAGAGAATGCGTTTCATGTACTCAAACTGTATTATAACGCTGAAGAAAATAATACAAATAAATCACAAAATGAAAGGGAGAATTTAGTTAAAACTGCATTCGTTGAAAAAAATCCCACCTGCACTAAGAATAAAACTTATTCGTAAGCGTCCAATTACTTTAACATATTTGTTGGACATTGAATAATGAGTTTGTTGAACGCATTATATCTTCCCCTTCCGTGCAAATTTACGATGAAGTAAGTCACGCAAAAGGTTACTACGATCGTAACAGTAACATTCCAAAGACTGTTGCTATAAATTAAATGAAATAAAGCAAAATATTTGTTTAGATAATATTAGTTAATTGCATATTTATCATTATTGGAGGTATAAATAAATCCAGAAAATACTGAATATTTATTCCTTGAAACGAAAAAAAGACATAAGATTTTTTTAAAGCGATACATTTGCGTTTTCTTTTTAGACCATGCATATCGAAGTGATAAAGAGAGATGAGGGAGAGATTTTCTAATATGCATAATTTTATATAAATAAGAAAATAAGTAATATATGGCGGTGAGTGAGTTTGTCCCTAAATTAAATGCTACCGTTAAAATATTAAAAAGCTAAACTCATCCTCTTTCACCACTAAATCAAAAATCTCATGTGTTGAAAAAGTATAAGTTGTTAAAATTCTTAGAGTCTGAGAGGTTGATATCCTGAATATGTTAAAACTCTCTCACAATCAATATATGATATAACGCCCTCATTTAACAGCAAAATTTCATACATAGTTTGAATTTTACAACCATTTTATCACAAACCCATGATTTATGTTTAGATCACCTTTGCAATTTACTGTTATTTTCTAGTGTAAAATTGTAACTGGTATATCGGTAACACTTCGAGAGGCATATTTTCCATCAATTTCATAAAGAGATGAATTTTACAATCATTTTATCACAAACCCATGATTTACGTTTAGTTCACCTTTGCAATTTACTGTTATTTTCGAGTGTAAAATTTCAACTGGTATACCAGTAACACTTCGAGAGCCACATTTTTCCTCAATTCCATAAAGGTAAAGAGATGGTATCTGAAATATTACAGAATTAACTATCCTTGTTTTTCGCAGAGGTTTAAGGCAAACATTTTACCCCAAAATAACTTTAAAACTCGCCTACTCCACGGAAAAACTGATAAGTATCAGAATAAAGGTTTAGCAAAGTCCTTGAGAAAGTTATGACTATTAAGATGCAATACCCGATCGATATCGCTAAGTTATTGATGCTTTAAAGTTTTTTAAAGTAATTTATGGTTTAAATGGCAGATTAATTCTAAATATCTTCTGAATATCCTGTGCATACAGACCAGAAACTCCAATACCTACATCCCCGTTAGCTAAACATCTGTGAGGCAAAAAATGAAGTGAAAATATATTATGATTTTGAACGGGTAAAACAAGTCTTTCTTTTCAATGATTTAATATTCAATTCAAATACAAATTCGGAAATTGTATCTTATAAATCCCGACTTTATTGAATAAAGCAGTGAAGGGCATGTATATTTATTTAAAAGTTTTGTACACCATGCCCTTTTTTATCGTGATATGATTATCTTCCACGAGCAAATTTATTTTTTCATGCCCACGCCACATAGACTCTCTAGAGTATCACATCGTCTAGCATTATCTTTAATCGGACTCTCCTAACTTAAGCTCACCTTACACGATACTGAGCAAATATCCTCAAGTATTAGGCCATCATCTAGCTCCATCGCTGCTCGGATGGCACAATGGGGACAGATATCTCGCTGGAGAGAAGGAATGAGCCCACCTTTATCTACGATACTACTTAGTAGACAGATAATCAGATATAAGGTTTTCAGATAACACAGTGCTTGAATATTAAGTGAGCGTTTGCGTGCACATCACTGGATAAAATCGACATTTTTGTCTCCTAAAAGAAGAAAGCTCGAAATGATTATGTTTATTGAATGTTCTCTGCTTGAAAGATTTTTTAATAAAAATGTATGAAGTATTTTATGGTGATGCTTACTGCTTTTTGGATTGTAAAAAACTACTATTCATAAATGAATATATCAAACAAATACTTTCAGATTTGAAGCAAAGGTCAGAATTAAATCCAGTAAGAGGCACTGAAACAACGCAGAATATTATTATTTAAATAATATTTATGAATTCTATTTCTGTCTCAGTATTTCAAATTATATTTTTACACCGCAAACTTAAAAAAGGCAGTAACGCAAAAAAAGTTAGAAATGCTATATTTGAAGTTTATCAACATATTTTACAGGCCTCTCACCTCCTCTATGAAAATATTTCCTGACGCTTTTAAAATAAAACAATCTAACACAAGTATGAATTAGTTATCAATTGGTATCAATGTCTGTGTTATGCGAACCAATATTTTAATTCCCTATCTTATGTAATGTTCCACTCGTGATCCCTAAATTACTTTTTTGAATACATTTCAACTTTTCAGTAATATATCCTATCTTAAAGAGTTCTGTGCTGGGAACTCTCAAACACAAGTATGCCTAGATTATCTCAAGACCTTGAGAAATTGTGACTATTTCTCAAAAAGAGCCTATCTTATTGGAATTCAGGGGAGGGAAAAATCTCATAAATTAACCTTTGTCACCTGATATATGGTTCTCGGTTACCTATGAACATAAAATTATCTAAATTCACGTTTGCAAAATATTCTCTGATGGCAAACACATGCAGATACTTGATCAAATATAGCTTTTTATATGCTAATACTGTGTTTTATATGAAGTTTTTGCCTCTTCCGGCTTACGACTACAACTCCATTGTGAAATTATTGTATTGCGTATATTTTATATACACAGGGTGACAATTACTGAGCTATATGAAAAAAAAATCAAATTTTAAAAAGCTTCTGAGTTCAAAAATTTTATTCAAATTTGAAAAGTAACTACAGATAATCGGATTTAGTATATGACATGTTTGATACGCTTGTCATCAATGGGTATGATGTGGCGCAGACGAAGAGCAAAATTCTACAATAATTTTTGCTCGAACAGTAGGCCTTGACGATAGATATACGCTCAGAAAAGCTGTATTTCTACATTTTCAACGGAAAATTAACAACAATACGAGTGCGCTTTCTCAAAAAAATCCCTACATGCCCTGCATTCAACCGCCAAGTTTTCACTGAATCTCGCCAATGATTCAAACGTAATCAAGTTTTTTTTTCCATATAGCTCAATTGGCACACTTATATATATATATATATATATATATATATATATATATATATATATATATATATATATATATATATATATATATATATATATAAACAAATTGTTTTTTTAATTCCACATCTTAATGTTCTACCCGTGATCTGCAAATACATTTTATCTCCTTTTTAATTTATATCTCGTCTTAAAGAGTTCAATCTTGAGAACGCACATAGCATAATGCTTCAAAAATGTTCAAAATCATCCATTTGTGATTTTCAGGTAATACTGTTATGCTGGAATTCCAGTGAAGAAAGCCTACTTTGACATTTGTTATCAGATTTCGAGGTAAGATATTTTACGCAGTACACTTATAGCCTGGTGCTGGTCGAATGTATGTTGAGCTGTGCCGTAAAACTCAAAATGGTTAAAAAATGAAGAAGTGATCAAAAAAAGGGTTTTATGTGTTAAGACTGTTTTTTTCTATTTTAAGAATTCCCACTTCGGTTATGACCACTACAAGTTTAACATGGAATTTTTACTTTACTGCACAACACAATATAGTCAGTTAGTTTTTTTTTTTTTTTTTCGGAGCTTAATTGGACCAAGATCGAATTGCACCTCCTGAAGCTGAAACAAGGGGATATTCTTATAATTTTTTGCTGTACTATAGGTATTATTAAAATTTAGTGCATAAGTCATAGCTATGATTATTGGAGAGAATTATACAATTAAGTTAATCGCTCATTTTCAAGTCCCTTTTGCGGGTAGTAAAATAAAAATTGAACTTATTGTGTTATGAAATTTTTACTGGAACACATTTTTTAATATTTTTTTTATTGTTATTACCATTGTAATTTTTCAAAATGAATACAAAATGACAGGAATTAAATTTAGTAAAATTGCAATTTGACAATTTAATCGGCATCCCAACACTAAAATTAATGTCTAATTAAAACATTAAAAGTTTCATAATAAAATTTCGAGGATAGGTCCAGTTTATGATGTCAATACTCATGAAAGTTCAGTTCAGTCTTAAAAGAAACTACGTAAAGTAATAACAGAGATAATACGTGGTCTCCAACCTTGTTTATGAAGTAAAGCTTTATTCCGAAGGGAAAGAATTAATAGATAAGAGAAGAAAGGATAATTTCTTGGCGTCTAACTTCAGAATCCAGATTACTCTTAGGCTGTCCTTAGGTAATACCGAGGAAAAGCTAAAAACTTGCAGAAAGAGTAATAAAATGATTCTCAAAGGAATTGTATTACTAGCAGCACATTTATATCAAATAGATAACAGAGAGAAACTTTGTTAAAAATCATAAAATAAACTGTTTGTAAATAAAGGAAATATTTGTTAAAAAAATGGAAAGAATTCCCTAGAGTAAAACTGAGTCATTCTAATATTTCACTAGTTTGAGCTACTATACTTATAGAACGCCTTTTCTGACACTTTCATTTAAAAAAATAAAAAACGAGATGCATAGAAAAATTCTAAAAATGAAAATGCGATCGATATGACAAAAAAAAAGCCAATGACCTTTGCGAAGAGCATTCCTATGAGAGCTAGTAAACTATTCAGATCTGAAAAAGAAGTATATTCTTTGTTGTAAACTAGAGTTTTCGTATCGGTCAAACCGAGTTCAATAACAAACTTGAATTTCCTGTTTAAGAATAAGATAAAAGTTTTCGCTTTTTATTAGAAACAAGGCTAAAATATAAAATGTAAATATTGAATAAATCTACACGAAAACATTACCCGACAAAAGAAGAAATTTTCAAAAAAAGAAAATTATTTAGTTTTTTTTCCATTTGTTTACAAGTACAGAACAAAACATCGATAAAATTTTAACCCTCACATTTGCTTTATTACAGTTTGAAGAGAAAATACCAAAGGGATAAATAATGAGATAGGATATTCTGTTACCTGGCAAGATGTGTTTTCTTTGAATAGGTATAAAAATATTTCTATTATAACTACATTATAAGTTAAAAAGAATCCAACAGACATACACGATCTACTAGGAAAGGGTGTAATAGCTTCCAGTGGACCAAACGGGCATTCCGAAAGGAAATGGAAGAATTTGAAGTTATCTCTGCGAGAATTAGAGGGTGAGAGTAGAAAAAATTGTATCATTAAATAGTGTTAGTATGAACTAAAAATGAAAGAAAGTTTATCTAAACCAACCAAACGTGACCAATCGTGTTTGGTGCAGGAATTCTTCCTGTAAATTGAAGGATATTTTTCAACCACGCTAGAATTTTTGAAACCAGACAGTAACTCAAAAGAAACGGAACAAATGGGAAAGGAAGGTCGTCAAATGGAAGTAACCAATAATGAGATGATAAATCTGATCTTCCCTGTACAAAAAATTTACAGTGTAGTTTAAGGTAGATACGCTAGTCTTCTAGGGGAAAATTCTAGGATTCATGAAAACAGAAAATGAAAATTTGCTTTAATGGCTTCCTTATTATATAATTTAAAAATTAGACAAAGGAAAATTTCTACAGCTCTTTGTAAACAAGGTCAGGACTTTGTGGCTATTTACTAAAGTGCAAATTTGAGTACTCGCTTAATAATGTTGTGGAACAGAACGCATGAAATGTAAAATACTTAGCCTAGAGTAAGTAATGAACTGAGATATAGTTATACGAGACAGAATGAATAAAAAAAGAAATTCGACACAAATTAAGATGCCATTTATTGTTAATAAAAAGATGGTATTAGAGATGATATTAGAAGTAATTTCCAGTGAGATAAAAAAATTTAAAAAATTAAGTACAAGTAAATCTGCCGTTTTTCCTTTACAGAAATATCCTAAATGAATGAATATATAATGCAGGATTTTAGATAACAGATAGACTTTTTCGGAGACTGCTAATTACGAACAAAATGTGTTTTGGGATTTTACTTAAAATAGTCACATACTAATCCGTTTAGTCGCATTTCTTTTATCTATACTTCAAGTTTTAATAGTTCTTAGATTTTATGAAAACTTATGGTTTTCGTGAGAACGTTACACTAAAGATATTATAATTAACGCATTTAAATAATCATAATATAATAATATACTTCAAACTTTAACCGAGTCTCAGTATAATCGGATTAAAAGAAAAATAATTTAAAATCATTGCAAGCATAATTTTTTTCAATATAAATTGTAAATTTAAATTAAAGTTAATAAATATAATTGAAAAAATTTAAGATGCTTTGTCAACCAAACTTTAAATAATGAGCATTTTTTTGAAGTATTGAAAATTTTCTACAAACCATGAAACGCTACTAGAACGGGAACACTTTATATAAAAATACTTTATGTTTAGAGCCGATAATTCGCAATAAAATCAAAAGATGATATTTTAAAATAAAGACTTTAGTTTAATTTTTATTTGTTTTACTTTTCCGTTGCTTTGAGATTATATCGTTTACATACTAGCATCCATTTTTGGTATGAAGAGCGAGAAATTTCTAAACAAGAATTTTCAGTGGATAGAAAAATAAAATAAAATCAAACATTAAACTTTTAACTCTAAGAATTTGTTTATTTTTTTCTAAAAGAAGAGATTTTATGCAAAATAAACTGAATAATCTATACTAATAAATCTGAAATAAAAGTATTTTAAATTTTAAAAAAGCATTAGATTAAATAAAATCTTTTTCTAATTTTCTATCTTAACAAGCAAATACTTATTTTGAGAAACTTTTAAAATGCAAATTGACCGAAAACAAATGAGCTCTTATCCAAAACAAATTAAAACATAAATTCCTTAAAAAACCATAACAAGATTATTTTTATAAAGAAAAGGACAACTTAAAGTAAAAACAAAGGGAATTCGTCATTTAAAAATTACAGTCGGAAGAAAATTTAGTTCCCCCCCTAAAAAAATATCGTCATCGCTTATTGCGTTAAGTGTGATAGCGGAACGCCCTAACACTGAAAAAAAGAACTCTTTTTTTTTTTAATGAAATGCACGAAAATTCCTAAATTGTAAAAGTTAAAAAATAAGAGGGTGGCATAAATCAGATTAAGAAACTGATAAAACAAATATTAAATCAAAAATTAAATCAATAAAAAAAAAGGAGGCAACGCAACTTAAGCTTCCAACATTAGCTTTCGTGAAAGAGAGAAACTAAGAAATAACGGGATGAAAAATTAAAATTCAATGACAAAGACGAGAGGGCCATTTAAAGCCGACATTCAACTAATATCGAAGCTTCTAGAGTAATAAATTAGCGAGGGAATAGATACCATTGTCTGTAGTAATTTAATGAGCAAAAATTTGAACATTAATTCATACCTTACCAATACTTTTTAAAACTATGATACTACCAGAGATGATATTAGACGACATTTATAAGCATGCCAAGTTAATTCGAACTTTGGAGAACATGCATGATGTGTGCATATTTATTTACTTTTAACTTAAAACTTTCAAAAATATTTTTATAAAAAAACCCCAAAAAACGGTGCGTACAGTTAGTTTATTTAAATAACCAGAATGAAATTCTGGATGTTTAAACCACATTAATTGTAATCTTTTATACATATTAGAAATTTACTTTATTAAGAAATCTATTTTTATTGCCGATAATTTTAGAGCTAATTAGTATACTTATAAAAATATCTTTCTTAAGGAAGTATGATATTATGCTTATGATACAGTCAAATTATTTAGGGTGAATAACATTTTTTAATTTATGTACATGCATTCTTTGGTCCCATGCAAAATATGATCCTTAATTTTAGCAATTATAACTATTAAAAATTTATATAATATTAAGTATTTGACTAATAACTATACTTTAAGAATCATGAAAAAGTTAGGTAAAATGAAAATTAAATATCAATATCACATAAATAGGGCTGCATCAGGTTGTTAAATTTAATCTCTCTCTACTGTTGCTTTATATTAACTTAAAGTCCGTATTAACTTAAATTAATCAACATTATATGGTGTCCTTCACCATACATCGATTTCCTCTCGGACATGTACAATGTATGAATTAACTTCTCCATTTTACAAGTTGTCTTCCAAAGGGAATTAGTAGGTATATAATCATGTTTTAAGGACATGTACCGCTGCTCTCAATGGTCAAGTAAACTGCTTGACCGTATAAGTTATTGAGAACAGCTTAGGATTTAGACAAAATTTAACTATCGCAGCACGTTAAATGGGAAATGTGTAGGAGGTAACTATAAGCAGTTATAGTATAATTTAATTAAATATTACATCAAGCTTTTATTTAATGGTAAGAGATAGCCTTTGTGCAGCATATTATGAACATTTGAGGAATATTCTTACAATGATATACGACTCAATACCATTCTATTCATTTGGAATACCAATTCCTTGCCAACGCTATGGTCTTCCCAGGCTCCCATAGATAAAATAAATATATTCCGGATAATATATTAATATTATCAATACTTTTCTCTCTCTAATCTTCATCCTACAGTACTGACACTTCAACCAGCATAGAAAATATTTCAAGCACAACAAAAGATGTATATACGCATGTTTACATTTAATAATGGCTCTTTTTTAATGCTATTTTACACTACAGATATAGAAAACTACATTTTAAACACAATATATGGTGAATGTATTAATTTATTTTGAGAATTTTTCCTGTGTGTGTGCGAATATGTAAAAAATTTTAAGTAAAACTAAGTTGGGGTTTTCTCCGTAAACTCATAGAGGGACAACTTCAAAATATAATTATAAATTTCCATTCAGTAATAAAAAGATAATATAACTTTCAGGACTCTGACTTTTAAAACAGCATAACTTGTCAAAATAAGTCATTTTAAAAACAATCACTGTCTTTACAATACATAAATGACAAAATTTGATTTTAAGTTAGAGTATTCCTTGATATGTGCAGAAGTTAATCACATGAATAAAATATGTTTTTGTTTAGATGAAGAAGAAAAATATTCAACATGCTTTCGTTATTATGCCTTAAAATTTTACGGTAATAATTTCAATACCGCGGTTGTTTTGATGGTTTCACATGGCAAAACAATTATTTAAACAAGTAAAAAATTTTTGATGTTTATGTAATTATTTTTAAGTATTTTAAGAGTAAAATTTATGTTTCAACAAAAATATAATTAGAAGCAAAATTGTTTTGATCAGTTATCTAAATTTTTATTAATTGAAACACAATTAACCGAAGCAAATTTCCTTTATATTAATAAAACACTTATAAAAACACGTATTAAATACTATAATAATTAGCTTAGAATGATGATAACGATAGGGTCAGCGTTCTTCATTATGCAAACTGGTAATTCATATTATAATGATTAATTACTGTTAAAATTAATCATTATAATGTGGATGAGGGGCATTTAGAAAAAATAGGAGAACAGAAAATAAAAAGTAAGAATCTAAGAGAAAAGTTCACAATGGGGAAAATTCCTCTATTTAATTGAGTTAAGAAAATATATAATGTACGGAATAATAAATAAGATATTCAGCACTATATCTTACTATGAAAAAGTTCCTTAAAATTTTGTCTCTATTAAAAATATTCAGAGTGATAGCGTATGAGTATGTAACTATAATATCTCTTTAAATTTTCAACTAATCTTCAAAAAATCCTGCATTATAAAACTTTTATTAAAGAAAAAATTTCGTTAACTTTCAAAAAAGTGTAACAATATATGTGCATAAAATTGCACGCATCTGAAAAAGAGTGGGCTATAAATGTATATTCATATAATGCAAATGACCACATGATCTAAATTTTTTGTCCACGAGCTTCAAATAATCAGAGGAAAGAAGATATAGAAATTCATCTTTTTCTCCACTTTTGCGTGCCTTTGAAAATTAACTTACATGCTATAGGTTAACGAACTTTAGGATAATATAAATTCCAAGGTATATCTAAAGATTGCATTAGTTCAAGCTAGTATTTTTAATGCTATAAAAATAGATTTTTAAAACAGCAATTCAGTAATCAGAAAACTATACTGACCGTCTTATCACTACCATCAGAACTTACTGAATAATTTTTCTTTAATTTAAGATGAGATTATATACGTCCAGTTATAACTTTAGAATATGTTTACAAAAGTTAGAGAGCTCATTGATTTAATTTCAAGTAATGGAAAACTGTTACGTCTTCAAATATATTTGTTCTAAAATTTAAAAAAAACCTATTAATTCATAGGCATTAATTACAAACGATTTTTCATCCTATGTCAGAATTTTTCCAAAATATTTTTTTCTTCGTGAGTAATAAGAATTCATAAAGAGAAAATATTGGTGTATTCGTATATGAAATACTTCCAACAAATCCCAAATATGAATAAAATGTATTCTTAAATTCAGTTTCCAAAATTAACATTTTCTTTTTCAGTCATGGCGTAAAATTTCTTCTGTGCGTATGAGAAGTATTTAGAATCCTAACAGAAACTCAATTTCTCCTCTTGAAAATTTTATGAATTCATTAACTCCAATTGTAATGCAAGTGTCACACAACGTAAAACTAGGATCCATGGAATATCCAGGAAAGAGCGTCTGCACGTTAGTTTATTTTATCACTCAACATGAAAATTGATTCAATGCCCTTTCACGCCTTTTGAATACGCATTCCTTTTTCAGCGCTACTGTAGTGCTTTCCATCTCAATCTCTCTCTCTCTTTCTCTGATTTTCCTTCTACAACAATGCACTCTCCTCTTACCACCATATCAAATTTTTAGGAGTGAATAATTCAGTAAATCACACATCTTAGAAAGCATCAAAATACATCTTACGAGATGTTTTTCGAGAGTTGAATTACGACAACAGTAAAAATCCACTGTCCTGTATTTCAAACTCTCAGCTCATATTTATAAGATCTCTTTAAATGTAAAAAAGGCATCTTGATTAAATTTTCGTCTAACATCTTTTCTCTCTGTCGAGTATAAAAATGCCGAAGCAAAGGATATCACAATAACAATATCAGCCACCTTTTCTCTGAATTAAATACCTTTTTTTTTAGATTTTTTTATCATCTTACGTCCACCGTTGGATATTCAGCCATGCGTTCCCTTGATGTCGTCCACCATCTGCTAATAGAACCACGAATGGAAAGACATCAAGCACATTGACGCCCGACGGTCCTTGACAAACTGCCAGGTGCTGTCCATTCAAAGTTTCACATCCACAAAGTGGATTGGTCAGGGAACTCGAATTAAATATACTAAAGCATATATATGACATGATTTAATGATCTTATTTGACAATATTTGTATCGAACCTATAAAGTTAATGAGACATGCGAAAATTATAGAGTAACTACCGATAGTATCATCGCGTCAATAGCACCTTTGAGTAGAAAATATAAATATTAAATTCCTAAAAATATAGAGTAGTTAAACAAGCTGTAAAATTTAGTCCCCTAAGATAATATAAATATTCAAAGCCATTTGGTAATTCCACCAGATTTATTTACAATAAATTTCTAGAACATTTTTGTTTTAAAACATATTTTAAAGCAATAGAAGCTCTTATTAGTTACTGTTTGCATGAAAACATTTATATGTACTGACAATGCTATACTGGTGAAATAAATTAACAGAATTTGCATATTTTATCGAATTTCATGAAAAGAACTGAACTGAATGTAAAACCACTGCTTCTAGACAAAAATGCAAATCTTGTACGTCAAATACGTAAGCGTACACGTGTGTGTAGGCGGAACCAGTAGGACCCGCTACCTACCCTCCAATGTCCACGAAATCGACCATTATGGCGGAGGAGGTTTAATGGTCTGGGCAGGCATCATGTTGGATGGCCGCACACCTCTCCATGTCTTTGAAAGAGGCACTGTGATTGGTGTGAGGTATAGGGATGACGTCTTGGAGCCCTATGTTCGCTTTTTCAGGGGTGCAGTTGGCCCTGAGTTCATTTTAATTGAACGATAACGCGAGGCCACATAGAGCTCTTCTGGTCGACGAATTTCTAGAGAGAATATTCGCCGGATAGATTGGACAGCCTGATCTCCAGACCTTAACCCTATAGAGCATGTCTGGGACGCTCTGGGGAGGGCAATTGCGACTCGCAACCCCCCTGCGAGAACCATCCAGGGAATGAAAACAGCGTTGCTGAACGAGTGGGACCAATTGCCATAGGAAATGATAAACTGCCTTATTTCAAGTATGAAATCACGCTGCGAGACCTGTATATCTGTAAGAGGGGACCATAATCCCTATTAATTCATCTATTAACCCATTTTTTTGTTTATTCTGCAACCGCTGTTTCATACCTTCCGACTCCAACGAGTGTTACGCACGATCATGAGTGTGTATTACAATTATTGAATAGTTATTTGTTTTGTATTGTATCAATGTATGTACATATCAAATTTCATTAAAATCGGTACAGTAGTTCTAGAGATAATCGACCAAGTCTGCAAATTCTCTCAATTTCTTACACCAGTGTATTTAAAAGGAGGGAAAAACGTATGAGATACAATCTTAACACTAACAAATATATATATATATATATATGTGTGTGTGTGTGTGTGTGTGTGTGTGTGTGTATTTGTTTGTTAGTTACAAACTTCAATGCAGAATCCCACTTAAATACATTTTTGCTTAAGATTATTTATTTGAATCTTGAGAAAATTATATTTCATCAGATGAATTTACATTAAGATAAATCATTTCCGTAATTTTATTTTTATCCAATCAACGAAAATTTAAATTGGACTATCTATTTTTCAATCACAACTTATTCATCCCTCTAACATTTCATTTTTTTCCCCATTTATTAATATAAATATTCAAACCATTTCGGCCCAAAACACTTATAAATATATTTCATACTGCTCCACCAGATACGTGCGCATCACATCACACTGTCCCGTTCAACCATTACAACAGGCCCTTCAGATGAAAACTAATCAGACCGACGCTTCTAATCAAATGGATTAGATGAATAGGGACGAGATACTCTTGTTCGGGAAATGAAACACAAAGTTGTGCTACATGGAATTTGTCCAGATGGTATACACATAAGATAATGGCGAAGATAATCATTGGAATAAAAAGAAATAATACAATTATATAGTTTTAGAAATGACGTTAATTTTATATATACTTACCAGACTTAAGAATGATAAAATATTTTAACTCAAAGGGAAAAAGAATGTAATAAAAATGATTTACGAAGTGTTAACTATATCTGAATAAATGGAAATTTCTTTTCGATGTATTTCAAAACAGCGATTGATCTTATAAGTCATACAACAAAAAAACAATTTAATGTAGAAAAAATGCATCTCTATTAAAATTCATATTTACTGAGTATTACGATCAGTATGGATTTCCATGTTGGGAAAATGTATTTGGAGTGTAGGATCATATTAATGAACATTTTATCATGAAATATTTCGGTTAACCTCTTTGCTGCTTTCTTTGCTTTAATCACCAAAAGTGGAGTCTATGTATCCTTTTCTGAGATGGAATCGTCAGGGCAGAAAAAAAATACCATTTTTTTTTAATTAATAAGGCAAAATGTTCTTGCCACCTATCTGTTCAAATATGCTAATGGAGAGTATTCTCTCTATGAATATTTGTATGCTTTAGTACTTCCGCATGAAAATGGGTCAAAAATTTTAAACTCGAGGATGTGGTTTTGTTTGTTTATAGATCTCACGCGTGGGAGTTCTCCTTAAGGAAAGGATGTACCTTTCGTGCAAGCGTAAAGGAAAGAGAGCAAGATCCCCCTTCAAATCACAGAGGAAATCCGGGAGAATGTTCCTTATTTATAATTAACAAAACAAACATCTAAACTGTAAACACTTAAATATTGAATCAAGCTATTTTGTTATGAAATGGCCGCATGGATTGTAATACTTTTCATTTATGCATCTAAAAGAGCGAATTTACTTTATAAAAGATAATAGATTATAAAAAGTAGATAAACGAAATATAAATAGACAAAAAAAATCCGTTTACATACCACTGTTTTGTAAACAGTTTGAATTACTGTAATTGTTAAATTCAATGTATAAAACTCATTGGTTATCGTTTTTCTGAGTGACACATAGATCCTAAGGTGTCAATTGAACAACTGTTTATTTACTAACTTATTGAGCTCTTACTCGTTGTTCGTGGAAAATCAGTATGGATTTTGGTTTGTTCTTACGACTACTTCTTAATTTACCAATTCTGAAGATAAAATATGTACTATATTACTAAAGACACATACTTTAAAAACATAAATGATCTAAAATGTAGACCAGGTCATACCCATATTCAAAGAAATGATCGTAGTAGAGCTAAAATCAAATATTAGTAAAAAGAAAATAACCCGTAATCCTTAACAGATCGTAAACAGTGAACGAGACCTTTTTTTCCGTTAATTTAAGCAGTCTGTTTGCAAATATAAAATCAGTAATTTAACTAAATGCTTGGTTCAGATAAATCGCAACATTGTTGAATTAAAATGCAGGTTTGGAGATGTAGTTCTTTGTTAGGGGAAATCAAGCAACAGCGTGAATGTTGTTTGCAATTTACCCCTGCACTTTTCAAATCTGCTATACAGAAAATGTTCTCTCTTGTGACCGAAATGAAACCTTTCATGCATACGAAATAACATTTTAAAATCTGATTTCTAAGGCTTTTTCTTTCAGTTCTATTGCATGTCCTTGTAATAGTATTTGGACTGTATTCGCAGTTAAAAGGAATAATTAATATTCGCCTATTCATCTAACACACATAGTATTCTAAGGAGATTTTCTCGTCATAATAAATGCAAATTGAAAAATAGGATGGGTATATGTTTTACCTGAACATAAAATGATACATTTTACGAAAGGTTAAATTTGTTATTTTAATTTTCTCAATTAGACTCAATTTTGTTAACGCTATTCTTCAATTAATGTTTTCCCTTTATATAAATACCTGTTGTGAGTATAAAATAAAGAAGGAACATATTTCTTAACATATTTTCAATATTTTCCGGGATTACAAAAATAGTAGGAAACAGAAAACAAATCTTCTAAAAAGAAATAAATTTTCAGTTCTTGCATAATTAAATGCTTAATGTAACGAAAAATGATCAAATTTATTTCGTGAGACTTTACAAAGATTGTGCTTTTCAAAATCCTTAAGGCAATTAAACGGAATAAATTTATCTGAAACTTCTGATGCTTACAAATTCATTTTCCCCTGAAATTTAACTATCAATTCCTTTTTTAAAAAATAATGAATAAATATTATGATAAATTTCCAATTCTACAAAATTTCAGAAAACTACAAAGTTCATGGTATAATGCATAGTTTATGGTAAATTCCTTCATTTTAAAATCCCTTGAGAAAACATCAGAACCTTACCAAAACAAAATGCCAAGATGATAAATGACAATGTCAGTAAACTATTTAAATAACTGCTTGGTTTTTACTCATTTTCTTAACATTTTTTAATGAAGTTTTATAATATATATATACGCAATATATTTATTATTACTTAGCTTTATTTCACGATGATATTCGCGAAATATTCATGAATGTATTAAACTAAAACTATGAGGAAATGAAATCAAGCTAAATATTTTGATGGATTAAATATTTATCATAAAATTGAAAACGTAAAACTTAATACTAGGGTGGGTCGATTTTTACTTTTTTTTAAAATCGAAATCGCCTGTGGAGGGAAAAGCTGTGAATTGCTATCAAATGTTTGTAATTTTTTTAAAATTAAAATATATTTAGGTCCCCCTCCCGGCTCTTGATGTTTTTCCTAAAACGTAAAAAAAAGCATTTTTTATTTATTTTTAAATTTTTTGGTTCCAAAAATTTTAACCACCTATAGTGGAAATTTTTGCATAGTCCCTTTGTTTGTGGAAAAAATTGTTTTGATATTGTATCATATTTAAAGCCCCCACTGGCCAGCGAAATTTGTTTTGAATTTTACCGATAGATGGAGTGATTGTACTGTGTGGTTTCATAAAAAGTTTCATAAAAAATTCATGAATATAAAAAAGTCTTCTGAAAAAACAAGTGAAGCAGCGAAGGTTTCAAAATGATGCAGAATCTCAATTTGATATCTCAACGTGTAAGTGTCATGAATTTTCATTGTGCACATGTGAGAAGTCAAGAAAAGTGCGGTTTTGGAACAAGAATTTTTGAAGGACCAGAGATCTTACCAGAAGAAGGACCAGAGACTAGGGTGCTAAAACTTAGAGTGGCAAGGAAAGCAATGGATGCTGAACGTGTGAAAAAGCAAAAATCTGAAACTAAGATAAACAGCCAACCTCAACAATGTGAAAGTATTATGGATGGTAGCTCTACATCTGAAAGTGAAGATGGTTTTTATTTTGATGAGGATTTTAAGCAAGTTGCTACATCTTCAAAAGAAGTGGGCAGCTCCAAAAGTGTATGCAAAAGTTTGGTTTCTCACTAAAAGTGAGCCTTCATGCACAGCTGGTACACAGAATCTTTGGGAAGTTATACGCTACTAAAGATATCTGAGCGATGAACTGAAATTAGTAGTGGATCCTGTAATGCAAATGAATGACTTTATGGTCACCCAGAAAACCTGCTGATTGCCACGATCAACGACAAATGATCCTATGTGAGGAAATTAGGCTTCAGAAGAATCATGAAGGCCCCAACACTTCCCAATGAAACAACTTGTGATTTTCTACTTCCGCCTCTCAAATTTCACGCAAACGACTATGTAGAACTGATCAATTGGAAGAAATGTTCACTTGCAGAATCTCCACTGACTAAACATAACTGTGCAGAAATTGAGAAAATGGCTGAAATAGGTGACTTTATTGAAAGTAAGCTGTGGACTCTCCCATGCCGTACACAAGAGTCGAAAGGTCAGTCAAGATAGTGTCAGAGGCATCCTAATCTGTCTGTGGAACAAAAAATCGCGATGGCTACATTGGTATA
Organism: Dolomedes plantarius; assembly: GCA_907164885.2. Classification (NCBI taxonomy): domain Eukaryota; kingdom Metazoa; phylum Arthropoda; class Arachnida; order Araneae; family Dolomedidae; genus Dolomedes; species Dolomedes plantarius. The sequence goes on along the minus strand of OU015494.1, from coordinate 153,372,223 downwards.
CATACAACACTGACGTCTCGAAAGCTGATGCCAAACTTCGAAAATAAGGCAAACTATAAAGTGTAAGATTGCTACATCACTAAACACGAAAAAAAAAACGCGCCCATATTTGGTTTTAGCGGGAGGAATTCGAATGCAGCCACCTCCTCGTGGTAAATTCTGGGTTTTTCTGCCATAATTTTGGCAAAATAAGCAAAGAGTTGTTTTAACCCTTTGACACAGATGGAACATTGAGTTTAATAATGACTTTAATTTTTAAAATGTGTTTATTAAAAATTCTCCTTCAAAGGGTTAATATATCAAAATTTCGCCGGCCTAGCGGGGGCTTTGAATATGATACGATATCAAAATAATTTTTTCACACACAAAGGGTCTTGCTATGTAACAATTTCCACTACAGTCGGTTAAAATTTTTGATACGTAAAAAATTAAATAAATAAAAAAATGCATTTTTTTACATTTTTGGAGAAACTTCAAAGGCCGGGCGGGGGGGCCTAACTATATTTTAATTTTTAAAAAAATTACAAACATTTGATATCAATACACAACTTTTCCCACCTCAGGCGATTTTGATTTTAAACGACCCACCCTACTTAATACAAACATTATACGTATAAACAAAAATTATTCCAGTTTAAAGTATCTTCATTTCATTTAATATTTTATACCTTAACACAGGGTTTCCCAAACTTTTTCTGCGGTGGAACACTTCGTAAATCCTGAAATTTTAATGGAACGCCTACTTTATTTTGTAGGGTATGTAATAGCACATAATCAATAAAATTTTTAAAACAAGAGAAAATTATTGATTTAGTATTTAGTAATTATGCACTAAAACCCTTTGAGGGGCGCCGTTTACACAGTGCAAACGGCTAATTCTAGTCTTTATTTTCACTTGCATTCAATGTATTCTAGTTAAATGAGCAGAAAAATGGTTGGCATTACCATGTGTTATCAGTTTAAAGAAGTAAAAACATTTTGCAATCTTTAATTGGAAACTTTTTCAAGATTCTTTAGGTTAAAAAAATCGGGAAAAAAATGTCAACCGTGCAAACGATGGAAGTGGTTGCCCATGAAAGAGTTAATACTTAATTATTTTAGACATTTTAGAGCATTGATTCGTCAAGCATGTTTGATTTTCTTGTATCCATTGCTGCATATAAAACAATTCCAGGTTTTCACGGAATACCTTTTAACTTTCCGGGGAACACCAGTGTTCCAACGAATATAATTTGGAAAACCCTGCCCTAACACCAGTCCCCTTTACTCAGATAAAAAAAGGGAATAATATATGTAGGATTTTCATATGACAAATCCTGTTTCACATGACATTTTCCCCGGATTCCTAGAGAAAACTCTAGATATAGTTAAAAAGCTGCCTAAAAATTTACTCTCGTCATCCTAAATTCTCTAATACTTATACTATATCCAAGCATATTTCAAGAAATACCGAGCGAAAACACTAATACAAGTATTTACTTTAATATACTGCTCTGACATATCTCTAAACCTTTCGGTCGCACTTTTAATGTAGAAATGTGACGTAAACCACGATCCATTTCTCTTCTTACTACACGTAGGTAATAAAAAACTTCGTATTTGTTTGACTCCATTCCAAACTACTTAAGTTGATCGACACCGGTTTGGTGCCAGTTCTACATCTCCCAATTTCGAGAGTACAGGCAGATCGATGTCCTTTCGCTGTGGGAACGAGAAGTAACGCATCTGCACTTCAAACGAGAACTAATCAGGTTGACTCACCCTCATCAAATGGAGAGTGGATAGATTTCGACTGAATTATCTTGATCAGAGAAGAAATATTATAGTGGCAAAGTCATATGTACAACTGTAGATCATCTGGAACTAAACCCTTTCTTTTTATGCAAATATTATAAGCCTTCAAGAGGCAGGAAGTCAGAAACTTACAAAAATTTCTTTTAAAACTGTAGAATTAGTATTGCAAAAATGGATATTGAATCATTAGCTAAGAAAATATCATCGAATGTAATTAACTGTTATATGTAAATTTTAAATAGTACATGTATCGTATCTCCATCCTTCTAGTTTATATCTGCAAATAAACTATCTTGCAATCGCTGCATACACGAAGAAAAATACAAAGCAAAAAGAAAACTATCAAATGGGTTCTCAAGTACAAGAACAAAATACAATGTTCATATCAAAACACAGATGTGCTTTTTAAATCCAATACCTTTTCATAATAACTTTTTTGGCTCTGTAGAAGAGTTGCATAAAAGCACTGAAAATCGTTGCAGTCAGAAAGATTTCCTTTTTTCAACTGCTGAACCCATTTTTTTTAAACTTTGTTTAATAATTCTTGAACTAAAATGCAGACTATTTATTAATGAGGAAATTTATATGTTAATTTCTAAATTCACAAAAGAGTTATCAAAAATATCGAACTAAATACTTTAAGTAGAATAACAGTTTACCCAAGACGCATGACACTAATAAACAAATAGAATTCACTGCTAATATTTTAACAGGCAAAAATTTATTTCAAAACGTGATACAGCGCCTGTTAAATTTTATTTTGGGGATACTCTAAGATAATACAGTACGATTTCCTTTGTAAGAATTGAAAAAATGTAGTATATGTATATAGCTCAAATTAAATCTTTGATACTAAGTTTAAAAAAATATTCGAATATCATCTCTATTGTTAGGAACTTAGAACAGCTTACAGTCTCTGTTATTAAGGAAATATAGCCATTCATAGCTGAGTTATTATATTTATCTAGACTTCATTTTTCTGTTATTTGGAGTGAACCCAACAACGTAACTAAACAATAAAAACTTAGCCACATGCCTAAACACTTATAGATTCCACTTAAAGGGAGGTAAACAAAGAGAAAACCTCTCCTGCCTAGAAAATTTACACAAACCCCAGCTTTTTAGCTAGCTGTGATTACCTTGCTATTTATCCATATATAGATCAGCTGATACATATAAATAACATAAAATTAGTAACATGTTAATCACGGGGTAATAATTCATGATTTTTCCTAATAAACTTCAAAACTTATTCAATTGATTTTTCCAAGAGGGATATCACAGGAAGACACTAAAGGAAATAAAAGTGTAATTTAAAAATGATAATGAAAAAATTAGCACTCAAACTTTCAATCGAGTCCAAATAACTGGATTTAACATTAGTAGAATTGTGTATAGCTTATTCAGCAATAGTTCTACTGATAAAAATCTTTTGTTACTTATCACTTTGTAGAAAACAAAATTCAGTCAGTTTGATATACGAAAATACTTGTGTATATGGATACATTTAATTTAAAAATAATTTGATAACACGGGCAACAAAATAATTTAATCTCTAATTTAGAGATATAAATGTATGAGAGAAGATGAACAGTATAATTCCCCACAATCATTACCTTTTCTAAATTTGATTAAAGAACTCAAAGCTAATTCGCCCAAAATTCATCATTATAAACACGACAGAATTCAAATAACAGTTAATTGTAGCGAAATATTATACATGCGGCACTTATTCCCGTATTTAAAAAAAAGCTAATTCAACAAATCAAACGCTAGTAATTGTATTGTTTCATTTGAATTATAGGTATACTATTTCTCTGAATTTATATTGCAGACACCTGTTTAGAGTCAGTGATTATTAATTCAAAGAAATGCACGACTAGTTTCACATTACCATAAAACTAAATATTTAAACTCCATGGTGCAAAAAATGCATGGAAAACGTAACACTTTAACGCAAGAAGTAAAACACCCTATTTTCTGAGATAAATGTGGCCAATTACAGTTCTTACATTTCCGAGACATCAGAAATGCATTGAAACCTAAAGATAGAAATCCATCTGTGCTTGGTACGTAATCAGACACACGGAGGGTGAGACTTATCTAATGGATGAGACAGATTTATCTTAATTTCCCTAATCAGATAACAAGTATTAAGTTACATTCCTAATGCCTTTTTCAAGAATTTGTACATAGCATTCGCATTCTTTTAAGAGAAGTACACAGAGGTTCATAAGACAGCAGGAGATGTACTTCCTGTCCAATTAAGAAAAAGACCGCTGTTTGTGACAAACTTGCTAAAGATAATTTGCAAAACAATGAAATGAATTTTGTAAAAGAATGTAATGTGAATCTGGAAAAGTCTCCAGGATAATAAGGTAAAGGTAAATAGAGTATTTTACAATTAAAAACACGAATAATGTTCAAAGTTTGATATATTATTCCTTATAAACACTATTAAAATGCAAAAACATACACATATTGCGCATGTAATCCTTTACAATGGAAATCAAAAGATTAAGAAAAAGACGGAATCTATTTGGTTATCTCTAAGTACAAAATAACATTTTAGGTTGAGAAAAATGGAAGGAAGTGTGATACTCTTGAGCATCAGTACTAAATTGATAGTGTACAAAGAAATAAAAAACCTGAGAAATGCCATAGCGAAAGTCATCGTGGTGGTACAGCCATCTTAAAGTAAGCAATGCCTAGCTACATTTTGTATCAGTTATAATTATCCAAGGGTATTCCAGTCAGACAGTTAACAATATGTTAAGTTCACGAGAGATTCCTTAAACACATACACCCATATTAACTACTCCAGCGATGATTAAAAATTTACAAACTTAAAAAAATCAATTTAAAATACATTAATAAACACAAATCTGACCCTAAGTTCGTGAGAAAAAAAAATTTATATATATATATATATATATATATATATATATTAGTTGGTTAGGGGACAACAGCAAAAAGCAATGATTTAGTGATATTTTCTTTCAAGTTTTGAGAAGAAACGAATTTGTGTACTCAGTAGTTTCGAAGTTCCTGGTGTGAAAATGTAGAATATCCATTTATTATTAAACTAGAGGAAGTAAGACAGGGAGCTATTCCTTCACCGGCGTAAGGAGGTAATATATTAGTTGCAAAGTCAGAAAGGTGCGGCTAAGTGCTCGTCTATATAATTTAACCCAGTTGATTGCGCAGTTAATTCTGAATGAGTATAGGGATTAGTAATTTAAAACTATTTAAGGATATCTTGAGAGTATGACAGTGGATATAGGTTAATGCTTTATAAATGAAGAAACAAGCATATAACCATCATGTACATATTATGCGTATTGTAAATACATGACTTAGAAAATATGATGCATTTACAATTAATTCAATTAATCAAAGTCAAGATGTGCTTCCTTCGACAATTATATAGAGTATTCTGAATATCTAATCGCAGACATATACACTTCAAACGTGCAATGTAACACTTTGCACTTTTGTCTATTTAGCTAACACTTCTGAGGTTTACGTATTTTAAAAATAATAGGTTTATATTAACATTTTCCTACTTTTTTAAAATTGAACTTCCCATGACTTGAAATTAAAATAATATCAAAGGAGCTTTTAATGAAAAAACTTGAGTTCAAAAATAAATTATTTCAAAAGATACATTTTCGCCAAAATGAAAAACAACTGAGGTAGACGTTTATATGAACCCATATCATCTTTAATGACTCAAAATACGATCCAGTGTCAGCGGACAACAAATACAGCTCATCGCAACTGTTAATACTATTGCTTATAAAATATAATATACTGTATGAAACCCATCTAGAAAAAAAAAGTAAAATTAAATGTTTGTGAAACAAAGTTTTATCACTGCCACACTTCAAAAAGGCAGAATAAAGATTAATAAACAAATACAATATATCATTTCTAAGAAACATATAAACAAACAAAAAAATTCACGAGTTTGTTGTATATATTTCTAGACACAAAAACAAAAGATGCGATTTTTTTCTTTCGCTGGCATCAAATGTTTAAATCCTCTTCATCAAGAAGTCACGAAACATAATTAAAACAAACTTTATTTATAAAGGCTTTTCTGCAATGTGAAATATAAGAAAACTGAAAAAAAATATTAGACTTCTTAAAGAGAAAACATCGTTCTTTACATGGCATCTCAGGAAAGCAGCTTTGAATTCTCCTCGTGTTAAAATAAAGAAAATGAGTTGCTTAATGACTACCGGCACGCAGATAGAAACCCGGAAAAACATAAGAAAACTGACCACGCGATTACCTTATTAACATATCACTCGTTTTTAATACTTGTTTGTCTGATTCCCATGACGGACTCTATAAACAAAACTATGTGACTTAAAATCTTAGAAATACAAAAGAATGCCGTGAAAATATATCCAAAGTTCCCCTCCGCCCTAACCTTTGCCGTTATAGTAAATATATTAAGAGAAGTAAGGGAAATGAGTCTGTTCTCGAATTTAAATACAGGAAATGTACAAGAAATTTTCCTCATTCCTGTAAAGAAATGTCTTCAACTGAGTGCGCGCCAGTTGTCAAAGACAAAAGGGGTGGAGAAGAAAGTAACTTCAAAAAGTTTCGGATCTGAGAATCAAATCTTTCCACACGCACTGTAATCCCCTAGCTCTGGGGTTGAAAAATGGTTGAAGGCTGATGCCAACAAAAGCCCTTCTGCCAATCCAGCAGCAATCCTCCATTGACTGAAGGTCAAAGTAAAGGCAGGCTTTCAAGATGGAGTAATAGATAGGGTGGATCCTGATCTATTATTTTTCTGTCTGGTTGGCTGCAGAAGGATCAAAGTGCGCATCAAACGCAGACACGAGTAGAGCCCTCCCCCTCACAAAGCACACAAAAAAACCGGAGCTTCTAACAGCGAGCTGCTTGTCTCCGCGGCTTAAGAACAGGGATTTCCGAATAACAAGGACAAATGAAATGCACTTCAGGCATGTATTGAAGTACAACCGGGAGGAGCAAACGCCGTTGACAAGTTGGAAGAATGACAATATAATTCTGATTCCCGACAATATTAATTACGATGTTTTTAGTTTAATGTTATTCACCTTCTTTTAAGTCTACTGTAGAGTATTAAGAAAACTTACGATTTATTGATAAAAGACTACCCTCCGAATACTTTCAGAAAAGGTTCAAAGATAGGATAATGGAAAAGACAATATATAAAGTAATATTTTATTTTCGATTGGGGGGAGGATCGATAATTTATATGAATGTATGGATAGATACGCACAGATGCTAATATCAGTGTACATGTATACATTCTTAATTAAAATACTTTTTTTATAATTTTACTAGGTACTTTGGATGTCTAATAAGAATTACCCGGTTCAATTTTCCAATTCTTGCCAGAGTTAAAAATATAACTCGGCTATTTTATCAAACATTTTACTAGTTAAGAATGAATATTTTTCTAGTTTAGTTGCCGTAGAAATAATTTTGTCATCCCTTTCTTTTCAGCAAGAAACATGGTAACGATATGATCAAGAGAAAAGACCGTTTTCTACTTCAGGAATTTATTAATGAATTTTTTTAAAAAATTAGATTGTTTTCCAAATTTAAGTTCGTGTATCAATTCAGTTTCAAGCCAATCTATTCAAAATCAGATTTGTTCACAAAATCTTGAGAACTTTTGACCTACTTTTATTTTGCACTATGATAAAAAAGTAACCATGTTTACAAATATGCAATATGCAGACAATGATCGAAGACACCACCTTCGTAAGTAATGTTTTCTTATTCACGTGACATTGAAAAATTATGTAGAAATACAACTTCAAATTTATATCACTAAAATATCACGTTTAAAATTTATTTTTTAATTCCTAATTTTCAAATTCAAATATTTTTGTCAATAATAAATAGACGCTTCTCTATCCGTAAGCAAATAATTCTGATATTACTGTACAGCCATGTGCATGTGTGTGCTCACTTACTTAGACTATTACACTGCACTTGTTAATTTTAAATTCAGCTCCAAAGTCAATATTTACTTTATTTTAATAATTAACATTAAAATTTTTAAGTACAATGAATTGGTTTAAATAGAGTTTCGAAAAAAAGGAACATACAATAAGTTATTAGCTTTATTTACTTAAGGAAGAAAACGAGCATCAGGTTTAGCATTTGATTTATAAATGCTTTTACTCTACTTCTTTAAGGATCTAGAAATGTTCTCAGATTTGAAAAATCAGACATTATAAATGATTCTAGACTTTCATTTTGACGGAGTTACTTAAAATATCTTGTTTTGACGTCTTATAGGGAAAGATATACGAGAAACAACACCAGATTAAATGCATTTGAGACAAGGTCTGAATGTACCAGATAATCAATCTTAGACAGAAACATCAAAAAGTATAAGTATAGGAACAGAGAAAGCAAGGCGTAGAAAAGAATATGACAATGCCTCCAAACCATTATTTACGAGTTTTATTCACGTTTATATTTCATGTACATCTGGAATTTGCCGCTTTTATTTGTAAAAATCTCACATCAATATGCCTTCTTTTAAAAATATTTCTGGGAATTTAAATTGCTGAAACGTAGGCGTAAAGACAGTTGGTGAAATTTTCCGATTTCCATCTTGGAAATCGGAAAATAGAAAGAAAAAGCACGTTCAGAACAGAAAGAAAAAAATGAACTAAATCTTTTGCCTTTAAGATACGGGTGGGTGATAAGTACTTCTTTGAAAAAGTTCTTTGACTTCCGAAACTTAAATTCAAGTAAATGCATCTACATTTTAGATTTAAATTGTTAATAGATAAGTTTTTACAGTTGAAATACGATTATTATTTAAATAAGTTCATTCTTATTAGCACTTTCGTGTCCTGGCATAAATTTAATACGCAAAGTTTAATACTTTTCATTCTAATACTTCTCTCAATTATATAAATGTAGAAAGTTGTAAATTAAGCTGAATAAGGAAAATATTTATTTTTCAATTTCAAATAATATGTAAGAGCAACATGATAATCAAACTTTATTTGAATTCTAAAAGGAAAATGTAACGTGTTGTTATCAAAATTAAATTGTATTTTGAAAATAATTTTACTGTCGGCAATGAAGTAAATATTTTCCAATATTGAATAAAAGAAGTAAGTCGAAATTGTTAAATATATTGCGTTTAATTTTCAAAGAATTATTTCAGTTTCAAAATTTCTATGTTATTTTCGGAACAGTAGAGGCATTTATAATTATTCACTAATTTTCTAACCAAATTTTTAAATTAATAAAGTTCCATCATACATTTTGATCATAATGTTAATTAAACTCAAATATAATATATTAAGCAATCTAAAGAGGATATTTTTCAGAATAGATATTTTAAAATAGCCTTAATGAATGGGTTATCGAATTTCTTTTGAAGTAAAATTTTACGAACAAGAAGTTGTTTGAAATTTCCCAGTGCAGTTAAAAAAAATTAATTAAGATCTATTCATTGAAAGAGCCATTTGTTAGCATTGTGTTTACAGTTTCTTGGCATAGCATGTGAAATTTGATAATTTGTTACTTCAAGAAAATTTGCACTCTTAAGGCCTCACAGAAATTTTTCTTATATTAATGATATAAAAAAAGGATCTATGAATATAGAAATATAAATTACTGTAAAAAATTAAATAAAAGCAGTTTTTTGCTCTAAAGGAAAAAATAAATAGAGGAAATTTTTGTATTGCATTCTGTCTACTCAAGTGTTACTTATTGTTCAAATAAGTCTTTTATACATTAGAAAATGTCTAACTGAATGAAATTTATCTTTAAAAATATACTTTTTTATTCGATATTCAAGATAAAAGGAATATAATAACACTAGGAATAATAAAATTAAAGCTAAACCAGGTATTTGTAATTCTTTGATAGTATGAATGCCAGAATTTCTATTTTTAGAATTTCAGTATAATGTTATAAAATTTTAGTGTTATCTCAATGTTTTCTCAAGTGTTACAGTTACCTCAAATACTGTAGTCTCTTCATTAGTTTTGCTTTGATTTTAAGTGAGAGCAAAACTAAAATCTCGCATCCCAATTAACACGAAAGTAATGTATTTCAGAAAAAAATATTCCACACTAATAGATTAAATGTTACATATTCCAATGCATAACCTGTTCGGCAGAGATTTTCTAGAACGACCACAGCAGTTATTACCTTTATCAGTAATTTATTGTCTTGTGACATTCTTATACGGGAAGAATGTCGTAAGACAGTAAAAATTCCTTCAGGCAACTCGGTTATGATTGTTGAATTCCTTCACCTTTAATTACGAAGTCAGAAAGTAACGATAATGGTACTACCACAGGATAAAGCCTCACAGGAAAGGTTGTCATACAAACATAATTTCTAAGTGAGTCTTTCGTAATATTTGTATTTGTGTTCCTCATCTGATCTGTAAGAGATCGTTATGAAGTATACTTTGTTATGAATTTGGTGATAATAAGTGTAATTATTTTTAAAATATAAATTAAAAAACAACTTGGAATCATTATAAATTTATTTTAACATAAAACTAAATGTTCCCGATTTCTGATTATTACAATTTACTGTTTTTATTAAATTCAATAATATTGCTTCATACCAAATGTCATCTGACGATAGACATACACTGATGGCTAAAGAAAAAACGATAGATTAGATAGATAAATGAAAACAGATTAGAAAGAAAGGTAGGACAAAAATTTTCAGGGGTTAAAGATCAGTTCCGAGGATTAAATATAAGAAAATTTCAAGTGAACAGTCTCTGATACTATTATCGTCCCAATCCTTTAATACTATAGATGGATTTTATTTGTACTGAATGAATTTCACTATACCATTAAAAGAAATAATATAACACAGATAGAGTTGTTGTACATAATGAGGAAGAGACTTAAAATAGTAAAACTTTAGAGACGCTAAATGCAAAAAGACAATGTGGATCAAGGAACTTAAACCTGAAAACGAGAAAAGTTGCATAATAAATGGTTTATTGATATTACTTTGGTACCCAAAGTTTATCTCCAATTCCATATAAAAATATAAGTACGATGACTCTCTGCGAACAAACCGCAATTATTTAATGAAGTTCTAGAATATAATTCGGAAGCATGAAAAATAATTTACATACCATTAAATAAATAAACTGGGCATTTAATTGAGTAAAGGATTTTTTAAACATCTCTCTCTACACGACATTTCATTAGCATAAAAATCTTACACAGCTGAAGAATTTTTACGTGTCAATTTCTGTGGGTTTTTATGAACAAAATAACAATCCACATCCTTCCCTCATCGAGAGCAATTGAAAGATACATTCCCAACTTAATGTAAGGGCGGTGCTATGCGAAACGATTTTCTTTGCAATACGGAAAAAAAATATTCAAGAGATTTCTTTGCTTCTTTCTTTTTTTATAACCCAGCGTTGGTTTTTCATTTCTGAACTCTCACAATGCCTCTGAGCTTTATGAGTGATAACAACCGCAAAATTCCTTTATTCCCCTTTCAATTTTTTTTTCAGATGCAGTTTCATTATCTAGTAACATATATATAAGTGCAAAGGGAAATTTTCTTTCAAAAATAAACAAATAAATAAATAAAAATTCTATAAATATTTTCTTTATCTTAATTTGTCTCAGATATTGCAATAAAAGCTCGCAAAGCAATTTCATTAAGAGAGCTATAAATCTATTTTAACGGTATAATATGAACAAAATTTTACCGCGTTCCTTTAATAAAAAAAATTTCGTTTTTCTAATACTGTTTCTCTTGCGAAAAACAATAAATGAAATAATCGTTTAAGCTTGTAGTCTGCGAGTAAATGAATATTCCCTCTCTTTGAACGTCCACGATTAACAGTAAATCTCATTTCCTGGTAGAATATAAGAATTCATTTCCCTCTTCAGATCAAGGGCTTGAATAATAGGCTTGCAGTTGTAAAAAAGAGAGTGTTCTATATTATTACGTAGTTTACGGATTCCTATGTTATGACTTGTGCATTGCATGTTTTAATTTTCAAAGACATGTAAGGATGGCAATCCTCTAATAGATATGACATTCTGCTTATGGTAAGATCTTAGTTTTGTAAAATTCATGCTAAATAGAAATGAAAATAAGTAGAATGTTATTAAAACATTCATGCTATCGAGCTATATTTTTTAGAATGAGTTTCCGTAAAATGCAGAAGACGGTCTCAACTGTTTCATCTTACATTATTATCTTATCGTTACCGCAAGTATATATTTTTATATGAAATAATATTTAGATCTTAGACGAAAGAATTTTAAATATACCCATGCCATGACATTTTTTTAGTTTTAAAGAAATGAGAAAATAATAAAAGAGCTTTAAATTAAGATTTAATGCCCTTAACATTCATATCTAAGTAAAAAATAAATACATTTTTATTATTGACATAAATATCTATTCAACATTTCCTCTATATTTAATTCAATAAGTGTGATAAAGGAAGCTGATTCGACAAGCCATGTACAAAAACCATTTTTTTAAAAGGTGAATAAAGCAAAAGAATTAACAAAAAATAACGTCATGACTAAGTTCTAATGAATTTATTTACTTAGCAAAGATTCAATATATTTATGCAAAGAATATATAAAATCTATTTTTTCCAATTAGATAGGTATTTAGACTGGAAGTCCTTCCGTACAAAAAGGAGAAAAAGAGTAGTATAGGTATAAAATAAATTGATACAAACTACGAGGTCTTATACGCATGTTTCATAACATATATTTTCACTAATTTAACCGAAAAATAACGAAAATTGCATGAACAACGCCTTATAGGTAGAGCCTCTGAATGCAAAATTAAATTAAAAATACGAGGGTCCTGAGTTTTCAACATCTGACATAAGCATACATCCTCTCAATATGATCTCCTTTTAAACATTAGAGTATAATGCAGGCAATGCGAACACCCCCAAAATGACTTACATTAAAAGAAATCGCATGCTTTCCGGTGACTTACTTCAACGGCAATTTTATGCTGAAGAACTCATTCTGAGAGCAAAATTAGCGGTCTAATTGTCCTATATATGTAAAAGTTATGGAATCTTTTTAAATGATTGTCATTTACTCTATGCATTACTTATTCTCTAGCGGTAAGAATAGGAAATAATTCATTAATACTAAAAACCTCTGTGGTGATTGTTTCACTTTCTAATAAACTGTTGGCCTTCAGCATGACAGACACTATGAAGTGCCCAAATAACTATGGGGGATATCAAACTAAATCTGCATGAACGTTTGTTAAATGTGATAAGAAAACAATAATGAGCAGATTTTGGCAAGAACTGGGGGTACAGATCAAACATTTGGTGCAATAAAAAGCGAAAGACATATTAGTTTCAAACAAAAGCCGCAACAAGCCGTTTCTTGTTATTATTAATATAAACTATCAATTTAATAATAACCTTCCCCTTTGTTGAAAATTTCCGTGTCATCATTCCTAAATAAAAATTTTCTTAGCATCTCAGTTCTAATTCCAGCAATTTTGCTAAGTTTCTTTGATGCACACATGAGGAATAAAATAAAACTCTCTCTGAAAATACTTTGATCTAAAATTTCTAAAATTCCTGATAGTTAATCTAATTTTAATCTTTTTATCATTAAATACCAATTAAGATTTTATTCTTAGT
>OU015494.1:153003758-153353758 GCA_907164885.2 Dolomedes plantarius | reverse complement strand
CCTCGCAGATACAATTGCCGCTTTGCTCTGAGACATGTACTTTTATGCTCCTCACAAATGACGTATTCCGACTGCAGCGCCACTATTTTGCATAATATAGTATTCTTTAGCACCTTTTACTTAACAACATATTCAAATTTTAAACAGATGGGCCTAGTTTTGGACGTGTTATCCCTCATTTTGTGATTTTTCCTTAATTATTGATAACAAGTATATATATATATATATATATATATATATATATATATATATATATATATACTAGCATTATTGCCCGGCGTTGCCCGGGTAGATATATAGATATAAAATTTTTCATGCACATTCCATAAAAAAAATACTGGGCTGTAACCCCGGCTCTTCATGTTCATCTGGCCAGACAGAATGCGCTTAGCGCGTTTCTACTGAAATGATATACAAACAATAAGAAAGAAAGAAACTTTGAGGCTGCGGACCTTCTTCTGATTATGCGTCTGATTTTATTGAGAATTAATAACACAGTGTTGCGTGATTCGCACGTTTGGATTGAATAAGATTACTGTTTAATTAGATTCGTTTGATCCAGTGTTTAATTAGAAATAAGTTTTATCATTTACATTTGCCTTTATTTTTTATTTTTCCCTTAAAAACGCAGTTTTTTCCATATCACCCAAGAGACGCACTTTTTTCCACATCACCCAAGAGGTAAAGTGCAAGATGCATTATTCCCTTTATTCAATCAAATTTAGGCGGGATTCCGTATGAAGCATAGGCTCAAATTTTCTTTCTTATTGTTTGTATATCATTTCAGTAGAAACGCGCTAAGCGCATTCTGTCTGGCCAGATGAACATGAAGAGCGGGGGGTGCAGCTCAGTATATTTTTGATGGAATGCATGAAAAATTTTATATCTATATATCTACCCGGGCAATCATTCTTTAAAAATAATTTCATTAATTTTCTTATGCCTTAATATAAGTAATGGACTAATGGTTCGGAATGAAAGTTATGTGTCGTTATATTTCTCTGTTTAAAGAGCTTTTCTTCCCACTGCTTAAAAAACCCCAAAACTCTAAAAGATTTACCTTATATGATTTCACGGAATAAGTAATTTAAATACATATCGTATGTTAACTCTGTTTCGCGAACTTAGGGGAAAAACCTGTAGAACTCTTAAACTTCTTCCCATTTTATGATCCTCAAACAATCAATATATTTAGATCAACAGAAAGCTTCCAAAAACTGGCCATGGGACAAACTTAATTTTTCTTTTTTTTTTTTCTTCCTTTTTTTTCCAAATTTTATTAAGTTCTATTAATTTGAGCGCCATTGTCTAAAATTGTCTAAAGCAGCGGTTCTCAACCTTTTTAAAGACCCACGACTCCACTAAACGTAATAAAAATAAAATAAACACTTCGCCCTCACCGCCCCCTGTCATCCCCAGACCAACTCTCAAACCACCCCCAGATCACCCCTCAGAACAAACCTCTTTTCCCCGCGTATCGAATTTGACTGGTTGTGGTGAAGGGGCTGTATACACATTTAAGAGGTACTTTTAGGGGCACAAAAATGATTCAAAAATTAATTTTGAAAAACTAATTGAGCCCCAAATTTCGTTTTTGCTGCGTTAAGTTTCTCGGGTCCTAAACATTAACTGTGCCAAATTTGGTCCCGGTGGGTGAAACAATCTATGATTCTATAGCGGACAAACAAACAGACGAGCTCTTATATATATATATATATATATATATATATATATATATATATATATATATATATATAAAAGTTTTATTAGCATAGCAAGAAGTGGATTACACTTTTTTGTCAAATTTTTCGTAGACAACTGCAATGCGCTTTTAAACATAAAAATGCACTCATAAATATAATGAATATAATATTCTATTATACCTCAACAATCTCCTTACAAAGCAGCCTCACCGATGATTTTCAGATTATTTTAGTAAAATCTTAGCGGGAAAAGTCATGCTATACCGAGTTGGAGTCTAGTAGTAAGTGATGTAAAATTACTAAATGAAATGATCTCTAGCTCATTTTGGAATAAATATATTTATCATAAACTTTATACTATACGGTAAAACATTAAGACACTCTCCACTTAAAAAGATAAAGATATGATTCTAGGAGGAAGATGATTCGCTAATTTTTTATTAAGTTTTTTTATCCCCATAGTTAAGTTAACTGACTTAGATCGTTATGATGATAGACAGCTTGAATATGGAAGTTCAAATATTCTCTCAATATGAGAAGAAGCTAAATACATGAGTTTAATGATTAAAGTTTAGATTTAGCACTTCCTCCTCCTACTCTGAAAATTGCAGTTCAATTAACTTCAAAAATAAAACCTATCTCTGAATGCATTATTTACTTCATGATAAAATCAAACCCTGTGCTAACTAAAAATTAAGTTGATAATATTTCAACTATTTTAGAACCTAATCCCAATCATTTAAATTTTATTTGGAAAACAAATTACTTCCGAAAGACTGCCTTTACAAGTGGTCATGCGTATTACAGATTTTGATGGTTTTCATTGAATAAGATTTGTATAGGCACTCTCACATTTCCTAATTGTTAACCAGTAGCATATATCTACTACCGCAGATCCATTTTGTTTAGTTCCTTGTGGTGTCATTTCTTTTATTTTTTTCACATGCACGCTTTCAAATGAACGAAATTAAATAAAATAACAATAAATTAAAGTTGAACATAAAATATTGGTTTCTAACCTTTAAAAAAAGTAAACATGCAGTTATAAAGATTATAATTTCCACTTTCGTAACAACGCTGAAGATTTTTTGGAGGCATGTAGCGTTTTCGAGGAAAACCTAAAGTAAGAACAATTTCCCCAAAAATTTCGGCAATTTAAAAGTTTTTAAAAAAATGGCATTTAGACTCAGGTATTTTCTAAAGACGTTTAAGATAGGGTTTCTGTTTACATTTGTTTAAACTTCAATGGGGTGTGGCGCTGTGGTTTTGCTACAGTGACGTAACTCCTAGGGTAAAATTGGCTGCTGTTTCGCCATAACCGTCACCTACGGTTTTAGGGTATGTATGCATCTTTGGCTTTTCATTAGGATTGCATGTGTACTTGCATGTATGGTGCGTTCAGCCTTTACTGTGAGTTGTCTGTGTTTTCTTCTCGGGGCCTTGGGATGTCTTGTGGTTATACCTGCATCCTATTCAGAAAGTCCCCCTAGAGGCAACTGATTTGGTTAGGCTCCCTGATGACGAGACCAGTCGGTTACCTCGATTTCTGGTTCAGTTCCGGCACTACTACAGAATCTTGCCTCTGGTGCATGGAGCCCTGAGTGCTTGATTTCTGGTTGATTTTTGTCTGCATTCTTCTTATAAATATCTAGCTCTGTTGGATTATTTATTTTTAGTTATATCTACTACTGCAGATCCGTTCTGTTTCGTTCCTTGTGGTGTCATTTCTTTTTTTTTTCACATTCACGCTTTCAAATAAACGAAATTAAATAAAATAACTATAAATTAAAGTTGAACATAAAATATTGGTTTCTAACTTTTAAAAAAGTAAACATGCAATTATAAAGATTATAATTGCCATTTTCGTAGAAACTAATATATGGGGTTTGAACGTTTTACGAAAGTCTCTTACAGATATGGTTTTCTTTTTTAAGTGTAATATAAAGTAAATATTTGCCCCGAAACAAGTTTTAGGTGTACATCGTCCTCCCCATTGCTTTTGAAATCATAATATCTTTAAGATCAATTCACTCACAAAATGCTCTTCGATATTATTACTTACATAAATGTGAATGTGCTATCGGTTGAAAAAAAAGTGAAATTGCATCTGAAATTCATGGTACTCTCTCTTTCCTTTGTCACATCACTATGATGATTTCCCTATTGTCTCAGAACTGGGGTCATGAATTCATGATCTCAACTGATTTACAGGCACCGTCATTTTACTTTTACACGTCACGGTCCATGCTTGCGAAAACTATAACTGTAGAGGAAAATGTTCCATGAACAGATTTTTTTTAAAGTTTTTACACAGTAACAGATAATTCAAGAAAAATCTGATAAATTTACCCCTAATGAGAATGATGGTAGACTTAAAAAACAATATTTATTATTCTAATAAAATGTTGACATGTAGTAATTATAATGATTGTCTAAGTAATCAATTCTGAACACCTATCTTTCCTAAGAAATCAAATTCCTTGCATATCAGTTAATTTTTTTAACTTAAAATCATGATCAAATACATCCATTTGCTACCTTTAATTTTTCGATATTACTTATAAATGTTCCAAGCTCATACAATAAAATGGTGTACTATATTTTTTAATATTAGTCATTTTTTTTTTTGTATTTATATTTCCAGTTGTGGGGGATATTTGACTAACTGGCCTTCTACTGAGAGCAAAACAACGGGCTATTTTCTGATGTATTTCATGAAATACAGGTTCGGTTACATACAAGCTTGTCATTTTTCTGAGAAAGCTCTTAGCATCATGACACTTCATTGTGTTCGAAAAATTACATGGAAAAACAACAAAACTATGTATATGTTGTACCGACTACAAAACATTTTGTTCTCGTTTCAAATAACCTAATACCGATGTTATATGTAAATTTATTTATACATACTGTTCAAAAAATATTTTACAGAAGAAAAACTTACATTAATTTAATTCAGACAACAGAGTGTAGAGATAAAAATTTATCTTAGCAACAACTGCTCGACTATTTTACAAATAAATGTAAAAGATGGGAATGTTGAAGAACGAATTATGTAACATTGTAATAGAAAAACATCTTGGCATATTGTTTTGAAGAATTTTTAAAATAAACTGAAAAATAAATTTTGTAACTTTCAGAATGTTTCTTGAAAGGGTAATATCGCTTTATTGATATATTTTTCTACGCTTTTTCCCAACTGAAACAGATGAATGCATCTAAAAATATATATGGTTCTGTGTTTCGAATGCAGTGTAACAAATGGTTTAGAACACTAAAATGGACAGATAGAATTTTATTTAAACACAAGTTAAAATGAAGTCACGGTATATTAATCCAAACAAAATATGTATATTATTTAATATATTATACTTCTATAATTGGCATTATTCTATGTTTCAAGACCTTCCTTATTAGTTATGTTCAATAATAAATTTTATTACATATTTTCTAAGTAAATGGGAACATTGGATACATGCGGCCTGCCCACATTTGCTAGATTGCACGTCTGAACAGAACTAAGCATATTTAAGATAATATTGTTGAATGATGTAATGTTAGAAATTATATGCATTTCTAAAGATGAAAATAAAAGGACACCAAATGGTAAAGAGAAGTAGACGATATCAAGAGTATTATTGTACATAAAGATAAATCAATAAATTTTGTTCATTTTTGATTAATTCCAATTATAAATAAGGGTTTTCTGAGAATCTATAATTAAAATATGAAAATTGTATTAAAATAGCATATATCAACAGATTAAAGATAGTTGCAGAATTTTTTTGTAGCTAAAATGAAACCTAAAAAATGGTAACTATCAATCCAATGTAAAAGTCTAATAGTAAAAAAAAAGATGTCTAAAATTCCATATTCAGGAACTTTTATTTCGTGCTCAAAAGAGAGCTATGACTTTTGAATCCCCGAATTCTGACAAAAATAAAACATTGAATGCAAGCGGAACTCAGCTGGAAGGAAGTGAAATAAAATAATAAAAAAAGTCTCTGTGATGTAACAATTGAATAGGGCGTTTACTGATCTAACATCTGCTCTGTACCGGGAAAATGTGAACATCTACTACCTAAACCAGAAACAAATACTTTCTATCGTACCCTTAAAACAGTCAGACAGATCTAAGAGACAAACTATACAGTGTGATAAAAAGTTTATATTAAATTTAACATAGCTGGCGCCACAATCATGAAGGGAACAGTTTGTGAAATAATATATTGCACGTCATAATCTATTAAAAGAAATTTAAGGACTCTCCTTGAAAAAAATCCTGTGTGCTGAACTATATTTTTATTTTAAGGTGACCTCACATGAGGAAACAAAAGGCTATTAGAACCTAACTTTCCGAAAATTACTTCGTTGTTACTATCCAATAAAGCCATCAAGCCCATTTGGTGACTTAATATATTATTGATAATAATAAAAGAACACTAGGATTTCCTTTTTCCGGAATAGAACAAAAGAGAGAATTTTTTCCCTTAAGCGTTAGCTCCCTAGCATGGATTTTCTAGATAGACTGATCGATACTTTCAAAATCTTAAAAAAAAAAATAATCGCTTTATTCTCTTTATTACTTTAGAGATTTTGGAAAATCAATCGCTTTTCTTTTCCGGAAAAAGAAAAAACTATCCCACATTAAGTTCATTATAGTCATAAAGAATTTAAGATTTTATTACTAGTGTTACTTTAAGTGTTAAGAAAGAATCAACATTATGTGATATTTATCATATAAATTCAAGATGGTTTATTCTCCCAAAATGGAATGGGTTTCAGTCAGTTGTATACAAATTTTGTTTTTATATTTCTTCCTTTTTTCTTATGGAAAACCTATCATTTGTACACATACGCCTAGTTATTATTTTATATTAAAAAATATATTTATTTAGTAATGACTGAGTAATCTTGGCTACCATCAACAGTTATAATAAAATTTCATTTTATGTAAAATGAACACTTCCAGTACAATTAAATTACAAAGAATTCCAGCTGTATGTTAGCGTATATTCAAATGACCTAGTGGTATGATATATAAAGACTGGTTTAATAAAGATATTTATTTTAGAAGCGCTGAATTCACTGCGGTGTGTGGTCGAAAGACGGTTAAGAACAAAACTCTTATAAAAACTTCAGAGGCAAAAAATAAAGGCTTGAACACTAAGAGGACGTAAAAGAAAAGCTGTCTGTGTGGCCATTGATAGCGATCAAAAGACTAATAAAAATTGCAAGATAGATGGACGTTATTTTATGGCCCACAATAAAACTTTCAGCAGATAATGGTCAAAGTTGTATTTCAAACGAAAATTATGGTGGGGAGGTACTTCGTAGACAATGAACAGGAGCATTATAATAAAATACCAATTGGGGCAGGAACTGCTGAGAAAAAAAACAGCCCACTGCCCAATGAGAGAAAAAGATGTGGGCGAAAATGGCCCAGGTAAACGGACAAAAGCCCCTCCAAGTAAAAAGAAAAACGAGAGGTCCAGAGATTGCGCTGGCTGTTTTCCTAGAGCTCGGACAATATAGAGTGTCATTTTGAACTGTCTCGGAGTCTAGCGGCAGTTCCTGGAATCCTATATGATGATCCTGAATATGACATGACGTGGGCCCCCGTTATCGAAGTCATTTCATCGCTGTATTCTTCAACAGTAGTAAGTGCCTCCCGATAGATCCTAAAAGTAATTATTTTGACCAAATAGTTTGCCTCTGCTTCTGATACCTGGTGTTTAAAATGATAATATGAAGGGGAAAATTATTCTGTTATTAATTACACTTTAAAATATTTATTTAGCATTGTCAAATAAATGTATGATAAAGGCCAATTATCGGTTTTCTTGCTTGCTCCAACACATGCACGCATCCACTGTTTTAAGGTATTTTAACAACCTATATTTATATTTTATTCTAATCTTATTCTGGCGGTAATATGGACTAAAGTGATACAAAAGTATTCATGACTTCTAGAGGTATAAAAATAATAATATAAAAAGCTTTTTTTTAACTGACCCAGTGCAGAAGAATTAATACAAAACATTTTTCTGTTACTCTGACTCTTCTATTTCGAAAATATTTTAGATCCTTGAAACATTCAGGTTAAGAAGTTCATCCTCTATACGATAATTTAGAATTTCATGAAAACAACGACTTAGGAGGAATGGCACTGAAATGAAATAAATTTTTCCATATCTGAATGGTCATTTGTTTTCTAGCTAACTCGGAAACGAAAGAACTAATTAACGTATTTTTCAACTGTTTAACATTGTAAATTCTTTGATACGCAAGTGAGCTATTCAACAATTAAATATTTAATCTCCTATTTCTGCGTACAAGTGGAAATTATTTGAGGAGATATTTTTTTAATCATATTGTGCTAATATCTTAGAGATTATGTAAAAGGGAAATGAAATAGTGTAATTACTGCCCACAGACAACTGGTTGACTTATTTTTGTATGACTCCCATAGTAAAAATTTCAAACACCTGCAATTCAACGTGAAATAAATTCCCAAAAGTCTTGCATGTAAAATAATTATATTTTGTGTGATTTGTCTAGTCATTTAGCTTGCAAAATCACTTCGAATTATCCAAAGTCAAGAAGGTCGCAGAGAGCATTGATTTCACTCACTCGTCATGAAGACAGGCAAAATTCCAGTATTTGTTTCAGATATATTATCTCCGCTGTTATATCACCGCTCAAAATGAGCTATGGTACTTAAAAATAAGATACTATAGCGTCCAGACAGTTCCACGACTCCATTTCAGTTCTTCGCTATCTGTACGAAGCTTTATATTGAGAAAGATAGAAACGACAATTTATCGAACGAAATGACACCTGCACTGGCACCAACACTCTGAAGATATTGTTGTATTCACAATTGTGACCCTTTGTGGTGTAGAAAACATACACTAATAAGAGGTATACTTTTTTAACAGGACTATAAATGTAAAATTTATATAAGTATCAAATTTAAGTTCTTGTACATAAAGTTAGCTTGAAGTAGAATCATTTCTACAGTTATTTGAATCAATTATTATTAATACGTTTTTTCAACTCAACTTTGGATGTTTAAGGGGAAGAATTCCCTACATTACTAAATGATCCCAGTCAGAAGGGTCAAGGTTCAGTGATTTTATACAGATTTACCTGCTTAAACACAATGCTCTTTTATAATAATCACTATAAATTTGGATGCTGTATTTAATATCACACGTTTCTGTCTCTTCTAGGTCATGATCAATTGAAAATGTTATTTTAATCATGGAAATTAAGTTATTTTCTTTAGAATGACACAATTTTTTTTAAATGTAACAGCGATACGGATTGCTGACATTCCCGGAACGCATATGCATCTCGCTTTAGAGATTTTCAGCAGTAAGCAAGTTTGTTATTTTATACAGTCAACCAGATAGTAACGATATGAAAACGTAATTTTCTGGAAGTTGATTACATAAAATGCTCTGAAATCTATATCTATTGTTACCTAACACGAGTATAGGAAAAATTTCGGAAATTTTCAAAATAGGCGTTATTGTAAGATTTCAAGTGCGCACAAACTTAATAAAAAGTATAAATCCCCGAGCTAATTTACCGTTTGATTTTGAACCCCCCCCCCCTCCCTTCAAAAATATTTCTTTATGAAAATGATCGCGTCACAGAATTTTAAAGACTAGTATATTTAAAACTTGAACGGGTTGATTTAAACAGTAGATTCTATGCAATATAATTCATGATGTTAACAGTAAATAACAAACGCAAAATTAATATATTCGTTGTTTGGAGAATAGTTATAAAAATATTACAGAGAAACTAAACTTTCTAAGCATAATCATAAGGGTTAAGTTAACCCTTCAGCCGGCGCGCCAATTTTTGGAACACCAGCAGGCGGGCGTGGCACAAAGTGCAACGTCTCTTTCAACCCTGATTATTCCTTTTGTAGTGAAATTTTTTTCTTCAAATTGAAAATAATAATTCTGCGTTTTATGACAAGATTTAAAATGTTAATAATATTGAGATATATTTATAATTAAAGGCCACAGAATGCAGATACAGTCGCCTTATTTCAAAACTGTCCGGCTTAATGGATCTGAGGGCAACTTGCGAATTCATTCCTATTATGTCCAAAAACCTAAAAATATAATGAGAGTGTCCATTTCCGTGATATGCGGGATACCTTGTAATAGCTACACATTTGATCGACTACATAACTCCTGCTTTTGTCATATTGTAATCCAGAATAATCGCTGGTTTACCACGGTTAAATCACGACTAACAATGAATGGAAAGGAATACAAGGGTCAGAAAATCAGACCTGCATTAGAAAGGGTGTAGCTATAAACTACTTCGAGCATTCAAACCTTGCATGTAAAAACAAACCATTCAAAATTACAAAAATCTCTGTACACGGGCGCGCCCTCTGGAGGGTTAAAGTACAACATTGCTACAGTATCACTGCGTTTTATTATAACTAAAAATATGCAGTCTGTAGGTAGGTGAAACCATAAAAGGTTCAAAAGTATTGGTTGTTAAATTCGCGAGTAGAATGTCACTGTAAGGTGGGTAACTCATTTGCTAAATTTTACATTTAAAACTTATATACTACATATTAGCACACATAATTACATATTGCTGCTGCTACAAATGAATTTAAAATTCACAGTAAAGAGCGATAAGTTATAGAATAAATTATTTATTAATAAACAATTTTTAATAACTACACGAATAATTATGACATTTTTATTACATGTCTAAATTAGAAACCGATTTCGTGGCAAAGAAATTTATTTAATTTATTTAATACTCACGATGAAAACAAATTACTACATATTATACAAGAGATATTTTCAACTGCCAACTGCTCCGTAATCCCACTCTACTCGAATCTTAAATCTACAAGCACAAACTTGAATCCTTAGAACAGAATTTCTAAGACTAGCTTAATTAATGTTTAATTAACTTACGCAAATCATGCTCTAGAACATCCGTTCTTCCTGTAGAACAGTGTCATATGTCTAACGACGGATTATGGATGTAAATTACTCTATGTGAAGAAAATGTAAATTCCTGCTTGTTAGGATTTTAGTACTAATGAATTAGCTAAATTGCAAAATTTGCGGTAAGAATAAAACTAATTTTATAGTTAAAAATTATTTAATTAAAAATTATTCAATTAATTTATTTAATTAAATCTTTAGAAATTTCTCTAGGCTGTAATTTAAGGTTCCTTCTTTCATTTCTTTTCATCTTCAACAAAAAGTCACTTTTTTTTACTTTCCATATTTATGTAACTATTTTTATCTTTAAGGCCAAAGTGGTTTATTTTATCATAATATAAAACCGTTATTTTGATCTCATTGGGCCCATATTGAAATATTATCATAACTATTTCAAATATTTGTAAAATTATCCTTAAAGTTTTCAAGAAGGGACTAAGAAACTTTAGTTAAATGTTTTTTTATTTGTTTTTTTCCCGAGCAAGTATTTCATAACTGCTATTTTTAGTTATTTACGAGTATATTGTATAATTTCTAATATTATTCCGTATGTGTCATATCCTTAATGTTGAAAATTCCCTAAATAAACTGCGATAGAAAAAACAAGTCATACCTTACCCATAACGGTATATACGTACACTGCTGGCCACTGTAAATGCAACACCCTGAAGGAAACATGCAAATGACATGAAATTTACAACATGCATTAGCGGAGAGGTGAGATATGCAAATGATTAGAATTTCAGCGCAGACGCACATCACGAGCGCCTGTGGCGCCACTTCAAAGCGCTATTTAAGGCTTGGAGATTTCGACGATTTCAAGTTCGGCAATTGTGTTTTTCTTGTGGTTTTTCAAAAAAACGATCAATTATGCCTCGTCGAAAACAGCGATCATCTTTTGATCAAGTATCCGAGTTCGACAGAGGAAGGATAGTGGCCTACCGAGATTGTGGATTATCTTTCAGGGAAATCGGTAGTCGTGTTGGACGAAACCAAGCAACTGTAATGCGGATATGTGAACGTTGGATGCAGGAGGGTACGACGGACGGGCGTGTTCGATCGCATCCACCTCAGCGCACCACTTCACGTGATGACAGGCAAATTGTGCGCATGGCAGTGACGGATCGCTCAGTCACATCACGAACCATAGCACAGCACATGCAGTCTGTAACGCATCATCCAGTGTCTGCGCGTACCATTCGACGCCGTTTACAGCAGAGTGGTCTGTCCGCAAGACGTCCATTGCTTTGTCTACCCTTGAAGCAGAACCACAGACGTCTCCGCCGCCAATGTTCGGTGCGGTGACAGAAGGATGTGGACGGCAGAATGGAATGAAATTGTCATTACTGACGAGTCACGCTTCTGTCTGCAACACCACGATGGTCGCATTCGAGTCTAGAGTCACCGTGAAGAGAGGATGCTGAACAGCTGCGTTATGCACCGCCACACTGGTCCTGCACCGGGTATTATGGTATGGGGCGGTATTGGATATCACTCTCGCACACCTCTAGTACGCATTGCCGGTACTTTAAACAGCCAGCGCTACATCTACGAGGTGTTGGAGCCAGTTGTCCTTCCTTACCTTCAGGGCTTGCCCACAGCCATATTTCAACAGGATAATGCGCGACCACACGTGGCACGCATTGTCCAACGGTTCTTCGTCAATCGCCAGATTGAATTGCTTCCCTGGCCGCCTCGCTCTCCGGATGTTTCGCCGATAGAAAACATGTGGTCCATGGTTGCTCTACGATTGACCCAGATTCCATCCCCAGCTGCCACAGCAGATCAACTTTGGCAACGAGTGGAAGCTGCTTGGTCTGCTGTACCCCAAGTACTCATCCAAAGTCTCTTTGAATCAATGCCGAGGCGTGTGGCAGCGGTGATCTCCAACAATGGCGGCTACTCTGGCTACTGATTTTGGCAGGAACCACACTTCACAGAAGTCTATAAATTTAATCATTTGATACTTGGTCAACATGTTATCTACAAAATAAATTTTGTTGTGATATCTCTTGTCTTTCTTGGTGTTGCAATTTGGGTGGCCAGCAGTGTATTTAACTTACATTTACACTTACATTTACAAAAATATTTTGGAATTATATTTTCATATCAAGGAAGTAATCCAGTTCGTCAATGTCTCAACTAGTATACTAGCTACCAATTACACAATTCACATTCATATATGATGAATAAAGAACTATGTTATGGCAAAGTAGACGAATTTCTTAGTACCAGCATGATCGTTATTATAAAGTTATAAATAAACAGAATACCATTTTATCAAATCTTATTTAATATTGTCCTCAAGTATTACTAATCAAGCACGTTAAAATAACCTGTTTTTTCTAAAGTAAAGTAAAATGTTATTATTCTGCCATAATAATCAATATATACAGAAGGTCGTTCGCACTTTATGGAAACGATTTTGTTAGTTAAGTTTTATGTATAAATTTCGTATTTTATGCGGTGGTTTGCTTCTATCTGATAGCCATGGTTCTTGACAATAGCTCTAGCTTGAATTTTCCCATGAAAGTAAATTTTTGCTTAGTACTGTTATGTCAGTTTTACCTAATTCCTCTTGGATCGTTTTATTTTTTTGGATCGTTCGAATAACCGGTAGAAAGAACATCCTGTTCTTATGGAAAGGTATTGTACTGCTTACTATCATACTGAAAGTTAATTCAAGTATGGAAGTCTCCTTGATTTAGCTCTCCTCTGCGAAATATCAGCACTTTATATGTCATCGAATATTTTCTACTCCAAGAACATAATGATAGTATTAAGTTTGGATCATCGCTTTCGTTTTCCCAGTCTGCCAGTTTGTGTTTTGGTGTTTAAAAGAACATCCCGCTCTCAAGTATTCAAGTGTGCTTTGTTCGGCTCTCCTCTGATTCTGAATGTTTGTTTGTATTCAACTAGGGATGCGACATCGATGTCGATGTTTTCAAAACATCGATGTTTTGATAAAAACATCGATGTTTTTAACATCGATTTATTGAAGCCGATGTTTTTTTAACATCGATGTTTTGTGCTCGATGTTTTACGTTGTCTCGATGTTTTTTTTTAATGAAAAAGTACCGTAATATAAAAAATTTACCACGTACCATAATTTTCACACTCAGTAAATGTAAGTCTGAATTCTGAAAAGGACGAATACAAAAGGGGGAATGATTCCTTGGCAAACAGACAAATGGCAATTAACAACCAATGAACCAATCAGAGCGCTTGGAATGTTCCTGACACTCCAGAACCTTCCATGGGGTTTTATTTTACAAATAGTATATACACGAGTGCATCCATTTAAGTCTTTGTTTTGTGATGGTTTTATATAAGTTGACGTTAATTTTATTTGTAAGATGCCTCCCAAAAGTACCGTTTGGAAGTATTTTTACAAAACCTCTGACAAATTGGAGAAATGCAATATTTGCCTTTAGTCCTTCAAAACTTCTGGCAATATACACGAATTTATCTGGACATTTGAAGGCAAAACATGGCGGTATTTACAACGAGAATTTTGAGTCATCAATGTAGCCCAAAGCAATCAAGTTTTTGTCATTTGTGCCTGCCCAATCAGAGAGTAAAATTAAATCACCCCCTCCCCCCACGACTAACGGAAGTAACATTAATGTTAAAGATTACTAAACCAGTTTTAAAAAATGGATGTTCTAAAACATCGATGTTTAAAAACATCGATGTTTAAAAACATCGATGGTTTTGGGGCGATGTTTTATTAGCATCGATGTTTTAATATGGAATATCGATGTTTCAAAACATCGATGTTTTGTTATCGATGTCGCATCACTATATTCAACGAGTGTCTTCGAAAAAAGAATTGTGCAACATTCCCTTTCTCCGCAAGTTTAAACATCGTCAAGTTTTGGTTCGTGATTCACTTCTTGTTTCGGAACTTCAACGGCGATAGTCTTCGTTTGCAACAGAACGGAATTTTTTTTTTTTGTTTAATTTATTAATTGTTCGCACTAAACAAAAGGTAACATTTTCTTTGTTTTTCTTTAAATTAATTTATCGTCACGTGCATAACAACGAAATAAATTGATAAAATATATTTTATTTCTTTCTAATGCGGCAGACGATTGGACATTATCCAAAAAAATATTAAAATACAATAAAAGAAATGTTCCTCAAACTGTACTATATTAACTGTACTATATTATATTCTTTAGTATGTTTTATTAGATTTAATTTGAATATTTTCTTCTACATTATTTTGTCTATAAAAATATCCGTTACGATATATATATATATATATATATATATATATATATATATATATATATATATATATATATATATAATTTTTTGGCATAATTGAATACATTGACCGTTGTACTTAATTTGAATGTACTCCGTAGCGAAACACGGGTTTTCAGCTAGTATAGTATAAAGTTAGTTTAGAATATTAATAGTATAATTTATCGAAAATGCAATTTGTTATTATTAAGTTAATATTTTTGAAACACCTCTGAGTGGATATAAATTGCACAATTTGAATATAAAAGTTATAACAACAATTAAAAATTAATGACTGCCACTTAGACATAATTGCAAATATTCTACTTGAAAATTTATCATAGTCTTTGTTACATACGCCAGTTCAAAATTCGATAATTGAAATTTTCCAAATTCTTATTTTTTAATTAATTATTCAATGCTTTGAATTTCTAATCAGTAAACTAATATGATCTATAACGTGTTGCAATGAACTCAACAGTTACTCGAATTTCAATAAACGGGATAATTATCTGGTCTTAAATTATTTTAGATTATGATTTCTTATGAAAATAGCGACCTATAGTTTTCCTCTGAGACACATTTAAGTAATTTACAATAGACATTATTCCAAATTCCCGCCATTAATTATTGATTTAAAGTAATTATTAATGTAGATATAGATATCTCTGTACATCAGATATTTATGAATGGAATATTATAAATGTCTATGATATGCTATTAAGTAATTTATTCAAACTAATTTGTCATAAAAAGGATTAAATGCATAATTTTATAGAAGAGATGCCGAATATCGAAAATCTACTATTATGAGAATTCAGATGAATATCTACCTTTTTCTGTTGTATTTGTATTGGAAAGTTAATAAAGCCTTATAGAATTAAATACTATTGACTCTGATTTTTTCAGGACTTCATATATTATTTCGAGAAAGTAATTCCGTAAAACAATGTCAAAATCTGGGATCCTTTCCCCTTGCGTCTAACCTACATCTCGAAAGGATGTATATAGCTAATACATATAGATGATTTATTTTCTGTTCGTAATAATGATTTTGGTAAACATGTGAAAAAATAATAAAATAGATTGTGGAGAAAATCATTTACACAATAATTTTTCTTACCAAAGCATATTTAACATTCTAAATCCTAAAATAATTAATATTTTAAATAACTACATCAATTTCCATTAGAGTCAATTTCCGCTAGAAGTCCGATAAACAACAATCTATACCAAATTACATTTGTTAAGCTAAAAACAGAAAAGATACAATAGGTGTATAATGCAAGAGGGATAAATACTAGCAATACAATTAATAAGCGAATCGAAATGAGACTAAATATTAAACAGCAATAACAAACAATCTAACAGTCATAAATGCAACGGAATGGAAGATGTCAAGACAATATTTTACTTTGTTACAGCATCGATTATCTGTGATATTAACTAATTACACCCTGTGACATCATGACGCACGAGGATATTAATCTTCTAAATTTAATTTTCGGTAAGGACAATCGGGGAACAGCTGCTTCTTTCAGCCATCTATCGAATGAACTCATGGGAGTGTTTTCCAAGGATATGAAACTTCGGAAACTTGGTTGGAAGAAGAGTAAAAAAGAAAAAAAAACATTATTGCGCAAGAAGTTGAAAGCAGCTGTAAGTTGACACAGCAATATGCTTCGTCCTTAACAAGTTTTCTGATCTGCTAGCTAACATGAAAACTTTGAAGGATAGTACATTTATTTTATTTGCAGCAAATTAATTTGTTTCTATGTCACGGCTTTATGCGTTTCAATATTTTAAAACAAAATAATCCCATACATAATACAAACAAATTGAAAACATATTTCTGTCACAGTAAGTACAAATAAAACATGGAAAATATATTTTTGTGGGATTAAATATTTAAAAATACACTTTCAAAAAGGTTTTACCGCTAAGAATACTCATGCGTATAAAATTTGTTTGAACATTGAACAATTTCAACTGAATTGCTGTCTCAAGAAAGTGTATTTACTGTTTTCAGCATTTCACCTCAACAGCTTATTTAATACTAAATATTTCAATAGTGAAATAGGTGCAAGAAAATGTTATTCCAAGTTTAGTTTTTTAATAACTAAATATCTAAAGACGACATAAAGCGTTTAATCATGAAGAAAAAAAATCAATTTGTTTTTGCCAGCTTTTTTTTTCCAAAAGAAATGAATCCTTCAAACTTTCAAAAAATGTTTAAAACTCTCTAAACTACTAGTAAAGAGTTTTAAGGTTACTTTAGTTTTCATGAAATTATTATTTATGACAAAATATCATTAAAGCTAACGAAAATTTGAAAGGCAAATAATTTTTGTGCTGACTTACTGGGCATTCTGCCAGTTTCAGGCTTCTCTTTCCATACTTGAAGTTAGCATGCCAATCATAATCACTAACATTAAAAATGTTGAAAAATTGGTCCCCATGGTTTTCAAAACAAAAGTTTGGGATTTACAGTCTAATTCTCAACAAGCGTTTATTAACACTTACATTTTCTTTTAGGAATTCTAATCAAAGTTCTCACGGAATCTAGTAATCTTGATGGATAAAATCTTTGTTGGACAGATCTCTACAATGAAATTTTAGCATTACATCGACATAAAGGTTTAAAAAATTAATAAAATTACTAAATAGGAAGTAGCAGAATAATAGTTATTAATTGTAGTTATACTATACTTTATTAGTACCTAGAAATAGTTTCATTACGATTCGATCCATTTGACTTCCACTTTCATCAAATTTATTATTAATGGTCATTTCGACAGGTACAGTAAAATGCACTAGAAAATCTTGTTAAACTTTACGGAAATCCGAAAAAGTAAACGTTTTGTATTATACGTGCCATAAATTATACGTAGCCGAATTCGTACAGCTTTGTAGATTTTCATTATTTTTTTTTTTGCAAATTATTATTCTTGTAATTATTAAATACACCGTATGCAGGACTACATTATTGAAAGCAGAAAATATTTCATGAATGAAATACCTTGTTAAAAATTATATAAAAATTAGATTAGATCATTTTCTTTCTATTTCAAAACATTAAAAACAAAATTTTTTACAATGCTACTTTACGGAATGGAAGTTTAACAAAATTCTTCATTTTGAGAAGAAAACATTTAGAACTTTGACATCTGTATTACAAAGTATTCCCATAAATCAGTATCTAAATATTCAGACATAAAAATAACAAATAAAAGAGAGTTGGCAATGATTCAATTATAATGACTTTTTCCTACTTTTTTGTAACAAAAAGAGAAATTCTTGTTTATATTTTCTGTGCGTCATGTAAGAATGATCTTCGATTTCTTGCCGTAAGCCTTTCAAAATTATTTTCACTCCGAGCAAAATTCACAAATGAAGCTTCTTTAAAATCTTCAGCTCTGCTTGCTCAGTCGTGCAGGTAGAGCCGTTAAAGATCTCTCTCCCTGATTAATGAGCTTTCTGGTTTAATTACGAAGGGGAGTTACTAAATAAGCCAAAGGGATGCTCTCTCTCCAGATTTACATAGTTTGGATATTATGAAATGATTATCTCCACTGATTGGTTTAAAGGATGTATTTAGAATTCATATTTAGTTCACGCAGGGATTTTCTGAAATACTCTAGTCATATATTCCAAAGAAGGAGAACTCACGAACGTTTAATTATATATTTAGAAGTGACTTTTTACGGCAAATATACATAATTCTTTTAATTTTCGCTCAAGTTTATTCATCCTCTTAGATTGCTGGACAATTTGAGAACAAATTTTCTGCTCAAAGCATAAACTCGGTCAGTGACCATTTAATTTCATGTTCAGTTTCTCCTTTAAATGACTATGATTCAAAAATTAAATTTTCTTTTGGGAATATTTTTTGGCCTTTTTTTATAATTCGTGATTTGTTTAACTATGCAAATTCAAATGTTGTTCAAAATTTTCCTTCTTCATAATATTTCACACGATGCGTTACATGTTTAATAACTTGGATTCAGAAGAACATATATATTACAACATATTGTTGTAACAAATATACACCTTCATCTGATTTAATGCATACTATTACTGCTTTAATCTCACACTCGTGTAAAACCTTCAAGCAGTCAGTTATTAATTCGAAGCCTTTCCGGAATGTAGGAATTAAACACTTAGTAAATCACAAAATTAGGATTTTTGCTGCAAAATAAGTAATTTTGTAAATAGGACAGATAAAAACTGGCATATGCTGTTTTTATCTGGAGTGAGAAAACAAACACATATCCGTGAAATGCACGCATTTCTAAGGTTATTTCAAAAAGTAAGATCGCTGATGATAAAATAAAAAACAACCAGTGAAGACGAGCCAAATCTCTGCTTCATTTGTAGCAATCTGTGATCCTTAATGTAAATACCTCTGTATTTTCAGTAACCAAGATTACAGATAAATATGTAAATCTTACACTACCGCCCTCCAAAAAAATAACTAAAACAATGAGCCTTAACGTATGGCTAATGTCAGATACGATGCTAAATAGTTTAAAAATCATATAGTTGGACAGAGAGAAAATATATTAATCTTATTGGTGAAGCATAAGTTAAATAAAAGTGACAAAAAATCGATTTACTGTTGTGAATAACTGATAAATGACTTAATTGATACAATTAACTCTCTATAGCACTTTATGTTCCTGGCAAACGGATAATTTTCCAAATAGCTTTAAAATAAAGTGTATAAAAAATTATCTGATTCCTTGAATTTTATTCAGGGCCATAATAATCCTTAATGTACTAATTTTCTTAAATACGTGCTTTGCATTAATTTAAGTATACTCGCCTCTTAACATATTTGTTAAAATTTCAATCCAGTAGTAGACAGTTTTAGGATCTTCAGGAACTTTTCAAACAACTAGAAACATCTAATGTTTAAGATTTTAGATGATGCACCGGAAACAGTGTTTTATTCAGTGAATTTAAATATTTCAACCAACATCTAGGGGACTGTGCCGACAAACGTCACTTTACTCGCATTTCTTAGCATCTTTAGCAGGATTCGTTGCTACAATACGCATCTCTTAGAAACATAGGTAAGGTCCAGAGGGGCCTTTTTAAATTTTCATGTTGTATGCTACTATTTTTTAAACCAATATAACAATGAAAAACAGGTTCAATAAAAGATTATGCAAGACTTATTTTACACTCACGCTGTATTTGAAGAATTAATTCAAATGTTTGTTAAGAAAGAATACGTGAAATATGTTAACCAAAAGTGGAACTTACACTCCCCCAGAGTACAGTTTGAAACTTAATTTACAAGCTGCATTACCTAGGAAAAAACTAAGCTCCCAGTGAACAACAAAACTATTTAATTCTTAGAAATCTAATAAGTTGCATACTGACGAATAAACTATCTCGTAAATAAACATTCTTAATAAAAGAATAGATTCTGTATAACCAATAAAATATCCAGTCGCCTCAGATATATTTAATTGAAATTTCTAATTTATTTTCACTTTGTGCAAAGATCATCCAGAAAAAAAGTAGATAAGAATTCAATTTCAAAAAAAGATAATTTTCGAGCTGCATTAAAACAGAAGGATTAATTACTAAAGAAGGAATTAATTAAACTATAAAATCCCCGCAAAGTATTTTTAATGCACATTCTGTCTTTGAAATCCCGTAATGAAATTCTATGATACACTTTTGATGATTCTATTCCCTCACATATAATGGATCAGTATTAAGTACTTTAAGATATTGGGGTTGATTAAAATTGGAGAACCATTTTGCGAAATTTTCTCTCTGAAGACGAAAACGTGTTTATCTTGAACAAATCATATTAAAAAATAAAACCATTATGTGCTATTTAATTTAAAATTCTTATAAAACAGTTTTCCAGAGTTCATTTAATATATTTTAGTGTTAGCAACGGAATGCTAAAGATAAACTTCGATGAAATATTCATGAGGAATTAATTTTTTTTTAAATTGAAGTTTTTGGCATAATGGTTTTATTTTTAAGAATCCCTGAAAAGTATTATTAAATTTTATCATATTTAAGTTACCAATTTCCGTAAGAACTGAGATATTTATGTACAAAATAAAAACATTTTGTGTTCATAATTCTTTTTTCATATCCACATATCAATATAATTGTACGTAAGTAACGATAAATAATTATAAGCTGCAATTCCTTGAATGTATCAGCGAGTAAGAGGGCAATATATATCTTACTTAAATGTAACAAGTCAGATAATATACTCTCAAGCTGCAAAAACACTTGGTTTACTTGTCAAACATTTCCTATAAAAGGAGTGTAAATTAAATTAACAAGACGGATAAATAGAAAACTTTCTGCAAATAGTGATAATTGTAACAAACCTAAAAAAAGTAATTTTAAAGATTTTAGCATTTTGTTTATTCTGCTTTCTATCATCCAACCAACTGGTGAAGTGATGAAAAAAAATGCTGGTCGTGTTGAACCAATTTTTTGCTATTAAGGTGGTACGTGCATGTTTCGCATTTCTAACACGTCACACAAAAGACACCTTTTATTCCCTCTAGGGATGTTTTCAAAAAGGTATATACAAAAGACACTAATTTATGTCTACGCAAGTTGTCATTTAGTTCCCTTTCCTTTAGCTTTTAATATTGTTAAAGGGCACTGGCATGAAGCCTGAACATAAAATTGTAACCTACCATATTTAAATAGCATAATGTTTTACAAGATTTTGTCTGAGTGTAATCTGTTTCCTGAGACTGCAGACAAACCTGTTCCAGGCCTTAATACTGCATTCTCCATATTCAAGGTTCGTGATGTTGAAAGAAGAATCTAGTCCATCCTCACCTCACTGTATGTGATATTGGGAGAAATCTGAAACATCAAATCGAATGACCCGCCAATTCCCATCCATCAATACCCTGTTCAATTCTTGAGTCCCTCTAAAACTCGTTGGCTGGTTCTTTTCGGAAGCTTTACAGTCATTCTTTGATAGACGAGGGTTGAATAGACTAGTTATGGCCGAACAACCAGAAACCTTTAACTATCGCGGGACAAACGCACAAACTCGGGTTCTGAAGGCTAGCGACCAAACCCTTCGGGCAATATTTGGCATTTTGATATACTGGATATAATATACGTATTTTACCTGATTAAGAGCAAATAAGGGTTGCTGTAGGAAAGAAATCGGTTAGCTGTTACGACATAATGTGAGAAGATCTGTGTTTTGAGACATTTGCACTAAATTATTGCTTCAAATTGTATTTGCAGCAGAATAAACTGATGTTCGTCGGTTAGACTTAACAAGCATTTGAAATACCTGCTCAGTTCGAGCTTCAATAAACGTTTGTGATAAGAAGACTTTTGTTCACATCTAGTAGTCAGTCGGATATGCCACATATTTGCTGTTGTCGTTGTACAATCTACAACAACGGTTATTCTCTACAACAGCTCTGCTAAAGCCCGAAACACAAACAAGCATGCTTGTTTAAGAGAATCTTTTTCCCATTTTACCCCAGAAAACTTCGTTATTCCAAGCAAGTGTCTTCAGATGTTTATAATGTTGCCTCTGCGAACTTTTGTAGTTTAGTGACTCTGCAAAATTTGAATAGGTGTGCATAAGAATTTGGCTACTGGAAGAGAGTCTCGGAATTCACCCCAAAGCGCATCAGCCTGAAACGGGGAATAGATTTTTTTTTTTTTTTTTAAGCTTGGTTGACGTGGAATATCTTATAAATCAATTTTAAATTATTTACCGGGAAGAACAAAATATAAAATTTTTAACTCTGCTGTCTCCATGAAAAATATGCGATCGTGAAAATATTTGCTTGATTACATGAAGAAGCATGCGGTTATATCATAATAGTTATCAAAATTATCGAATCAACTTTGAATAATTTCTAAAAAATGTAATCAAGTAACAGTCGCTAACAGCTTCAAAACCAAATTCTTTTAACTGAAATTGAATACGATGAAAGCTTTAAAACAATACACCCACAAGAGACTCCGTTGCACTTGAAATTATGCTCAAAATAAATCAAACGCGCAGTTCGAAATTAGTTCCACCTCCAACTTGATTGTCACGAGCATTAGTCGCGACAACTGAAAGAATTTAGAAAGCCTTCAATGCCGATAAAACGACATCATACTCTCGAGAATACTAAAAATTAGACACCGCCGGGAGTTGCCCATGAGGGCTTTTAGAAAACTGTTAAACAATAGCGTAAGTCAAACGCATATTATCAAACATAGATGCTCTATTTGTTTTCGAAAGCTCGGGTGTTTTCGCGAACCACGTGAATGGTATATCGCTCAGTGGGAATAATTAGTATCGTCGTACAGATGCCAAACTGCAAAATTGAAAGAGATAAAGTGAATTAAATTCAGTTTCTTTTACGTTCTTCACGTTGCGGAGAATGTTACTGAATCCTTTTAATTGATTTGTTTTAGTTTACTATTTCCCACTGCTCTCTGAACTTAATGTAGATTTATCATTCCAATCAATTATATTCGAGAAAAAAGAAAAAACGGAACCTTATAAATTGATTATTTAGTACCGATTTTTTTTATTAACCATTTCATGATATTGCCGCTTATAATGCTTTTCCCATCAAGGACTCCATGGCTAAGTGGTTATCGCATCGGACTGTGGAGCGAGAGGTCCCGGTTCAAATCCCCGCAATGCGGAAAATTTTAACTTTAATGTTAAATTAAAGTATTATTGTTCTTTTAATTCTTGAAGTTTCTAGAATATTGTTTAGTTTACTGGAACGGTGGTCCAGAACATTCTGTTAATGTATAAAAGAGCGAGCAGCTCAGTTTGCTGGGCATTTCCCGTCTTGTCAACCAATTGTTGAATGTTAAATAAAGAGCTCTGCGTTTCTGTTATTTGGGTGCCTCATCTATTCTACCGATATCAACGCGACAATATAACTTTTGGATAAGTCAAGGAAACTAAAGAACTTGTCCTAAAGAACTAAAAAAAAATTTCCATATCTTGTCTAATTAATTTGTATATGAAATACAGGTAATGCTATCTTTTACAGCATTTTGTTTTTCCAAGACCAGAGATGAGTTACATAAGGAATTGTAATGAAATTCAAAAGCATAGTAGGATTCATGACAATGAAACTATTCGCCGAATTACACTTTTAGAAGTTTTAAAGGAAATTAAAGAAACTATTTCCAAATGCAATTGACTCTCTAGATTCACAAGGATTAGGGAAACGGAGAGGTTGCAAAAGGGAAAATCTCCGAGAATATATTTAGGACCACAACCAATTAACCTTTGATACTGTTTGTTATTGTTAACCAACATAAAAAGTAAAACAATGCATTATATGGATGCCACTTCTTTTAAACTTCAAATTACAGTATCAACAAGGTAGACTTACAGAGTGAGAGAAAGACACAGTGGTATAAATATAGTATGTGACGCAATACATACACAGTGCATTAATATCTGTAAAATTATAGTTCATGACTATGCATGACTAAACAGTGCATAACTGTTTGTTTATATATATATATATATATATATATATATATATATATATATATATATATATATATATATATATATATATTTATTTATTTATTTATTTATTTATTTATTTATTTATTTATTTGATTGGGACATACACCAAATTTTTTTAAAGGTTTGACTTTAAAGATTTGACAATTATTGTTGACAGTCAGCTGACTGATAATGAAATCCTAAAACATTAAACACGTGGAAATCATGAATGCAGGGTTCATGCTCTTTCTATATAGATAAAACTGTATGTACTGAAATTATAAAGAAAGGGCGAAATCTCTTATTTCAGACAATATAGCTAATCTTAACTAAATAATTCATTTGTAACCAAACTTAAAAAATTTAATTTTGCTTCAATCATATCTTTGCGCCATCTAAAATGAAAAAAAAAATGCCGACACACATTTAGGAATGCTTGTCTACCGCTCCTTTATGCCATGTATTTATCTTCCTTCCTTTGCACTCTCTCAATTGACAGCGCAATTTGTCGTCTACTTTTAAATAAATAAACCTCGTTAGGTAATGTATTATTCCGTTTCAGAAGAGCAATTTTGGAAAATATTACTGTTGACAAGATTGCTTTATTCAGTTAATTTCTTCTTTAACATTAATTAGCTTTGTTTGAAAGTTTAGCTGGAAAATAATTAACCATATCTATAACCATTTGTGTGCCCCAGATGGCGTTACCAGTGCGTTGCGTATGTGCTTTGGTGAAAGAGTCACGCTATTTGTCAGCACATTTTCGTGCATGCACACGCTCTCAAGCGAAGTTGATTAAAAAAATAACACGATACGTCATGCAAGAAAAAGTGACATATTCTAGAATTATCATACATGAATGTTAAACAGTTCAAAATTGTGACATTTATTTCAACATTTTGATTCTACTTTGAAATCTTATCAGGAGTAAGGAAAAGTTGCTGCATTGAACAAACTTTAATATCGAACAAACTCAAAGAGTCTCGTGTTATAAAAAAAATCTTTTGCTTTCTAATAAAATATAAATATCTTTGAGTTACATAATATTATATATATATATATATATATATATATATATATATATATATATATATATATATATATATATATATATATATATATATATATATATATATATATATATATATATACATACATACATACATACACACACACACACACACACAGGTGGTTATCAAAATAATGGAAACACTAAGGAACATCAAGAAAACCTTTATTAATATGGGGCAGGATCAACTTTATAATGTAATACCACCTGATTCACCTTGGAATTGAATTATACAAATCATGAACAGTGGTTAAGAATATATACCATTCTTCAAGGAAAAATCAGGAAAGTTCCTGATGCTGTGGTGGATATCGATACCTGGCTCTATCCGCTTATACAGATCACGGTGGTTGGATGATATATAGTCGGGGAGATTGTACAGGGCAAGATAAGATATTTGACTTCTTTTTCATACTCTTCAAACCAATAGTTGATAGATTTAGCTGTATGTAGAGGGGGATTATCATCCTGGAGAACCCCATCTTCTGCAAGAAACAATGTTTGCACCATAGGATGGACTAGTGAGCTAAAATTTCGACATTGTCGTTCTCATTCAATCTCTCTTTTAGGGTTATAATTGGGCCTGAAGAAAACCATGAGATGCCATCCCAAACCCTGATATATCTACCTTCATGATTGACAATTGAGATGAAACAGCCAGAATCTTACGCTTGTGTAGGTATTCACCAGACATACGCACGTCCTGTTGCAAGGGACAATGTGAACAATGATTCGTCGGACCAAATGTTGTTTTTCAACATATTGCTCGACCAGGATTTGCTCTCGTGGTACCATTGTGGACGATATTTTGTACTGGCATCTATTACAAGTGGCTTGGGAATAACTTTCCTAAGAACGAATAACTACTGTTCCGTAAATACTTTGTTTGAGAAGTTCCCTTCTACCTCTAATGGTTGATACCAGAACATGCAGATGTCGATTGAGCTCTTCGGTCACTTTGGTTGCAGTTGTTTTCTTTCTTTGTGTCACAATCCGCTTCAATACCTCGTCCGTCTCTTTCACTCAGCTTTCCCTTTCGCCCACTATTCTGTTTGGCAAAGGATGTTTTTCCGTGCACACCGTATGCTATCATGACTTTCGATACCATAGCTCGAAAAACACCCATTATCCTGGGGATTGCAGTAACATATACTCCAATTTAAACGCGCTCCAACAATTTGCCCTTTTCACAAGGTCTGCAAGGTTTGACATTTTACGTTGCCCCCCCCCCCCTCCAAAAAAAAGCACGATGCCCTTAGCTTCATTACTGCTACCTGACAGTGGAATAATACATACACTATATCATATAAAAAAATACCGTTAGCCAGACTTGTTTTTTAAGGATTACGAAGCACATACATAAACACCACTAATATTGATAGGTGTTTCCACTATTTTGATGACTGTGCGTGCGTGCGTGTGTGTGTGTGTGTGAAATATATCCATTACACACGTTCTTAAAATATAACCGGAAAAGGAAAACTAGCTCATATTTACATGACTGGAGCTAGGCTCAGCCTGAAAGGAATTAAAATTTTGAAGCAGTCGGGTCGAATCGTTTTATTACAGCGATAAAAAAGTACGTCCATCCATGCCAGATGCTCGGAAGCGAAGATATCACCTTTCAACCTTAAGCGCGAGAGGCGAAAAAAGCATGTGGCTGTTATTTTGGATTGGATTTAGGAAAGGGAATTTTAATGATAGAATGGAGGGCATAATATTTAATTTATTACATATATATATATTTCCATTTTTTCGTCCTACTGACACTCATTTTTGTTAGACTTCCCTCGAATTTAGATAACCCAAAAGTAATCAAAACATATAAATTTGAATGTTTCTACAAAAATCAGTGACCATAAAGCCCATGTCCTTCGCCCCCTAAACAACGAAAAACTCTTGATTGAAAGAGGGAGATTTCGGTACTCACTTATGATAAATACACACTTCACCTCCTGAGTTGTACTGAAACAAGTCTCTCGAAATAATTCAGACGAAAAGCCTTTGTGAGGAACTTTAATAAACCGAAATCGAGTAAAACGCAGAGGTAATTATCATTCATTTAAATGAAAAAATCCTTGAGCGAAAATAACGACTAATTGTAGGAAAACAATCCGGAAAACCTGAAATAACATTACCTTATAGTAATATCAGGAATTGTGATATAATTGCCCAGTTTATAAGCAGTAAAAGTATTGTAGGTGCACACAGTTTCATTTACCAGAACAGAAAAGGCAGGGAATATGGTGGAAGACTGACAGATTGAGGTAAAAAGAATGATGTTGTAGGCTTAGGAGTCGGAGACTGGGGTAGTGGGATAGATGTTGCAGGAGAGGGGCGAAGAGCGTTATCTACTTACATTTCATCACCTTCGGAATTCATCAAGACTAGCAGGTGACAAAAGTTTATTCTTCCTTTTGATGTAAAATAGCACTTAAACGCTATTTTCCCTTTTCGCCTTTTTTTTTTATACTTAACTGTTCATAAACTAATTCATTTGATACTAAACTGTTGGGATGCTAGCTTATGCACGATGCTCAACAAAATATCTTGCATTCATTGGGGTCAAGGAATATTTTATTCTAGAAAGTGAATAAAAAATACCTGTCGGCAAAGCAAAATCTTAACCGAAAGGTTGATCTTATTCTACAGAAGTGTTTAGTTTTTATGAGACGTAAAAACAGAAATTATTCATCTTAGCAGAGAAGAGACTTCTGGAATCATCTAATCACACGAGAAGATCTGAGGTTTAGTGTGCGTGCACTGATATTGATTCGTATATTGTTTATGTACATCACTGGCGTTTCTTACAATTTTACTAAGTTATTATCGTTATTACAGTCTTTATTAATTACAATTTTACTACGTTATATCATCCTAAAAAGATAAAATACTAAAATTTTTACTATCTGACCATTCACAATAAATAGTACAATTCCCATTAAGTGCTTAGTGGTGTTTCAATATTCCTTTCGTTTTTGGAATGTAATTTGTAAGACTGCACATTAAAATGCCTGTAAATATGAAGCTCGATTTAAAAAAATCTTATTTCATATACATACCACTTTATATCCATCTAAATATACCCTTTAACAAATTACGCAACAATCTGTCAGATATATATATTTTGGAAACGCCAAGCTGTATTTATTACTTTTAACATGTAACATTAACGAAATGTGACGGAATGTCCAAATCCAGTTTATTTTTTTCAGACGTTTATCTGCAACATTCCTTAAAAAGGTTTTCCTGGGAAACGCCGACAGGAAAGATGAAATCTGAAAGCCCTCACTTATTTGTCGTGTCAAAAACTAAATCTCTGCCTTGACAAAAATTTCAGACAGTCATAAATCATGACTCTAACATAACAAAAGTGACACCAGGAAGTGGTTCTAATGAAGATCAATTTTGCAGTTCTGAATTATATTTATAAAGGTTTATAAAACTCAGTTCAGAGTAACAAAATTTAGGGGTATTAATAATTTATTTCGGTCAGTCGATTCGAAAACAAAAAGAA
This sequence comes from Dolomedes plantarius, assembly GCA_907164885.2. NCBI lineage: Eukaryota > Metazoa > Arthropoda > Arachnida > Araneae > Dolomedidae > Dolomedes > Dolomedes plantarius. The sequence continues at coordinate 153,324,717 of OU015494.1, read as the reverse complement.
ATTACTTTTGAAAAAAAGATAAATTATTTTAATTTCTCATTTAGAAGACTATCTTAACATATTGTTAACCGACAATTTTATTTAAATATATACGCAAGTCACCGGGAGGAACTGAAATTTTGGAATAAAGTACGGTATTTTTATTTTATGAAATCTGTTTAATAAAATGTATTTTTCAGGTTGCTTCATTTTTACTTGAATATATCACGCACCTTTTTATCCAGAAAAAATGCTATAAAATTTTGAATGCCTGTTAGAATCGAAAACTGATATGCATGATGTATAGAATATTGCATGATGGAAGCTCTCTGTCTTGCAGAGGAAAAATTCCATCAAATTCGAGTAAATGCAATCTTAAAAAAAATCATCCAAAAAATTTTAGCCTCCCCAGTTGAAATCTGAATTTAATCTCAAAAGTGTTTTAATAATGAAGTACGTAAATTACAATTTTGTACGCACATAGCGAATAAATAATGGCAATCTTTACTATACCTATTAATTCCCATGCAGTACAAGCTCAATAATTTGTTAAAAAGTTATCCTCTGTATACCTACATGTTTTTCAGAACGTTTAACAAATCACTTCTGAACATTAATGTTTGTAGAACATACAAATGTTGTGCAACCAACTTCGGTTAAAATAAAGTGATGAAATACTTCCCAGGCTTAAATCAAAAATGATTAATTTAATTAAAATAAGTAAGAAAGTTGCTTTCAGCTTTATTAAAAATACTTCTTTATGGAGCTCTTAAGTACGTCGTCATCTGAAATTCACATTCCGAGAACAACAGAATTTTCTTGCGTACAGACATGTTTCAATTACTGTTTGGAAAAGGGACTATTAAATTCGAGTCACAAATCTTTAAAATTAAAACAGCGAAATATGTTCAACAGTGTTCTAATTACATATTTCCATTAGTGACAAATGTTCATCAGTTCCTTGTAAGACAGATTCCACAAATGTTAGGTAATAATTACTAATGATTAAAATCATTTGAATTAAATTCACTATGCAACATACTTGGTATCATTTAATATCCATTTGCTACGGAAAGCGACGTAGATTTTGATTCTTACAAGAAAATCATTAACGGAATCTAGCTAATAAAGTACTGCAAATGTTTGTATGAAATAATCAACTGATATGTTCCCTAAGATATGTGATAGAACTTAGCAATTCTAAACGGGCTTAATTTCATAACTTCTGAGAAAAAATTACTAAAGATTATAAATAAAAACATCAAAATGTTTGATTACATTTCATTTATTTTATTAATACACCAAGAAATATATCTGAATAATTCTTGAATTATAGGTATCAGCATGATAAAATATGCATACTTATTTTTATACCTGTTATAAATACATGTATTTATAACGACACAACAAAGAAACTAGAAAAACTTATATGATGTGGTCGTAAAATTGTTGCATTACTTTTCATTTAAAAGAAACCTTCATTTAGGCATTACATGTAACAATACATATTTTGAATGTTATATTAATGCCCAAATAATAACAAGATAATTATTTGGGTTACATCAAAACCATATTACACAAAATCTTTAAAGAATCAATGCATTTTAACGTGTTGAATCGTTTGAATATGGATATTTAAATCTTAAAGGTTTTTAAGAAGATATATTAGTGTTTCAAACTGACCCAATGGTGAAGTAAGATAAAATCTGTTCAACTTTATTCTGTCTATAAGCAACAAATAACTACAATAGTGTACTTATTATTAGTATTGCGTTAAAACAAAAATTTTGCAGACATTTCAGGTAAAAATATTTCCTTTGAACAAGCAAAGTTACGAAATTGTATTCCAGAAATAATATATTTAAGAGAGGTGACGTGTAGTTAAAAAAAAAATGTGCTTTCGCCCAAAGTTAATTATGAATAAATATTTATTTTTTAAGCATCAAAGTGTTGAAGAAATGTCATGAGGTACCCAACCTTAAATAATACCTACTAAAATTAATGACATGTGAGTGATGAAGACGAAAATGCTTCACTTAAAGTTTAAAAATAAATTGACATGCTGTATAGGTCCGACATTAATTCAATAATATTAATATATATATATATATATATATATATATATATATATATATATATATATATATATATATATATATATATATATATATATATATATATATATATATATATATATTCTTATTTTTCTGGGGGTACGCCGGGATACGGCGTATCCCCAACTTTTTAAGTATTATTTTGGCTTAACTTAACCGAAATTTTAAAAAACTTACGAATCGATTTTTAATATATAACAAAGTATTTTTTTAATTGCGAGTTTTCAGTTCCCCTGTGACGTATTTTCGTAAATCAATATTTATTTTTCTGTGTGTCAATCTTTTTCATGAACAGATAAAAATTTCCACGAAAAGAAACAAGGCAGTGTTGCAACGGCGTATGACATAGATAAGCATAGATGTTATCGTAGTCTCCTAGATGGTAGTATGGTTGCAAGGGCACTGACCCTTAGGATTAATTGCAAAGGGACGTGCAGGGTAACGGGCTAGCGGGAAAAGTCGGGAGAATGCCGTGAGCGAGAGAGTATCTCATCTTCCAGGAGGTTCCCATATGCAAAAAAGATAGAAATGAGGACCCACCAATATGTCCTACTTCATTATAGGAAATCGGAAAATATCTATAGAAAAGAGATTACTAGATGATCAAGAAGCCGGTTTCCCTGAATGGGACAAAATGCTAGATCCAAAACAACGACCAGAAGTTCAAAATCATTTGACGTTTGGGGAGGCAGAAATAAGGAATTTATCAAGAATGAAAGCACGATGGTACAGAAATTCTGAGAATACGTAGAGGAAAAAATAATTCCAGAAAGAGTATCTCAATTAATACACCATCTCGGTGTGATTCCGACATCTTCAAGTGAATGCGAAAGGTTTTTTTTTTTTTTTGTAACAACAGATGAACCTCATTGCAACCCCTTTAAGAACTTTATTGTTGACTAAAACAACATCAGCAGTGAAGTCCTCAAAATTGTTGGGCCTCCTTTAGGTCTGTTCATTCCAACAAAATGCGTAGAATCTTGGTTGCATTTTGGACATCAATGAGCAATGGACCCAAATAGCAAAGAAAGGAATCTAGACATAGGCATGAGTCAGATTTGGAGTTTATTATAAAATTAACAATTTTTTTTGTAATATTCACAAAATTATTTTTAAATTTTGCTTAGTTTTCAGAATCAATAAACAGAATTGGGATGAACATATTTATTATTTTATTAAATTTCTCCATTAATTTCCAAAATGGAATAAAATGACCTTTAACATCTTCCTAAACCATAAATTTCTTTTGAAGTTGCAAACACGGTACTAAAAATACACACCTTTATTTGAGAAAACACAGTATACCCACCTATTTCTTTTAGAAAATAAGCTATATATATATATATATATATATATATATATATATATATATATATATATATATACACACACATACATACAAAATCTTAAGTGCAATTATTTTATAAAAAATTTATAAAAAGGATATCTGCTAAAATCTGTTATCTTACTAGAAAAATGTTAGGTACCTGTAAGCTATTTTAGCTTAGATAAGTATTATTGACAGCATTTAATCTAAAGACAGAAAAACTAAGAGTTTCATTTAATATTTAGATTAACTTTCAAAAGTAGATTTAAACGGATTTTCATATTATGGTGTTTTTTATACAAATGATGGTTTTGAAGTAATTATACTATTTTTCTGTTTTAAAAAAGGGAGTCTCTGCACTGTGTTACTCTCTACTTTTGCATAAAAACATCATCATAGAGGCATATTTTTCCCGCAAAATTCACTTTAATAACAGACCTATGCATTGAATTGTGTTAGATGAGGATGACATAAATGATAATATATTACATAAGTAAAGTATACTTATAATTCAGAGAGCTGTGACTCAAAACCAGCAAAGAAATACCGTTCTCTTCTCGTGGTGCTCTGTTTACTAGGTAAACCCTAATTCAAACCCCAATCCCCCAAATTACACAATCTCTTTTTCAAACCGCACTCTAAGAACATCCCCTGGGAAAATCCAACCCGTCGTTTACCCCCAACAAGCGAACACTTTCTCCCCTATTGCAACAACAATAACAGTTGATATTTTTTCCCCCTTTCGTAGTAGAGCGGTAATGAGGTTCCGAAATTTTCCGAGCCTACAGGTTTTGAGGATGTCAACCACCACTTTAGTAGCTTTAAAATAGTTGAAACCGGTTTGCGGGGAATAGTTTCCCAACTCGACATAAGAGAGAACAGCGATTTTTCCCTCTCGTTTTCGGCGCTTCAACTACTTACTGTTCACTGAGGAGTGTGTCTCTTATTTTTCCGGTTATGTAATAATTTTGCCTTATCTCAAACGGTGATCCAAGAAATTCGGAGGTGTTGTAAAGGCAAAGAAAGGGAGTTTTGCATAAATATTACCCCTTTTCCTTACTAGTTCAAATGGATTTTGATATTCCACTTTTATTGCTAAATGGAACTGAAAACATAAAAAAATACGTTATAATGAAATGTTGGTAAGTACAGTCGAACCCCATTATAACGAACTTCAGGGACCAAAAGTTTTGTTCGCTATATCTGAACCGTTAAGAAAAATGTTAACAATTTACAAAAATGTGTAACTCATTAGTTGCTATGTGTATTCAATAATGATGTATTAAAAACCGACAAAAAGCTATTGAAAATGATCATTAATGAATTAAATTGACTAAAATCGACTACGTTAAACTGACACAATACTAATTAAATTAACTAAAAATGTATACAAATGGAAGTAAATTCATTTTACCTTTAATTATTGCTCACTGTTTTGATACAGAAATAATCGTTAATTTTCTGCTGACGCAGTGGCGCACCCAGGGGGGGGGCCCAAGGGCCCCTGGCCCCCCCCCAAAGAAGTAGAAATATTGATTTTACATTATAAATATTTTTATTCGTTCATCTCGCCCCCCCCCCCCATGCATTATAAATATTTTTATCCATTCAGCACGGCCTCCCCCCCTAAGAAAAAATCCTGGGTGCGCCACTGTGCTGACGTGATGCCGATTTCAAAAATATTTTATGAATTTCTTTGTCCAATACATTAAATGACTCCAACACTCTTTCTTCCACTGTTTGTGTAGACAAAAACTTATTAATTACACGCATCGCTGCTGAAGAATCTGAGATGGTGGGGATGTCATCATTTATGTGCTCCTCTTCATCAGCATCAGATGCAGAATCTTCGATTTCAGAATGGTTAATTTTAATTTCTTTTACAATATCTTCATCAGACGGATTGTTACATGTAATGACTTCATCATCACATGTTTCAAACAATTGCATGTCACAATCTGAGAATGATGAAATTTTGTGCTTTTCTATCCACATCGCGATAAGTAAATCTTCATCATCTTCTTCAACATTCTTTGCTCCTTCAACATTCGTTGTATCTTAAACATTCTTAAAAAGTAAAAAAAAAATCAGTAGTCTACTGAAAAAAAAGGTTCGTTATAGACGATTCTTAAGATTTCGGAGGTTCGCTTTAAAAGGATAAATTAGCATTAAATACAAGAGGAAAACGGCTGGACCAAAATTTTCGTTCGCTATATCCGTGAGTTCGTTATATACCTGGTTCACTATAATGGTGTTCGACTGTATCACAAAATCCGTTTGTCGTTTCTCTTGAAGTTTTAATAAGTAAAATAAAATAGGATATATTTTTGGGCCAAAAAAAAAATAAATAAACGTGTACCATGTATGTAGCTGTATTGAAAAAAAAAATACCCAGCTTATTATACTTTAGTTAGCAAAGAGGGTGAGACACGTAAATGCTAGAGATTTATAATAAAATACATTGAGAAATTTATACTATTCTTTTTCCTTTCTTTGTTATCTGAAAAGTGTCCGCTGCGCATGTCTCAACTAAAAATTAATTTTTATTAGTATTCTACGTCCTATTACATTTGCAGACAGATCAGCACATGCAGCATGGGATACTTTGGGAAAGCGATGTTCTCAAAATCCTGAAATTTGCTTAGCAAAAGAGAAACTTGTTGCTGCTAAGCTATCTTTTACTTCAAAAAATGGAAGCTTTACTTTTATATTTCCCGTGCAATGATTACATTACAAAAATTGCCCTAATCAAATTTACTAGATCTTACATCCGTTTCTCTCGAAAATTACATAAACGAAAATATGTCCTGTTATAAAATCATAAAAATTACTTAAAAACTACGAAAAATGTAACAAGTCAACAAGAGCACATTTGGAGAGTTAATCAGCTCATCTAAAGAGATGACTGCTTCAGAGTCCTACCTTTAATAATATGAAATATTTGAAACTTAGGAAGAACAAAGGAGGATAGTTTGAGAACTGAAAATAAAATTCAACTTACACTCCGAGGAACATAACACGTCCGCACTCTTCCGTGTTCGAACAAAAGGGACTTCTTAAAAATGTTTTAAATACATTTTCATTTAGTAAAAATGACTGCGAATAATCTTCTGCTCAAAGCCATCAATAATTGAATAAAGTTTAATGTTGCCTCGTTCGCAGTTTCATTCATAGTTCTTTTTCCCTTTTTCTAAACCAGATAAGAAAGGAGAACACCTCAACAAAAGATGTTGCCTAATGGCGAGTTCCTAAGGGGAACTCTTGTCTATTTGTTTAAGAACGTTTAAAGATTTACTGGGAGTTTTTGAATGAGATCGATGAAGGAAATATTAAAACTATTATGCTTAAATACAAGATTATAGAATAGATCCTTTATATTGTGCTTCATTCTTCAGACAGTGCCTCAGCAATACACAGTTACTTCTTTTTTTTCCTCCGCTTTAATCATGGAGCCAATTCCAAAAAGCACAGCGGTCTCCAGAGTATTTTTTCTTTAGTAAAACTTGTCATACTTCTACAGTTCATTTTAACTATGAAAATAACATCCCTGTTTATATTTTATGAATCGATTTGTACCGGATTTTATTAATTCATTCTATAATCATATTCATAGTATCTACAAATGTTAATATCTCGAAGTCGCAGTTATAAAGCATTTAATTAAAGGTTTATTAATATATATATATATATATATATATATATATATATATATATATATATATATATATATATATATATATATATATATATATATATATATATAGTTTTAAACTTTCCTTGTTCATTCCCTTTCTTACCCGCAACACTTTATTATCTTGCTTTTCCCTTACTTTCCTTTTAACCACCTAAGCATTTGAATGTTAATGATGCTCCTCAATTGACGATGTTATTTTCCTACACAAAAACTTTAATACTTGCAAATTTTTCTGCCCTTTTGAGATTTATTATTTAGCATCCGCTGAGAATTTTGGCATATTTTTTAATACGCCAGTCTGGACAAGCCTTTAAAGTTTTTAAACAAGTCCCCCTTTCTCCCGCTGACCGATTCCTGTAATTTTCTGACATCAGTGAAGTTCACAGTGATTAAGTTTTTGCCATCAATGATTGCTATTCTAAATGAAAAGATTAGATGCATTATTAGCTATCAGTTAGATTTGATATGTAACTAGTGTTGTGCATCACTTTATAAATTAAATATACAAACCATCAAATACGTATGTAATATTTTTCTCCATCTATTGTTTGAGTTTGATAGGTGTCATTAGATTAATTTTTGCGTGAATTAGTTGTGGTGGCATTCGTGAAAGTTGAGTAATTAATTAAGTGATAATAATAAAACATGTTTTTATGTTCGGTAAATGTAGTATAGAGTATTTCAGTTATTATTATTATTATCATTATTTGATTGACTGACAGTTTCCAATTTTATTTTAACTCCTTTTCCATTTTGATTAACTGACTCCGCCGAAGATCATCACAAAACCAGATGACTAAACTCTGAAAATGGAGCAACGCATTCCTTGCAAACTCTCTTCAAGAGAAGAAGGTAATTTTAAACTTTTTCAAGGTAAAGAGCCTGAATTTTTTACTTTTAAGAAATCCTCCATCGATGTCCGGTTCCCGGAGTGGGGTCAGCAGCCCTCGCCCAATCAGAGCAGATGTGGTAAAAATTGAGGGGTGCCTCTGAAGAAGGCGAAAAGAAGATTATAAAAAGATTGACGAAAACGGGGTCCCTTGTCTACGACCTATTGTCCTAATAACATCGATTAACATCTAATTGCTGCTGGAAAAAAATGGCGCCAGAGAGCTACTTCGATGTTCAACTTGCTCCCCGCCCGGTACCTGAGGATGGCTAAGAAATAGATGCTTCGATCAAAGCCATATTCAAATACAAAGATGAGGTTTTTTTTATTATTTAAATTATACCATGGCTTAAAAAATTTTTTTCCTTTAAATATTATATTGTTTTTTAGTTGGTCAACGAAAAAATGTTTTTGGCCATTTCTCTTACTGATGTTGTAAAGTTAATTTTATAAATTTTTGATACGAGGGGTATAATATATGTATTATTGATTCAAGTGAATAGTGCCTTGATATAAATTTGTAAATGAATGTTGATTTAAGCATAATGTTTAAGGTGGAAAGAGAAAAATTTTATTAAATTGTTAATTTTTAAGAAATGATTAAAATATCAGTTTGGTCCGTCATATACAATTGTGTCTGTCATATATTTGTGTAATAATTTATGAATTTCTGTTTGCTATAGGATCTAGGTTGTATGTTTATCATCTTAGGAAATTAACACAACGCAAACCACTATATGACTAAATGGAAAAATATAACTAAGGGAATTTAGAACTCTTCCAAATTAATAATAAATATATAATACATACTACATTAATGGAATTTTATATTATATAATGCATACGACATTAATGGAAAAGTTGGATTTATGTTTAGGTATAAACATACTTTAACTCCAGTAGTCATATTTTCTTTCTACCTTTAAAGAATTTTCCATATCAACGATTGGAAATTCGATTTGCTTTGTTCAACGTTTGCTCCAAAATAAACTCCATTTATCAACGTCATTAACTACAAATGATAAAAATTAGAGAGCACCAATAACAGAGAAAACTAATAATTAAAAATCCCCTAAAATATCTAAACATTTTCCACAATTGCTCGAACGGAAATACTGACTTAAAAACAAAAATAAAAGGAGGTTTTAATATTCCTAAAATTAGAATGTCGAGCAGCCACCTCTTCAAAAATAAATCGGAACCAAAGATTTACTCCCATGCCTCCCACCCTCATTATTCTGATAACATTAATTACACTGCTAACACGTTCGTCCGGAGTGTTACATTTTTGTAGCACGGCCAAAATTACCGACACAATTCCCGGGTCCCGAAGAGAAGCATTGCTACGAGCAGGAAATTGGGATCGACAGCCCCATCTTTGCCGCTCGCAATCGCAAGAAACAAAGAGATTAATTTCCGGCAGCAAACACTAATATTGCCCCAGCGGCATTCGGGGGAGGGGGACTTAATAGAAAAGAATAAATGCGTGGGTACTTAGCGAAGCCCTGGAATCGCCCGTATGACAAAACCAGAAACTACAGGTTCTGCAGTTATCAATAAAAGGAGCAAATACAGAGAGAGCTAGTTTTTTTCCCCCATCCTAATCACTGATGATCAATTAAGGAGATGGAAGAAAATGTGATAAAGTGAATGGATTTTGAAGGGTTTGTTTATATTTAAAAGGGTAATTAAATATGAAAAGTTATTTAAAAGGTATTTGCGTGGATGGAAAGAGGGCGAAAAGATAGAGGGCTAAAGTATTACGAAATATGTTAAAATCGATAGAATCCAGGATAGAAATGAATGATTTTAGATCTACACAATTTAACAAGATGAATGGAAATTTTCTGTTGCTTTTATTGAAGTTTTTCTTTATTTACTCATACCCTCATAGCCGGTTTCTCCTCCAAAGTTAATGTATTTTTTTATATTTCTCAGGTAAAGATTATTACATATTAATGAGTTTGAGAAGTTAAACGTAAAAATACATGAAAGTTTCAGAAGTTTAATTTATTCTCTTAATTTTTTTCCCCCAATGTAGAGGCACTTGTCGCGAAGACATTCGCCTATAATTAACCGCAGTTTTGCTGGCCATTTTATTATGGGGGCGCCATATAGGCAGACCAGCATTGCCCCCTATGAAGGGGCGACACTAACGGAGGTGTTTTAGTGGCGCTTCGCCAGGATTCGATCTGAGCACTCTCAGCAACGAAAACCAGCGCGCTGTACCACAAGGCCACCACGGCCATATTCTCTTAAATATAAACAACAATACTTGAAATTTTTTCACGAAAAGATAGAAATCAATCTATCTAATTAATAATTTAGTTGAAAACTTAAAAAAAATGGGTCTAAAGAATTTTTCATTTTTTTTTATATATAAAAAAATTAGTTAAAAGTCCAGTGCTCAGCATATAAAATTACCTTTAAAAAAATCACACTGAAGCTATACTGCTTTATTAGATTATTCCTATCATCCTTCTTACTACTAATAAATATGCAAACACTTAATCCTTGTCTCGAGGTAAAGGTGAAAATATGTAAAAAGTATGCGCTTTCTCAATCATAATCAACACTATCAGAGAATGGTAAATGGTTAAATATGAAATGGTTTAACAAGGAGATTACTCCGCCGAATAACGGAATCAATTTGAACAGTGCAAACTGACAGAAATATGCAAACCCCTGCAGTACAAAATTATATGGCTAATTACATTTTATATAATTATGAAACTGAATGTTTTAACTCAATTATAGTTTTAGGTATAAAATTCAAAATTAATACATGGCCATGGAGAAGCGGAAGGCAACCGGCCACTTTCCCCAATACCGACTTTATCCTCCGAAAGCAAGACATTAATTTTGCAAATCTCTGTATTCGCGACAGCTCAGGGAAAGGAGTCCGTAATCTAGAAACCACATTCAACTATTATTATCTCAGGAATTCGTACGGATTAATGCGTTGGTCATCCTAATAATGCTGCGAACATGCTAGTAGATTCAATGTCTACGATTTAGAGCAGGAATCACTGTCTTATTAAAACAGACAAAAGCTTTTGTATAGAACCTCGAACGATGAGCACAGCGAAGAGAATAAACGTGATTTAGGCAATAGAGATTTTACTTTTACATGATTTTAAACGTTCTTTTAAATTCTTTCAAGATTCTACAGGAATACTTTTGACAAAGGAAAACACAGGGCAAAGTCATTTTAGAGAAATTTCGGGTTATTTTCTAGTTTTCTTTGAAAATTCAACATAAAGATACTCATACATTAGCCTGAATCTTATAAAAAGGTACTGGAAATGAAAATAACTCAATTTTATCATGTTCAAAACAAATTTACACAACATGTAACTAATCAATCTGCACACACAAACGTGTATGTGTGTGTGTGTGTGTGTGTGCGCGCGTGTGTGTTTCTGCGTCTATTAGAAACTGTTTCGAAACAGTGATAAGAAATGAAATAATGCTAACAATTTGGTTTCTTATTGCAAAGAAAGAAAACTTCCTTAGTTAAAGCTGCACTTGTGTTCACGCAGCAGATTAGAAAAAAATTCTGAAATAAAACTCATACTAGCCCCAGCTTATCTACCTGATAAATGGTGTCAATACATGTGTGTGAATACAGACACATAAAATTGATAACTTATAATAGAATATAAAATATATTAGTAATATATATAAAAAATAATAGAATTATAAAGGGTAAAAGAAACTTATACTTAAGGTTAGTTAAAGAAAATCATAGCATGGTTTGATGACAAAATAATCAGCTCAATGTCCAGGAAGCAGAAGATCCAAATTCGTTTCATCAATCACATCATAGTCGTTTTAAAACGAAAGAAGCGTTAAAAAAGAACGGCTGGAAAGGTCGTCTTCATGATAATCTTCTGAAGGAAGCCATAGACCATAAATCTTCCTCACATCACCAGGAAAGTTCAGGTTGCAGATTTCGGTGTTTTTCTGGGATCACAGGTATTCAAATACCACTCCTCATAAATTGTCGTAATAAATTTATAAGTGTTTTACAATTTTTTTTAAACGATTTCGACCAATTTGCACGTCTTTTTTTACAAATGGCAAATAAAAAAGTCAGTAATTCATAAACACGCTCAGTCAATATTAAAAACTAAAGAATATTTACGAAGGTAATGCCTTCTCTGCCCTTTATATATAAGAAAAAACTTTTTTGTTGTCTATAAATTCAACTTAAACTAATCATCACCTCAAACAGGATTTTACCTTTCATTTATTTTTCTCATAGTATTCATCTCAACTCCGACAAATGTTTTATAGTTGGTTCAACCAATTCAAATGATACATCTTATGAGTTCATTCACAATTCCCCGACGTGTTTGACTTACTTTGAATCATGATCTTAGCTCCAGTAATCCTTCGAGTTCGCCTCCTGATTTCATAATCTGAGAGCTAGCAATCAAATATGAAAATACTATTTGCTGTGCTGCTTTATTCATTAATTTAAATTAAAAGATAACATTTGCTAGTTTCATATAGGAAAAGTATCTGGCAGTACTGTTTTAAGCTTTACATAGCAAAACGAACCCCCTCGCCCTCGTTGAAATCGCGATCAAAAGTTCCATGGAAGCAGAGTAAATCCAATCTCATATTTGATTCTGTGCTCGGGGATTATATGTTTTATTACAAAATATTCCTCACAAAGCACCACCAATGCATTCTTAAAAGAGGGAATTTACGAGAAACTAGAATAAGATCCAAAACTGTCTAATAACAAAGGGGGGTCATCTATTTCTAAAAAGCTTGTAAACAATTTTAGCCACCCCAATCATTTTAGCGAAATCGTAATACAACCTATCCAATAGGATAAAGAGATTATATAGATTACAAAAGTAGAGTCTTTTTCTTGCATACTTGGAAACGTTTCTTTAAGCGCTGAAAAAGGATTAAAAGATTAGTTGGGAATTCCTCATGTGACTTCAGCCATTAATCTGTCACGAGAAACTGTTTTTTGTTTCTTTTAAAACGAAGGTCAGTAAACAAGGATTAATAACACAACCGTGCCATTATTATTAAAGAATATCCGTAAAGTACAATAAATATTTTACCTGAAATCACCTATGTAATTTATTTAAGAATGAAAGTATTTTTCTACTTACCTGAGTGATATCACTCAGAAGAGTATTCCTTTCATACTGGACTTATGTTCCCTGATTAAGGTTATAATAAAGCAGTGGTTCTAAAACTTTAAATGCTCGCATACCCCATGACGTGTAAGAATATTTTAACTCTCAATTTCTTGACAGTAATTAGCACATTATAATGAGGAATTTTTTAGTTTAAGGAAAATATTTTTTTATCTGAAATTACTGCATTTATTTACTACCTCAATAAAGCAAGTTAACAAAAAAAATCTATCATACAATTCTTTTAAAGATATACATCACTTTTACTACGAAACAGATAGCCCCCAAACACGTGCACCTCTCTTTAAGAACATATAAAAAAAAATACCGGCTGTAAACGATAGCTTTTATATATTTCGAAACCCTAAAGTTGTAATTAAATATAAGACTATTTTTCAATAAGTGAACTTTACAAAATACATAACTAGTAATAACCAAATTAAAGGTAAAATTTATTTCAAAGATTAATAATTAGCTATTAATTATAAATTAAATCCCATTATTATTCACTAAACACAATAAGCATACTTAATGAATCTTAGAACAAGAAAATCATTGAAAATAATGATTTCATCTTTATTTGATAGTTCAACAAACCAAATGGAGATGTATTAAATGTCCAATGTGTTTCGAGGTATCAAAAATAAGTGATACCTTCAGTTTACTGTAACCAACAAGAATGTCTGCATATGGAGTCATATGTTCTATTTATGGGTATCTCAACAAAATATAACGTTGTATACAGCCATTGGTGGCTCCAAGGGGCCCAAAAAAAGTCCAGCGTATATTTTTTAAATATAATCGTAGACCTAATTCTAAATGAGTTTAAATTTAAAATGAGACGATGTTTATTTATTATTTATATATATATATATATATATATATACGTATATATAATATTATATATATATATATATATATATATATATATACCCTGAGAGCCGACGTTGCCTCCCCCCCCCCCAAAAAAAAGAAAAAAAAAAAAAACTTTGGACTGGAGCTGCCCCGGTATACAGCAAGCATATGAGCCCTCAGCATGCAGATTCTTATGAGGACTTTTTTTTTTCTTTGTAAATCTTTAAATTTTCCTTCGAAGGCTTCCTCAATATTAGAAGAATACATAATATAAACAAAAGGAAGGAATTATTAAGCACTGAAAGGTTAAAAATGCACATAAATATCTTATAAACTAAAATACAAAAGTATTCAACCCAAGAAGTGCAAACGGCAGTTGTATGTACTCTAAAATTTATTTGTGTTATCCTTACAAAATCTATGAATCCTAACAGTCTGAAAAGCTATAATTCAACATAAATCACATTTACAGAAATGGACATGAAAAAGTTCATGAGACACAGGTATACAAAGATCATTCATGCTATGATAGTGGTTTTTAAAATATTGTGATAATTAAATTGAAACTATTACAGCAATTTAGAGCAGGGTTACAAATAAGTTTATTAATTGTTACCTGATATCGGATGAGTGTTAGCATTTCCAAAGCCTCCAAACAAGACAGAGATACAATTTTGTGTCATAACTGTAAAGATTTTTAGAGCAATCGGTGCATTTTCAGTTGAAAATTAATCTTAAAACCAGAAGGTTAACAGTTATGGAAATATGCTAATATTGAAATAAACATCTCAAGGTGACGAATATTTGAAACAAGTTTAAAACTTGTTAACATCACAAAATTCGAGGAAGAAGTTATGTTGTAGTTCCTTTTCAAGATTACTTTTCGATCAAATGAGATACTAGTTTTGCGGAAAGCAGTTCCAAAATTTTCAGAGCAAATAGGATATCGATCTCAATTTCATCTTCAAACTATTTCTCCAATCAAATGTGCTTTTGAGTTATTCTGCCAGTTCCTTAGGATAATATTCAGAGAATCGGTAAACAGTCCTTCACCATTCGGCTGTACTTGATATATTTAAAAATAAGTAGAATAAGGCTCTATTCGGATATATACAAATCATTTCTCGCCCGTAAGGAGTGACGATCAATTTATCTGTTTGTGAATATTTCATTAAATCTACACGTATATTATAAAATATAATTAATTTACAGTTGAAAAGAAATACATTGTTTGATAAAGACTGAAAATATAGAGTTCTTGAAACAAGAACATAAAAAAAATATAATTAGAAGTATACAATGAAACGTATATTATATGGCATTAATATATACATAGCTACTCACAAAGTCTTGTTTAATTTGCACATTTGCAAGAGTCTAGTGTATCTGATAGATGAAAAGGGATCTTAAACTCCTAAAATTTTAAAATTACTCCAGGAATACTTATTTTTACCTTATATTAAATAAAACATTTACTTTCCATTAGAATCTTTTAATCTGAACCAAAAAATGTAACAATTTAAACATTAATAATAGCATAAATTTTTGGTAGTTCAAGCTTTGAGTATCTTAGACTAATTACACTGAACGTAAGTTTATAAAAAATAAATATAAATTTAACGAACTTAGTTAATCTCTTAAAGTAAAACTCTCATTAACATTCAATAAAATATAAAAGAAAAATTAGACTTAAAAATACCATTTCTTTGTTGTGTTAGGAAATTAATCTACATTTTTTATTTATATTAACAACGAATTCAAAGGTCTATATAATTTACGGCAGCAGTAAGAATAGAGATCAAATATTTCGTAGGTCTGTAAAGCTATATACTTTTTCTACACAGAGAAAAAAAAATTCAAGGCTTGCGCTTCTATGAGAACAAGTTGAGCATCCTTGAAAAACTTATAATCACCACTTTCAGTTTCAATGCGTGGCTGTTATGAATTCTCATTGTCAAAGTTTATAAACTAGAACAACAAAACTCCCACATTTCTGTCTAGAATAATGGAAATAGAAGATTTTTTTTAACTGTGTCTCTATTTTACTTCCCAATAATTTCACTTAGCGGTGTTTTTCAGTTTCACTTTTAAAATATAAATCTAAATTGCAAATTTTTCTAACTTCTATAGTTGACTATTAAGTAGCGTGCTTTCTAAGATATTAAAACTTGGAGTAATTTGCATGGAAATTATTTTAGAGAGAACTTGAACAATGCTTCGTATTTTGTCACATGCTTTTTGGGAAATTGCATTAAAAGCAAATAAAAAAGTAAAACTGTGGGTATTTAAAAACTTGGTGAAATAGCTGAGTATCAGTAAAACAGGCAAACAAATGACCAAAAATTTATTTGTTTAGTGTATTAATTGTTTGATAACTTTAAGCATTTTACTTACACATTAAAATTAACGCACCAATTATTTTCTTTCCTTACAAATTTAAATTTTTTATATATTCATGCATATAAAGTACTAAAAGCTACGTCAATTGCGGTACGTATTGCTATATTAACTAGTCTTTGTTAAGTGCTAAATTAGCACGTACAATAATTTTCATTAAAATCTTCAGTTATAATATTGCTAGTTTGTGATATTTAGCTGCATGGTAGGTTTTTAAATGCAGGTAGTCCTCCTACAGCACGGCATCTTACAACACGGTTTCGCTCTAACACGATAAGATAAATTGCGGGAACGGTTGTATAACACTGCAACCTGTAACACGGTTTCGCTCTAACACGATAAAAAATTGCGAAAACCTTTGTACAACACTGTACTTCTATAGTACTAGATAACATGCTTTTTGTTTAACACATTTAAAAACTAAATTACCTTAAAATAACGACGGGAAGTAATAATGAACTATGGTGGCTTTATATGAAAATGTATAAAACAAATAATTTATTCATTTATAACTCTATAAAATTACAAGAGGGCCTAAGCTTAGTTGAAAATCTTGAATCATTTTTCCTGAAGGCAGACCCTTCCGCTGAAAGAAGCCGAAACTTCAAAAAGGGAGCTGCAAAATTGTCTCCATACCGTGAATCTAGATAGACCTTGTAAGAACCACCGAATAAACCAAAATTACAGATTTTTTAAAGAGGATAGAAGGTGAAAAATATATAAATGAAGAAAAAGGTTCTGAAAGTGAAGGTGATATCGTTCAATCGAAAAAACGTTCTCGTTTAATTGTACTGAGCAGTGATGAGGAAGAAATTTATTAAATTAAGGTCACATAAAATGGAAATGTTTTTTTGTTTCTTTTCGTTTTGTGTTATACATACATTTATATTTTTAATAAAAAATAAGTTGCTTAAAAATAAGTTGGAATTTAAAAGAAAATGTTTGTTTTTAATACGTTTTCAGAACGTAACTCCCCCTTTTTTTAACTGTCTCTGGGTCTCATATAACACGGTTTCACACAACACGGCGTTTTCTAGGAACCTATCTATCGTGTTATAGGAGGGTTACCTGTACTAATATGAATTACTTATCGAACTAGAGAAGCTATTGGGAAATACTTAAATCTGTTACCAAGACTGTAATAAATCAACAATATATTTGTGACACATTTGTGAAAGCCTATAAATTTAAAATATTTCCTTATAATTATATAAAAATTAGAAAAGAAGTTACGAATTTTCTTTGCATTTTTAGAGAAGAACCTAAATGTTGCTACTTTTAAAACATAATAATCATAATGCAAGTCGATTAACTTCAATTATTTTCTCGCACGTACTGAAATTAAAGTAGAAAACTATTATACTAGTTTTTGCATAAGAATCGTCCAAATTATTCTTTGCTATTTTCCGCAAAATACATGCATATATTCTTACAAAATTATAACATTAAATCCAGAAGAGTTTTTACATTTCCAGCCACACACTCACACACATACATACACGAGAGAGTAGAAGGTAGGTTATGACCTTGATTTTTAAGAGCCTCATTGCGTATGCTGCTACCGTTAATGTACGTGATGATAATTAGAAATTCGGATAGCTAAAGTCGATTTGCTCTAATGCACAAAAGGAAAAGCTTAGCAAAAATTAGCTTTCTCACGTTACGAAGAAGAAAAAATGTGCGAGATATGAGAAATATGCGCAAAATATGTAACGCTTTGAAAGTATAACATGATTCGCCCATTAAGGTAAAATTATATTTACAGCAAGAAATCTGCAAATCATTGTTTGGTATTTCAGACAAATTCCTATGTGAGAAATAAATGTATAGGCAAAGAGGTTTTACTTATATTTGTTCTGTATTTTTATTCTTATAAAAGAAAAAAAAACATTTTTGCGTTGTCATTTTAGTTGCAATATGAAAATGCTGATCATGTAATTCAGAAACTTTCGCCTTAAAAATATTTCTTTCGAAACGAATTTGAAAAATAACATCTCCAAACTGCTTCTAAGTAGGTCATATAATGCACAATGGATTAAAAAGTTCATGACAGCTTTTTCATTCTTCGAAAACTTCCAACCTTACGGTCTCACTCTTCTTTCTTTCCCTCTCCCTCTAAAATACAGCCTCAAAAAAATTCTGTTCAGTTTTTCAGATATCTTCATGTACGAAGGAAATTTAGAAAACTACTGAGTATCTGTTTTAATCTCTTTCCCCTTCCCCAAAATCCTCCTATAGGCTTTTGGCCAATAAAGCTGAAGATGAAAAACTAATTAACTTTCTTGCAAACTCCGCCATAAACAGAGTGAATTAATATGCTCTAACATGCTACAGATAGTAAGAGATTTTACGCATATGGGCAATCGACGATTTTGGCTAAATCCCAGCAGTAATGTCGATAGAAGAGAAGATAGATACTACGTTTGCACAAGAGGCGAAGAAATGTGACCTGTTAGAGACTTCTATTTCGTATTTTTAAAGCATATTCGAAACCTTTCTGCTAAAAGAAAAAAAGTGGTATAAATTTAGTTAAAACTGCAATAGCGACACGATGCTTTAGCAAATAGAGATCATTGTTTCCTTTGATAATTTAAACTCAAAGCTCTGCAGTATATTTTTAATTAATTCAATCCGTTTTGGCTTGTTCAAAGCTATATTTAATGGATTATTATAGATTAAAGGAACTGGTTCTTTCTTTCACTTCTTTTGATCATGTAAATGAAATATGTTAGGCTATGTTAAATTAGAAATTCTTCAATCCGCTCTCTTAAATTTGTACAAAATAGAAATATGAAATTTCATGGCAAGTTAGTTAAAGGGGTTTTGAACTTTATACTGTCACTAGTTGGTAACCGTCAAAACAGGACGGCTGGATAATAAATAGATGTGTTAACACACAAATTTTACTCAACACATCATTGCCAAATGTTGAAAATCATAACATTGAGAATAGAGAAATACACTTTAAAAAATTACTATTGAACCCATTAAAAAGAAATAATGTCTACAAACAGCGACAACTAAACAGTTTCCGTCAGATTTAATTCTAAATCTCCCAAACATAAACATAAAAATGGCAGAGAGATTCCCCGGAATAGACAAATTAACGTATTTATGTGGCCTCGGGCTTAGTGAGTATCTAAAGTCAGATTTAAACATGTCACTGAGCATGCGCAGAAAGCAATTCTGAATTGTAAATTATCGTTCATTAATAGAATCTGCTGTTACAAAAACAAAATTTGACACATCTGTAGATTAAAATCTTTCGTTTAAGGCCAAAATGAAGTAAATTGATACAGTAGTTTTCTCTCTCAATTTTTTCACTCGGACTGCCCCAAAAATTGGCTTAGCAACTTAAATATACTGTCATTATGCATTTTACTTTTGGAAAGTTACAGTGAGAAGGTTATTTGTCTGGAAATTATATAATTTTAAAGTAAAACATTGTATAAACGAAATTTTATGATTCAATCTGAAAACAATTTTCATTATTTGTTAATAACTAAATTGGTGATTAAATTTCTAATAAAATAATTTCTTTCTTTAAACCCCCAAATCACTTAATGTGAAAAACTATAAGGAATAAAAATGGAAAAGTTCATTTTGCAAAGCGCATTCCTTTCAAAGTCTAGGCTTCTAGTAACGATTCGATAAAATTTCTCTCTCGTGAGAGTAATTATCGATTTTATCTTATTCAGTCTGAAACAGTGCTAGTTCAAAGCCATAATTTTGTTATACACCACTTTAAATTGAGAGAGATACAACTGTTTTATTGCATTAGATTTACAATAATCCTTGTAGCCCAGAAAACTTCAAAAAATGCGATGTTATAAGAATTTGCATTATCTCTACGACACAGCATAGCATCTCTCCGAGAGGGGAATTGCTAATGACTCCACACATATCGATTGTTAGTGACTATCCAATAACAAAGTCATGCACTATTCTTGAGAAAGTTGCTCATGCCGCTCAATATTCGATTAACATTCTTTACCGTAACTCTTACTGCATTCTTTGCCTAGAGCATTGTTACCCCTAGACGTTGATTTCTCCGGTGTACATCATCAGTCTGCGCTAAGCCTCATTGTTTATTCACTGGATGACGATGCCTTTGTGTAACCTGTCTCTACTGATAAAGAATATAGTCGTACAGAAAAGGCCGGTCAGTTTTATGGAAATGGCAGCTAGTTTATGGCCAGTGATGTCATCAACATCGTTCGACAGAATGACGCAATCTGTAGAAATCAGCATAATGCAGTGAGTTTGCTAGCATAAATATTCTTCGTGAATTTGAAAGAGCCTTATATGATATATTAAATGTTATATTCTCGAAAGGACCTATTCACTTAAGTATGATTTATCAGCATGCCCTTAAAATGGCAAGAAAAGCTTTATTAGAGGATTTATTATCAAATTAATAATCAACATTTTAGCAAACTAGAAAGACTAAGTCTGGCACTTATTGCTTTTGTATTACTCTTCATTAATTTTAAGGTTAGGTAAAGACTATGAGTATATAACTAACAGAAACTGACTGACGACTGACTTTTCGTCTCTCCCACACCTACATGGTAAAATTTTTTTATATACAATCTATTGAATAGACTACTAATTTTGTGTTTGGATTTCTCTTTAGTAAATTTCTTACAACAATTATTAACTTCTAATTATTAAGATAATATTCCTACTGATGTTCAAACAAATATCCATACTTTATTATTTATAAACGGCATAATGATT
Organism: Dolomedes plantarius; assembly: GCA_907164885.2. Taxonomy (NCBI): domain Eukaryota; kingdom Metazoa; phylum Arthropoda; class Arachnida; order Araneae; family Dolomedidae; genus Dolomedes; species Dolomedes plantarius. The sequence continues at coordinate 153,303,557 of OU015494.1, read as the reverse complement.
ACTTTTTAAGGCATAATGTAACATTCATAAATGCTTTCGATGTCGAAGTGCTTTAATAAGCAAAACACAAAAGCCACTTTAGAGTAAATCTTTTTGGGTACACGATGTAGCCTTTAAATTTAAAACAAATACATTTTTAAATAAAGCAATGATCCACGTTTTCACTTTCAATCTATGTTGCAAATTCCAAATGTATCCACTAGATTCTCTTGGAAATACCCGCTGTGTATGGGTGATAATTCAAAGTGTACTTGTGCATAATACAAACCTACATTTTAAAAATTTTCATTTGTAACATTTTAAATCTATTTATTTGATAAAATATTGCAATTTCAATAAAAGCCTTAAAGTCTCATTACGCTTTATTTAAAATAGGCCAAACTTCACTCGCGGATTATGAATTTTCAAAAGCAAGCGGTTGCCAACCATAAAAAAAATATTAAAAAAATTATCCAAGGAATAAATAAGGAAAGTCTCTGGAGAGTTATTACAAACGCAAGATCATTTAGTTAATGAGAATGAAACTGAAAATTCGCATAAAGCTTAAAGTAACTAACAAAAAAAAAAAACTAAACAATGACAGCTTCAAATAAAATAATATTTTAAGGAAATAAACAACGTTGAAATACAAGCAATTATTTTTCTAGTAATATCACAAGGAAAGAGTGCTAATAGGAAGATGTTTTGTTTATTTTATAGAAGTTAAAAGAAAAATTGAAGTTTTGAAAAAAGTAAGTTCAAGGTAAGGAAATTAAATGCTTAAAATTATTGAATAAAAAACTAGGTAAACAGACGTAAAAAAGGAGTTTCACTGTTTAGCATAAATAAATTTACTTTATATAACATCTTAATACACTTAAAAGGGTAATTACATGTCTTAATAACCGGTTTTTAATTTAAATGAGACTATTATACAGTTATTTTAATATAATTTAATTAAGTAAACATTAAGAAAATTAAGAGAAGAAAAAAAGCAACTTAAGCATTTATCTTATGTCTAAGCGCAATAAAGGAACGTTGATGCATATAAAGAAATAATTACTGAAGCTTGCAAGGTAATTTCAAACTGTCACAACAGCTGTATGACAAAAGTGGACAGCTATCCAGAAGTAATAGTTCGGCATGTCGAGCCTACTGGCTTCATTTAAGACGAAATCTTAACTGGCCAATCTCAGCATTATTTACTTTCTTCACAGAGCTTGGCAACAGCTTAAGCTGTGGGCATGTCTCCATTAATCATAGTGCACAGGTCTGAGCAGGGGACGTAATTACATCAACTTTCTTTTAGCAGAGCTACTCTCCTGCTACAAACAAAGGCATGGGTGTACGAGTATCTATCTAGTCATTAGAAGCCCCTAAAGAATGGGGTAAGGGAAGTTTATGAGTTATACCCGGCACTTAACACTTTGTATTTTCCGCGAAATATAGTTGCAATGACGTTTGTTGGAAGTACAAAGAGAAAACAAATGTTTTTACCGAAGAGGGTTTGTTTCGCTTTGAAGAGAAATGGATGATCATGGTAGTCAACATAATGTATCGTAGTAACAAGTTTAACAATCATTTCAACATTTCATTCACATTTGCGTTGGTTCACATATTAATGCGTTCCCTCTAAGTATCGATTTTAAATAAAGGAATATGAAACTATAGCTTCAAAGACATCAGAAAATTATTTATACGTTTATGTATTTTACTCTACACTGAGAATAAAGGTTTTATGGTACTAAAAATTAGTTCAAAGTTATTAAAAACAAAATCTAAATTTTTAATCTTCTAGCAAAAACATGTTTTAGGAAATATTTGTTGAAAACTTTAAAGCTGTAGTTAAAAACTAACAAATGATTTTTTTTCCCATTTTGTTCAAGTTAATAGGTATGGATTTATGTTTTAGGTAATTTAATATATATTTTTTAAATTTATATTTGGCTAGTTATTGAACACCTTTATTATAAGACTGAATTACATAATTAAAATTTTAGTTAAATAAATGTAACTTCCTTACATTTATTTGTTTGTATGCAACAAAAATGCCTTTGATTTTCAATCCCTCAATAATTCTAAAAATGAAGGACTCACTACACTATACTTTAAAAGAAAACTCATCGTATCGCATCACCTACTTGCACGTCATTTGCACTAATATCCTGTTTAGTCATAATTCTGAAAAACAACCTTAATTAGTATTTTATCATTTGCTTCACAATAAAGTTTCATGAACTAATAATAAAGGAAGCAATACATATATGCTTTGATATATGATTTTCATATTAACCCCTCCCCCTGGTACAATCAGTAATACTAAACCGAGTCTATAAAATTCTTAGTGCATGAAGTAGAGTTTACTCTGAAAACAAATAGAAAAGAACAAAAAATGTATTTCAACTCACTCAGTCAACGTTTTCCCCATTATTTGATACAAATTCAAGGCACTGGATATATCACTATTTCTCGCACTTTGTCAGCTTAGTTTTGAAAGATAGCATGAAAAACAAACAAGCCAAACTCATGAGGTTAAACATTCAAGTATACGCAAAGTAAAACTACTTCCAAAACAAGCAAACAAAAAAGCGATAAGGTGAATTTAGATTTAAATGCCTTTATTAACATATTAATTCACGTAAGAAACGTTCGAATTAAAATATTAAAACCTCAAGCAAAGTAAATAAATATTTTTTTGCAATTTAATGAATACTCACCATGAAGATTCCCAAATAATAAAAGGTTTTAACTAAAACAACTTAAATAAAAAGTATTTTCCGACTATTATTCCCGACTATATTCGCACAATTTCTCCTAGGTGTTATTAAACTTTTACTTACTTATATATTCCAGAAATGATGAAAATCTTTTCTCTAGCTTCAGTTATTATAGGAATTTATTGGAAAAGGGCATTATGCACTTTTGGAAAAACAATACTTCTCTTGTAAACGCCTGAATAACGGAACTTTATCACAAGCTTCATAAATATGATGGGAGAGAGAGAGAACGTGTTTCAAGCTTACCTGAAAAGAAAATTTCCATATTAAGTAAAATAAAAATTACTTTAATTGCATACAGTATATTTGAATGAAAATAAAACACCAAAATTACCAAAATATCTTCCTTTTAATGGGCTTATATAGCATAATATCCCAGTCTAAAAGGATTTTCGCATTCCACAAATACAAGAAAGCGTAGCTTAACAACTCTTTCCAACAAAATGAAGTCCCTCTCATAAAAGGAAAGATTGTATTCATTATCTTTTTAATTAAAATTTTCTTCTCGTATTTATATAATTCTGGATTATAATAATAACTGATTTTCTGTTTTAAATGCACAGTAAATAGCTAGTAATCTAAGCTTAATTGAAACTGCAGGCGTTAATCTCATGCAGCAAGACTGGAGAATAGAAATAAACCCTCCACTCGGGGGTAAAATAGTCAATTTTTTAAAAAGATATTTAAATGTCTACTTCCTTCAAGAAACAGAGGGCAAAGTAAATGAAAGTTTATCTTTAAATAGCGAAAGATAGCTCTATTATCCTTAAATATAAAATTTGAATGCTCACGAATAATACGAAAATAAAATACTACTTCTCAAAATTCCAATTTTCACAACCCATGTCATGCTAATAGATGCGTAATAATTAAATTCTATTTTAGAACCTGCAATCATTTTAAAAATTACCTTTTAAATAACCCCATCTTTCTAACATGAAAACGGGGTAATTGCATTAGGTATGTGAATTTAAATAGTGACTACGTATACAAATATATATCATAATCTGTTACACTTTTAAAACTAATTATAGATGTTATCCATACAAAAGCGTAGTTCAAGTTTTTAAGCTTTTAATTAAACCTATTTGAATTTTACCTTTAAAGAGTCATTTCTCTCAGGGATCACAATCTGAAAACTAATGTTACCACTGTATTGCAACATATGCGGTTTTATATTTTAAACCCAAGAGCTCATTAATAACTTATGTTAATCTTTGAAATATGATAAAATAATGCTACTGTTTCCTGTACAAAATAAAACCTTCTAGTTTTTATTACATAAACGCAACTTGCTCTATTGAATTAAAAATTTCATAATTTATTTTAATGATCATGAATACTGTTTTTATTCTTATTTCTTTAATAAAAGTATGAATTTATGCAAAGAAATAAATCTTAAAAAACATGCAAAAAAGAATATTTTCTTTTCCATCCTTTTTGATTACCTTAAGCAATTAAAGTGTTATCTGACAGTCATATGGGGTAGCTAGACTGCTACAGAAAATTTTTCATTTCTATGTTGCCTTTCATTTTCTCCATAGCATGCATGACCTTTGCGTGCCAAAATGAATTTACGCAGAAAAAGATCGACATTATCCTCCCACAGTAGGAATGTGTTTTTCACTGATCGGTTGACATAAAGTATTCATCTCCAGCAGCGTATTCAGTCTCATGATTTATCTCACAGAATGAACAGACGAGTTTTCTTTAAGGAAACATCATGAAGTATCCGAATATCTGAAAACCCACATCCAATGAAAGAGCGCGGGATTGAAACATGTACGAAGTTAAAATTTTTCCTCAGTTAGCGCAAAAAGTATATTATGCAAAACTAGCAGTCACACACACACATGGTGCTAGCACACACACACATGGTGATTATTTATTTATTTTTTAATCTAGACAAATAATAACCATATATTAGAAAATAATTTCAAGTAGTAAACATTCCTTTGTTTTCAGGTTCAAGGAATGACATGCGAATGAAAATCCTTTTACCTCGCAATAAAACATTTAAATAATGAAAAAAAACTACTGATGAATAATCTAAAAGCAAGGGATTCTAAAAGATTTTAGGGTGCTCTGCAAACATTAAAGCAAAAATTCGAGAAAATTATTTGAGTACAAATTAGGAAAACTTTAAAGTGGGTTACTGCCACATTTCGATCTATCACTTTTATCCATTTTTACACATCTAACATACACAGAGAACCGTCTAAAGAGTAATTACCCCTAGCACCTAACTACTGACTTCATATAACCAAAGAGACCTTAGGTATAAGATGTCAGTAGTCATGGTATGAAAATATAACAATTCCATAACAAACAAATGTATTTTTTTCTGTTTGAATTGAGTGTACAACTGAAATGCCTGAATAAAATCTGAAATTACACCTGGTACAGAAAAAATACTTCCACTCGAAAGTCACGCCACTGAACATTTTAACTTTTCCTTGGAATTTCCCATTCTGAACACAAATATCCTTTAACTACCGCCTACACGAGGCACTAAGTATTCCTTTGAAACTGCCTTCTATCTTACTCGCTGGCTTGAATGGCCTCGTAGGATTGCTACAGTAATAGCCAATATCGTACATCCAGCGCGATCTCCTTCCCCACAAAACCACTCCTTCCCTACATGTAAAAATACCCCTATTATCCGGCTTATCACATTTCATACGAATAGCTCGTTCCAAGCTTAAGTCATACTTTGTAAATTAAACATAGCTGTTTTTTGTTTTCCTTGTTGTGGCGCAGGATAAGAAAAGGTATACAGAAAAACTTGATATTGATGCTATTTAAAATTCAAAAGTAAAGCTACTGATAATGAACGGTAGGATTGTGGCTCGCATTCATTTCACTCAGCTTCTACATACCTATTGAATATTTTACAGTGTACCCACTATGGTTTACTCATTTCATTGAGTAAATTAAAAACTGAGATAGAAATTTAAAACATTTAATATATTTTTAAAATTATGTTTAGAACAATGCGAGCCTTCATTAGAAACTAAAACCATAAATTGGGGAAGTAATGAAATTGAAATTGGTATATACGCTTGCGAGATTTATATATGTTTATAAATAATACATATTAAAATAAAATTTTGTTTTTTGACAAGTTTGCTGAAATTACTTGATATTATTCAGAAATTTATTCTCTTTGATTCTAACTGCCGAAACTGTTGGATTTGCGATAAACGTTAAAAGCTATTTCAGAAGCTTCATACGTAATTCCAATTTCCCTCCATAACATCATTGCTCAAACAGCATGCTTTATCTTTGATATGAATAGGGAATATTTAGAAGACCTTCGAAATGAGTGCCATCATATTTTTAATAAGTTAGTATGCAAAGTAAAGAGACTGGCGTAGTTCTTGTCGTCTAGAAATTGCAAGATTCCGGTTAATAAAAGTTTCCTAATACTTTTGTTCCCAGCTTATAATAAGAGTAAATTAAAACTGGGGTAAAGTAGGCGAATTTGAATGTTACAAATGCATGATAAAATGAATTGTAAATGTTTTCAGTAATTTAACTCTGAAATCGTTGTAGAACTTATTTATAAAGTTGAAACGGAAATCTAACAAATGAAGAATAAACAAGTTCCTAAAACTAATGAAATTTGTTTTCCTTCTTTTGTTGGATTTCATTTTCAACTTTTATACATTTTACTTCTTAATAGGAAATATGATTTGTACCTTAGTTTGAAAGTATTTAAATTATATTTGTTACGGCCTTGTCTTAATAATACTCTACATTTGATCCCTTTTATCCATAATTTGCATTATGCATTTTTTGATTAAAAAGTATAAATATAAATGTATATGTAATGTCATATATAAAGTACATATGTGTGATATAAAAAGGGTTTTTTTGTGTTTTAATCAAATACATTATTGTAGAAGCACGAACAGAAGAGTGAACAATTATTAATTCCCTTTGGATGAAACACGTTCAGACTGTAATATGGCTGATTAAAAATATTCAAAACTACCAATAAAGAGCCTAATATTTTATGCATTGTTTTCTTACGTAAAAAATAGACTAATTCTGTATGTCAGTGGCAAACCACCATAAGTGAATTTTCTTCATTTTCGATATTTTTTTCGTAAGTGTCTCCTTTTGGATGGAGCTTCTTCGAGGAAAACTGCCCTATATGCAAAACAAAATGGTGGGTGAAATATAGACTTATAAATTATCTCATATATAAGTCTGATGTGAGGTAAATCATCATAAAGCTCCCCTGAAAAAATGGGAAAATTCACATATGAGGCGGTGAAAGGCAAAGTGGTGTAAGTCAGTAAGACAAATGGTGCAAGTCTAAAGAGTTTTACTGCAAAAACTACAAAAAATCCACCATAAATTGAACAAATTATAATTCATAACAATTATTATAATACTGCAAATAACTATTTACAATTTCACTCTAAATTGAACATGGATGTTACATTTTTTGCCCTCAAATGAAAAAAGTTGAAAATGTGACTTACACCACTTTGCCTTTCACCGCCTCATATGATGGTTTACCTCTGACGTACAGAATTTTAATGTTAATTTACCAAGGAATTTACTTGGGATTCAATCATGCAGTGCAATCAGAAAAACTACAGACAATAACGAAAGAGTAAGAAGAATGCGGAGTCAAACTTCTAACTTTAATGTCCGCTGAGGTTCTGCCGTTATAATAGCGAAATAAACCTATGATGTTAAATGCTCATGCATTATGAAGAAAGTTGTGTGTAAGGATTAGTTAAGATGCCAATTTGAAAGATTTTAGTGGCTTAATTGGAGTAAGTTCATTTTTACTAAATAAGGTGGTTATTTCTTTCAACTGTTTGTTTAGAATAGCACCAAAAGTACTCCCTTCCCCCTCCCCCAAGTGAAATCTTTTTAGTTATAATTTTATTTTATATTAATGAATTAGATATACCAAAATGTATATTTAGGATAACTGCAGATACTAATATTTACACATCATAGTCAATAGAGCTCTTATTCGAGGATATCATATCACTTGCTAAACGCTCATGCTTAATTCTAATTAACATAGTAGTCTGGCTAGTTGATCATATCATTATTTTTAAGGGCGTTGGGAGCAATCATCGACGTAGCTAGTCTCAGCTTCTCCTAAAAGCAATTTACTTTTCTCTTACTGAGTCTTTATATCTTCGCAGTCGCCTGAAATTTCACTTTATGCAAGCGTATCTAATACCCACAAAAGCATTGAATTGTTTACGAGTCAGAGGGTGAGTTTCATAAGACATTACGATATGAATGAGATATGAATCAATTAATCCGAGTTTAAAACCAAAAATACAATGCAATACATCAAATTTTCTTGTAAGAATTTAAGATACATGTTGGTTTAAGGATGGTTTAGATAGGGTCTCTAAATAAGGCTCCAAACCATGCATAAATTCAGCTCATGCGACTAGTATTCTCCGTACTTTAGAAATATCTAATTAGAAATAGCTGGAACCTGCGAACATTTTTATCGATTCCGACGAACAGGAGAAGCTTGAATTTTAATATCTTTCTAAAAATTAAAGCGAACCTGAAAGTAACAATATGAGAAAATAGAGTTTTAATGAAACACATAACAAAAGATTTTTTTTTTTTGGGGGGGGGAGAGAAAATCCTCGATAAGAAAAATATTACTTTCGTTTAAATTTTTTGAAATGGAGACAACAATTTTACATCACCTCTAATAAACAGAGAGTCAAATTTTGATGGAAAAGTGAGTGTAAATAGAAAAAACTAAAGACTAAAATAAATCTCAATTTCTAAGCCATAGAGCTATGAAATAAAATTTTTGCTCTCGAAAAATTGGATACATAGATTTCTGACTAAAAAAACAGAATGGTGTGAATGCGATGTCTTCAAAAATAATGAAAACACAAAAGGAAGGCAAGAGTTGGCGACATAATACAAAAGACGAAAAATGAAGCTGGTAAAATATTCAATGCAGTAATTTGAATATTTATCTGGTTGCATGGATTCTAGATTTAGAAATTTGTTCTCTAAAGATTTTCACTCATTACTAGAAGAGCATTTGATATTTCTGAGCATTCGCTCTGAGAAATAAGATTCGGAAATAAATAAAGTAAATTTCTCCTTTGAGAGATGAAAATGCAGAAAGATGAATTCTTTAGCCTCTTTCCCGCATTCCAAACCAAAAGGCGCGATGCAAATAATGGAAAGTGAATGCGAAACAAAGTTGCAGTTCCGAGCTTCAACAGAGGTGAGGAAATATTTTATTAAAACAACAGAAAAAATTCTGAGCAAAACTCGTTTTATTACTTCCGTCCGCAAATATAGGAAGGAAAGAAAAAAAAAACTCCTCTAAGAAACTGGCAATACTCCAAACAGCGACATCTAGAGGAACGAAATGAGAGGCCGCGGGCCAAAGCTTTTCGGGAACATGGCGGAGAGTTGGCTGCGTGCCAAAATTGGGGCCACCCCCTCTTTCTCCCGTTTCCTAAAATGCAGGGCTTCATTGAGGCGGACCCTCAGATTGATTGGTTATCATCAGACGGATAGGTTACTCAAGATCAAAGAATTACGGAAGTTCAACGGAAGGAATACAGCGGGCACAATTAAGAAGAGTCCCAAGCACGCATGAGGCCGCAGTGGGCCAATTACCACAACCTCCCGCGCTTTGACCACCGCTTGCGGTCGTTTCAGAAAAGCCTCCTATTTCTTGAATAGAACATCGCGTTTATTGAATTCATTACAGAGTTACACGAAGATATATTTACCTTTCGGACGGATTATCACTAAAATTTAATTATGTAATTCTACTCCACATTTTTCATTAAGTTAAGGTGGGAATTAAAAAAAAAATATTATGGTTATATAACATTTTTGTTAAGTTTTTTTTCGTTATGTTCGTACGTTACTATGATCGGCGTTATTACGGGAAGGCAGAAATCTGCAAATTTTGAAATTTCAGAAAAATTTAGCTCAAGTTATTTTGTTAATGAGTTCAAAGATAAATGAAGAGACTGATTCATCTTTGTCTTACCAAACTGACTAAACATTACAACATCATTTATTCTTTTTTTGAGGGGGGGAAAGATGGGGGCGGCAGTAGTTGTTCCAAACAACGTTGTTCGCAGATAAGGGCATCAAATCTTGGGGGAGAACATTGCCACCAGAATAGGTATTCCTGTATTCCCTTTCAGTAAATGGATTAAACGTGGCAACACATATCCAAAGACATGAAAATTTTTGTTCCACAACTAGAATAATAAAAGAGGGAAAGCAAAATCCTTAATTTAATCATAATTAAGAGTTTTTTTTACAGTGAATCATTATGAAATAATCTGGCTTTGAAATTCTCTGACATATACGATGACTTTAAATTATGAATAGAATTACTTTTTAAAAGCTACAAATTGCTTACGCAATTTTACTTATTCCAATGGGAAAAATATTCATCTATTGTTTGGCTTTAAGATGTAAAAAACTAACGACAGATTATTCCTACAGTCAAGAAGACTCTCAGAATAATAAATTCTTTTTTTTTAAGAACATGACGTCAAGCAACCCACAATAAAGAATAAAATTCAATATATTTTATAACACTCACACTGTATGCGTCGTACTTAATTACAACAAAGGTAATTATAGTAGAAATAAGAAAGGAACTGTAATAATAGTCATATTCTGGTTTTTAAGTAAACAATTTCTTTTTCAATGTATTGATTTATTTTTTTTTAATTGGCAGGAAAGTTTAAGATGTTATGCGGATTTCCGTATTAAATAATAAATAGTTGGTTGGTAGCACTATGGTCCCCTTTTGCCATACGTAGGTTAATCAGACCGGCACCTACAGCTTTAAGCTGATTTTGAATAGTTACATATACACTGCTAGCCATCCAAAATGCAACAACAAGCAGGAAAAAAGATGTCAAAGCCAAATTTATTCCAGAGATTACAGATAGTATCAATGATAATTGATTGGAAATACAGCCTTCTTTGAAGTGAGGAAGACGAGAAATTCAGAAATGAGTGTTGCCTCCCCGTCTGTCAATAACCTCTGTGACTGAAAGAGGCTTGCTTTGTGGTGTTGGGGAATGGCAATCCATGCTGCCTCCATACGTAGCCAAATTTCATCATCTGTTGTACCCGCGGATGCGGTATGCCGGGCTAGGAAAGTCCCATCATTACCCAGACATGTTCCATGGACGATAGATCTGGTGAACAGGTAGGCCAGGGTAACAATGCAATCTGGTGGTATGAGCGAAAATCTTCAACTATGCGTGCAACGTGTGGTCACGCACTGTCCTATTGAAACGTGGCCACAGGCAAACCCTGAATGTAAGGAAGAGAACAAGCTGCAAATCCTCAGAGATATAGCTCCGGCTGTCCGGCTGGTAAGTGTACCGGCAATGCGTACTAGAGGGAGGCGGGATTGGAATCTAATACCACCCCACACCATAACACCGGGTGCATGACCAGTATGACTATGCATAGCACAACAGTTGAGCAGCATATTTCCATGGTTTCTCCAAACTCTAATCCAGCCATCGTGGTGTTGCAGGCAGAAGCGTGATTCGTCCGAAAACACAATGTCATGCCATTCAGAATTCCATCTCCGCCGTTCAGTGCACCATTCCAAACGCAAACGCCTGTGGTTTGCGTTTGCAATGGTGCACAGAAGTCAAAGGTAAGCGAAAAAATGGACATCTAGCGGACAGTCCACTGTGCTGCAAACGACGTCGTATTGTTCGTGCGGACACCGATTGTTGTGCTACACATTGTATTCGTTCCGCTAGGGTTGCGGATGTGCGCATGGCACTGATGGAGGACAGTGCCCCAATGTGCTTATCTTCCAATGGAGTGGTGCGATGAGGTTGCAATCGTTCATGTCGGTCAGTCGTTCCCTCCTGCATCCACCAATTACATATTCGCATGACTGTGACTTGGCTACGTCTGACACGATGACCGATTTATCGGAAGGATAATCCGCAATCACTCTATGCAAAGATTCTGCCTCGGTCGAACTCCGAAACATGCTCGAATGATGCTCATGTTTTTCTCCCAGGCATACTTAAGCTGCACACACAAAAAATCGCACGAGAGCACAATTTACGTTCTTGAAAACGGCTATCTTTCCTCTCTTTACATACAGTTTGTCAGTAGCGCTGCAGTCGCCCATGATGTGCTCGCGAGCTGCAATCGTTATCATTTGCATATTCCATCGCGGTATACATATGATGCAAATTTCATGCTGTTTGGTTGCTTCCTTCTTGGTGTTGCATCTTGGATGACCAGCAGTGTATCTATGCCAACAGCATGACTCGAACCCCCAGGCTCTAGCACCGAATGCAAGCGCCCTAATCATTCCGGCGATAAATAAGTCAAAGTGAATCTTACAGAAACCATTTCAAATTTCCCAGCAGCATTCAGAAACGTGTGTATAACAAGATTGGAAATTATTTGTCTTTGAATTTTCACTTAATTGTCACTGAAGCGTAGACGTACATATTTTCAATAGATATTTCCTTCATGTCTCTGATAAATCGTCAATGAACGACAACCTTTCAATTTTTCCGAGCCGATTCTATTTCATGTACTTCAAGTTCCACCATCCTGAACAATCCTTCGTGTATGTTGTTCATTCCATCAGGATCTAAATCTCAAAGTAAACACGCCACTGAAAGAACTTTTCTTGTTTTCTCGTCTGCGAAAATGTGAATTGTCAAAAGAATCGAGTAAAAGACTTATCAGGACTTATCTGGGTCGTGAATTTGTTCATCTTCTGAGCAAAGATAAAAGAAATTCATGGAACATATTTTCAGCGAATAAGTCTGACCCAAAGACCTACAGAGAAGGCAGTGATTATTCAAATTAAGTCATGCAGTTTAAAACTACGTAAAGCAAAGAATAAATGCCAAAGATTATTCTGCTAAAGTATATGTTATTCAGTGGTTATATTTATCTTTCATAAAACATTTAAAGAGATCTTTGGAAACATTTCTTTTCTCCTATTCCCTATTTACCCTAAGACAATTTATAATTTTGTACTTTAATAAATAAGATGTTCGTAAAATTTTTATGAACAAGTTTGAGTTAGTATTAAAAGTAACAAAATCGGAGACAAAAGGAGTTTCTCTCATGAAAAACACCAAAAAATGCTTTGAAAAAGCATTAAAAATTTCCATGAATCAGTATTCAGATATAGAGACCCAGCCCAAGTCTTCAACCTTTCTGTATTAGTGACAAATTTTATATTTCTGTACAATTTCCTTCAGCTTTAATTCTATATCTCATAATCATAATTAAAAATGCATAGAGAGAGCTAGAAAGATTCCTCGGAAAAAACAACTGAACGTGTATATGCGGCCTCGTGTTCAGTGAGTAACTAGAGCCAGATTAAAACATGTCACTGAGCATGCGCAGAAAGCAATTTTTAAATCTTAAAATATCGCTAATCAATAGAAATTGCGGTTACAAAAACCAAATTTGACACATCTATAGATTAAAATCTTTCGTTTAAGACCAAAATGAAGTAAATTTATGCAGTAGTTTTCTCTCTCGGACTGCCCAAATAATCGGCTTAGCAACTTATATATACAGATTTTAACAGGGAACTGGGGCTACCGGGTCTTTGAAACGTGGGTGAGAAACTGAAGTTCGCACACATTGGGAGAGTTGATAGAATAGATAAAGGGTGAAATGATTAGCACATAAAATCAGCTTTACTGGAAGTCTGGGTTACATTCCCAGTTTTGTAAGTGAAAGAGAGTGCGTTAGTCAGAAGGGGTGGTAGGGATTAGTGCTTGTAAAAGTTGTATGTGAAAATATGATACTTGTCAATCTCAAATCAACTTGTCAATTTTTCAGCACGATAAGGAAATTTTTTTTTCTAATGCGGAGGCATTTGTGAGACATTCGCCATTTGTTATCAATAAGGTAATTTAAGGAGCCTTAAGTCTGAATGCCTTTCATTTTCTCGATGAAACTTGCGAAGAAATTGAGGTACAGGATTTGATTCGCTAACTGTTGAATGATGCAAGAATTGGGTTGAATATGATACATGATATAGGAATGCAAAATACTTATTTGTGGATTGCTTTAATGCTATCACTGCCAATGTTAAAAGTCCTTATTTTAATTGTGTTTAGATGTCATTCAGTTTCTGATCTTCTAATTTTAATTTCAGATCTAATCATCAAATTTTCTACTTCTATTTTACTTTCGTCTACCACAATCTCCTTTTAACTCCCTCTTTTGTATTCCAAGGGACACTTGCTTGAGGCTACCTTTGTCACGCCGTTTAGCAAAATACTTTTTACTTGTTACTTGTCTTTTTTTAAAAAATATATTTGAAAGATGGCAGTTTATATACAGGGTGATTTTTTTTAAAACTGACACTACTCAGAGCCATCTGTAGCAGTCCTGGTGAACAACACATTGCATCCTGAAAACTATGTTCTCAACGCCAAGGGTAACATATCCCGGACATGAACATTCCTCGTGACATGTTGTCCTTTAGGGCCGCCAAGTTCGAGACTCCACCAAGATACACCTTAGACTTTAAATAACCCCACAGAAAAAGCCATATGGGTTAGGTCCGGAAAACAAGTCGTTTTTACCCCATGGCCATGCACGTGGAAAAAAAGTGTCTAATGACCCTTTCTTCTGTAAAGCGAAAGCGCAACAGATTCCGCACCCATCTTGAATTTCCGTCATGAATTTGCATTTTGATGTTTTACTTGCCTTTTATGCAAATTATCGGCACATAGGCACGATATGGCACGATTGGACGATATGGCACAACAGTGCCATATCGTCCCCTATGGACGACTTTTGAATTTTTTTTTTTTTTTCACGGAAACTCTTTCTCAAGTCGTCCTTAGTCCCTCTATCGATTTTGGTGGAATTCCGCCTGATATATCACGCTACAGATGGCTCTGAGTAGTGTCAGTTTTAAAAAAATCCCCCTGTATATATAGCTAGAAAGTTTACCATTTACCGTAGTATAACAATTTTAATTTATTGTAGCATAATTGATAACAATTTATCAAAAAAAAATGAAGAATTTTTTTTTGTTATTTAAAATTTTCTCCGTAAGGTGATACAGCGTCTATGAATTGTAACATTACTGAAAGGCGTCAAACAAATATTTCTATAAACTTACGCAAAACTGCTTCACAGTTACACCGTGGAATGCTTTTGCGAAAGTCACAGTCACCCCACTACTGAACGTTTATGTCCCCGTTGCGTCACAGGAACACTTATTGCAAGAGGGCAAAGTTTGTTTTACACGCCACTTGTATTTAAATGTATTATGTGAAGTTTTAACGATCTAACATATTTCTCAATAAATATGAGTTACTTTTTTTAGTTTTTCGATTTCTATCAGAGGAGCTATTTGTTGGAGATAAAAGAGCAAGGTCATTACTCTTTTTTAACCACAAGGAAGTTTTTTCTCCTCAGTTAGCGGGAGATATGCGATATAATTAGTAACGTAACATCATATGTTCTCTATGTTTAACTGTAGGTGTTAATGTAAGAAAGAAATAGTACTAGTGTTGTAGTAAATATGTAGATATAAATACACGAAAGAAGATACATTAGAGGCAGAATTAAAGACCCTCTCTCGGGAGGGGCGGGGGGGGGGGGATCATGCTCTTAAGGGGAGAAACTTCGTTTTCGCGGAAGGACATAGATCTTTTTCGCTCAACTCTAGGCCTCTGATAGTGGTGGGGTAGGGTACGTCTATATATATAAAAGAGCTTGTCTGTTTGCTTGTCCTCTATAGAATCATAGACTGTTTCACCCACCGGGACCAAATTCGGCACAGTTAATGTTTAGGACCCGAGAAACTTAAATCGGGAAAAACGAAATTTGGGGCTCAATTAGTTTTTTTAATTGATTTTTTAAGGATTTTTGTGCCCCTAAGTGCACCTCTTAAATGTGGATACAGCCCCTTCACCACAACCAGTCAAATTCAATGCGTGGGGGAAAAGAGGTTTGTTCTGAGGGGTGATCTGGGATGGTTTGAGAGTTGGTCTGGGGGTGACGGGGGGGGGCGAAGTGTTTATTTTATTTTTCTTACGTTTAGTGGAGTCGTGAGTCTAAAAAGGTTGAGAACCGCTGCTTTAGACAATTTTAGACAATGGCGTTCAAACTAATAGAACTTAATAAAATTTGGAAAATAAAGGAATTATTTATTCCGTGAAATACTTATTCCGTATTGAATTACTTATTCCGTGAAATCATATAAGATAAATCTTTTAGAGTTTTGATGTTTTTTAAGCAGTGGGAGGAAAAGCTCTTTAAACAGAGAAACATAACGACACATAACTTTCATGCCAAACTATTAGTCCATTAGTTATATTAAGGCATAAGAAAATTAATGAAATTATTTTTAAAGAATGAATGCCTGGGTAGATATATAGATATAAAATTTTTCATGCTTTCCATCAAAAAAATACTGGGTATATCATTTCAGTAGAAACACGCTAAGCGCATTCTGTCTGGCCAGATGAACATGAAGAGCGGGGGGTGCAGCCCAGTATTTTTTTGATGGAATGCATGAAAAATTTTATATCTATATATCTACCCAGGCAACGCCGGGTAATAATGCTAGTATACTATAAAACCCTTGTGGTTCTATCACCGAGTTACTTACTCATTATGGACATTTTCATACAATTACTCTTTCCCATAAAAAAGTACCCATTACATTTTCATTTGAATTCAAATGTAAAACACTAAATTGATGAGACACCCAAAAATATTTAGTTCTAATAATTAATAGATTTTAGACTGCGTATTTTATGTATAAATATAATACACTAGATTCCTCCTGTGTTTCATGGATGTCAGATAAACCCAGAAATACAGTAAATAAGCAGCGTTAGGACGGCTTTTTAATTCATTTATTGGAAACAGTAAATAATTTGGTATAATTCATGTCATTCAGGTCAACGATGAGAAATCATGTATATCATTTACCACTCTATTTGGTAAAGCATGATAGATCAGTACAGACATCAATCGGTGATTTTACTTTAGTTGATGAAAACGGTAATGGATAAAAGTGCATATACAAAAGAGATTTACTTTACTGTTCTTCTTTGTGCTTAGATTATTTACAGTTATGGATGTGTATCGTTTTTTGTAATAGGATCAAAACAGTTATTGTGTTTGCTAACCATTTGCAATTCATCAGCTTTACAGCTAGGTAAATGCCATAAAAGTGTTTCAACCGAATTTTGCAAAGCATACCTTACAATTTTTTTGCGTAATTTGCTGAAGAAGAGATCTTTTCTTGTGATGGAGGCTGTATCGACATTAAAGTCAAATTTAATGTTAGTTTTTTACATAAATAATTCTTATTTCTAACAAAAATAAGAGCAAACTGTACAAGAATAAGGAGCTTGATAAGATTTTATTAAGATCATTTCCTCTTTATTCTTACATTGTTAAGATGATATAATTTTTAAGAAGCATTAAGTTTTCTTATATAAATGTCGGACATTCAATTTTAACTTGTGCTTTTTATTATTCACTAGCCGGGCTTCGCCCAGCTACGCTCAAGCCATCAAAGGAAGACGATGAATGAATCAAGTGAATGAATGACTCAATCGTTGTTTACAACCCAAGGCGAGAATTTGCCGTTCTTCGCGTTTGAAGAACCGATAGAAAATTTGTGTTAAGTATCGTTCTTTAAAATTCAATTAAAAATCGAAATTTTAAGATAGAGACTTGAAATGAGGTTTATATGAATGAGAAAGCTTTCATCTTCCAGATGATGTAAATATTTTCTTTGTTAGATAAAAACTTGAAGAGCATCGACCGTAGATCCTCAAAAAAGCGTAAATTTCTCGAAAAAGTGGGTTTAATATTTTGATGAAAATATTAGTCTGTTTTAAATTACTTTTAAACAAATGAAGTCTTGTTTGAAGGAGAAATGTCTGTAGTCTTAGACTGTAAAAAGATCAAAATTCTAATATCATTTTTTGCCGAGATATCGTAATCTGAAGTTAAAAAAACATAAACTATCCCACAAAACATAAAATAAAAAATTTTCTAGAATAAAATTTAAAATTCGGGCTTCGAGGTGCACTTTCCCATAGTCTGTACTACCCGTGTGCCAAATTTCATGGCTGTAAGTTTCATAGGCCGCACACACGTACACATTGAGGCGGTACACCCGGAGAGTGTGACCGACAGACAGACCTGGACCTTGTTTTATTAATATAGATATAGCAATGCAAAAGAAAACCTTTAAACTAAAAATGATCAAGCTGTATGACGTTAACACTTTCTTGTAGTTATTTATGCTTACTCAATAATAATACCAGCTATGTCATAGTTCATGGATATTCAGTTATATTTAAATATCCCTTCTTTAATATTTATGATGCTTACAAGACGAATGCAATATGTTTGCATAAAACAAGTAGAACTGAAATTAAGTTCAAGGATGTTTTTTTTGGTAAATTGTGATAATTGGCTACGCACAAAATATTCATATAATTTGGAAAGAATTATTTACATCAGATACTTTATGTTCCCATTTATGCTTAATAATACTGTGATATTACTATTAAAAAGAGAATATGACTTTTTTCCATCGCGGCAGGTACGTAGTTTTGAGGACAAGAGAAATTGACATAGACAAATAAATATTAAAAGTAATTGAATTGGATCCTAAATAAAAGAACACAACTTGTGTAAAATTAAACTAGAAATATTTAAAACTGTTAATTACAAAGATAATTAAGTAAATAAAAATTAGGTATCATTAACACAAAAAAATATGGTTTTAACATAATAGCTATATGCACATGGAATCTGCAAGCAGCAATATACGATAAACAAACATTTTGAACTTCAAAATTATTTTCCTTAACACAATTATGTTCAATTGCAAAATGTTACCAAATGTAATTCCCATGTATATGAGGACCAAATGCCTCTCTAAAGTTCGACCAGATTTCCTCATCTACCAAACGTGCTCGCTCAAGTGCTTGGGCAAATGCAAACCGATCTAGCATGCCGAACTCCTCAACCTTCTTAATATAAAGAGCACGTGCGGCCAGTATTTGGATAGCAGAGACTCTGTTTTTCAAACAAAACCAGTAGAAGCAAATGCAAACACGTCTGCTTGATTCTTTTCTCCTTTTATCATGGCTAAAAGCCCTTTTTTTCGAAACAGTAATGAAAGTGGGTAATGGCTTTTAAAAAGAAAACCTTACCCACTTAAGAACCTGCCACTGAACTAGAAACAGCAAAGATCTCTCCATCATGAAAGAATATTTCCACAGAAATGTTAATTAAAACACTTTCTGAATTTATAGAGAATTTTTGATATGATAAACGTTCAATGAATACTTATATTTAATTTACAAAATCTACTGACGAAAACAAAACTATGCTATATACACGTATAAATAATTCGATACTTCGTTCCAGTTTTTTTGGTTTTGTTTTTCGTATAGGCAGTGAAACAAACGGATAAACGATGCGGTAAAAATCAACTTTTAAAAAGATTATGATCCTAATGATTCCCTAAAGCACATTATCAAAAAGTATTTCCTCCTGCTGTCTTCTGATCAATAAGTTAAAAGAACTTACGTCATAATATTTGGAAAAATAATGGAAAAATATTTTTTTCATACATCTCGCTACAACGGAATTTATACATGAGGAATTTATTTTCACCCCTAAACTGGAAAACTTCATTAATTATATTTTTTTTTCTGTGGAATGACAGCGATGTAAGACAATAATTCCTAGGAATTTAACAGGAACTACCGAATTCACTCAACTTTTCACCTTTATCTGTAATAAGAGCGCTAGGAATCATTTTTGAAAAGCTTTAGAAAAAGGCTAATAGCATTTGAAAACGAAATCTTCTTGCTAGTAAACGAGTATGCCATTGAACTGGAAAGTACTGAAATGTTTCCAACCTTCGCTTGTTTTCTTCTCTCCACTTCCGGAGCTCTTTGAGCTTCTGAGGACATTGTCATTTGCGACAATGGTAGTACTTAATCGATAAGCAGCAATTCGGCCAAGTTTGTTTCGGACTTTTTTTCTTTTCAAGAGGCGTAAAAACAATTGAAACATTAAGGATGCGTTTTGAATAGCAAATTTTTCTTTGACATTTTCTTCGAATTCCAAGAATTCATACAAAATGCCAATGAAAAATATTTTCTTGCTTGCGTTTGGTCTTTTATGTTGTTCTGAGACTACGCTCTCCTTTTACATCTTTAACAAAAGAATCGGCAGTGCTTAACAATAGCCCCATTTATTTTGTAACCAGAAGACAATTACTAATAGATTCAGGCCTCCCTGCTTATATAAGCTGAGTGAAAAAAAAGGGAGGAAATTCCAAAAATACATGTATTTTTATTTTAATCACACCTCCGTGTCAAGAAATTTGTTTTGCAAAATTTAGTTAGTGGTAATTACATAATTTTAATTAAATTAATTTAATTATGCTTTAATTAAATATAGGTGTTCATAAAAGCAGGAAGCTCCCAAAATGCTAGTTTTTTTTTTGTTTTTTTTAAATCGCATGCTTGTGTCTAGTGATTTACCTCATGAAAATATATAAGAAATAATTACGAGACTAATAAACATCGTTTTATGTAAAATTACTGAAGAATCACCGTATTTGAAAATTCATGCTCAGGGGAATAATCAACAACATAATGTAGTGCTTTAAAAGTGATAAGGACATTTTTTCATGGCCCTTTTTAATATCTATCGTTATATATTGGGTAAAAATATATAAATACACATCACCTTTTAAAATAATTCCTAAAGTATTTCATCAATCATTAACAAATATATTTTATTGATTCTTACAAAATTAATTACAATGAAATTAAAAAGTTACCCGAGATTTTCTATGAATAAATGAGAAAAGTAGTTCATAATCACAATAAATCTAAATTTAGATATTTTGTCAACTGTATTAGGATTACTAAAATTACATATAAAACTTTATTGTAGCTTTTTTTTCAAGAATCATATTCTCAATATTTTTGTATTGTTATCTGATATTATGATTCACAAATTACACTTGATATTGGGATTCTATAATATATTCTCAATTATACATACCTTCACGAGCAATTTATTTTTATTAAAAAATATCTGCAGTGGTATCTACCAAGATGAATTAATCTCTGTTCCCCTTAGAAAAGTATAAACTAAAAAAAAATTTATTTCTCTAAGATACTAAATCATCATTATGAACAACGAAAATCAGTTATTTTTAAAGGAATTTTACAGTTTTTTTTTCAGGAACAACACAAAATGTTAATTCAAGATTCCTAAATAAAGTGAATTATATGTGTATCAGAATATGAGATTTTTATCAGGATCCATTGCAAAAAGAGACAAGAAAATAAATTCTAAAGATGTCACGTTATCCTCCATTAGCATGTCGACATTTTCATCAGAAAGAGTTTTGTAAACGTCCTCTTAAAAATAACCTTCTGACCCACGAAATAGAGTTTGCAAACTCATACGATATCAGCATTACAATACCAGCTTGATAAAATAGATGTTTGCATGTATACAAATTCAGTACAACTCTCGAGGACAGAATAATAAAAGTGCAAATATTATGGGTACAATCATACTGTTCAACACAAAATCAATTTTTACTTCTACTTTATGGGTAGGTTGTTATATACACATCATCAGAAACTACGATTTACAGAATAATATTCATATGAAATAGTTCATCAAGAAGACATAAATGCTGATTAACATACTTTTCATGTAGACTAAATAAAGCCGCTGAAAATTCATGAAAATTCATGAAAATTCTCTATGAAAATTCATGATAATTTATTTTTAGCCCAAATCGATATTTTAAGGGTAATTTAAAAGATAGCTGTCTTTATTGTGGTTCTCTATGATATATTTTCAGAACATTTTTTTAATAAGTAGCTATAACCATGAAAGTCTTGGAGGCTATGCGAGTGATAGATATGCTACATATTGACCAAACCTTTATATAAGGTAAGGCTGTTTTATCTTCATTCTGAGATCATGAGTATTTAATGTTGTGGATTTATAAAATTCATTAATTTTATTGATTATTCAGCTTGTCCAGGTACTGAACGGAAACCAGTACCTGGACAAGCTGATTGTGTATAGGGTATGCTGATTTCTTTCAGAACTTCCGAATGTATAGATTAAGTGACTGGGTTGCAAATGTATCTACATTAAGGTGGGTGTCCCAAATATCGTCCTTGTGTTTAATATCGCCTACTCGTGTTTCTGAAGTATGATTCGCGCTATGTATGAGAAAATGCAGTAACTTCTTAGTTCTGGGTTTGTACTAACAGAGGCGATAGCGACAACGCTCTTATCACTGACAACAGAAACTATATGGCGTCTGAAGTTGTTTTGGCTGTTGTCTTCGTAAACTTTGGCTCCAAAGAATCAGAATCCAGTGAATGACCAGGTAGGTGCATCCAAATTCTAATTTTGCTTATACCATTTGAAAGTGCATTAATCAGAGACTTTGCTAGCAACGCCTTTTAACAGGTGCTCCTAATTTCGCCTGGAAGGCGGTAAGAGGAACAGAAGTATGCGATATTAGGAACCGCTCTGGAGTTCACTAGAAATTTCAATTTTTCCAATTTAGCTACATAACTTAAACTTGCACTGGTTTTGGAGCTAGTTGATCTCGGGATACCAAAGGAAATAGTTCTTAGGGATGTTCTTTGAGTTTCCAGCCTAATTAGAAATTAAAAAGTGGATGAAATGTCGAAAAATGCAATATTTGGGACACCTACCTAAACACAAAACATTCGATACTTTCATCTAGGCATTCATAAAGAGAAACACGGCATCTTAAAAGCGACAATTAACATTGAGGATGGTACGTAGTTTCGAACTTATAACTGCAATTCTTTCTCAGGCAGAGAAGCATTAAGAGCAGCTTTCACTACAATGGGATTCTGTGGGTTGGAATCCCACTCTTGGCATGGACGTTTATAGCCGTTCGGAATCGGCTTAAAAGCAGTAGGACCCGGTCTAATTAACCTTCGTGTAGCAAAAAGTTGACCGTGGTTCTCCAGACCAAACCAAACCAACTACTATAATTAATCCCGACCTGATGAAAAATTATCACAGTTACTTCGAAACTAGTTGCCATCTTTAATGTTAGTTGTCGTTTACATAAAGCTGAGTGTTTTTGTAAAATTTAATGAACATTTTTTTTGTAAATGATATTTATAATGCAAGCTTAATCAAAATTGAAGAGTTATCAAATAAATATACAATAATTGTTCGCATTTTCAACAACATTTTAAATTATTTCATATTATTATGAAAAATTACTTAATACCCTCAGCCCAGACAACATAATGCATATTTATTCAGTTCCATTCAAATATATATTTAATCACATATATAAATCTATTATTAATGACATTACTCGCTTATTTCCATTAATCTCTCAAAAAAGAATTTTGCAGCAAATTCGTGTAATAAACTTTATCCTATGTTAAAGTATTTCTTCTTTAATTAACTGCTTTAACATAGTTAAAAGTCGCTTCTCCGTAATATCAATAATCGTTTAAACACATAAGTTAACATCATTAAGTGAAACTTTAAAATCAAAGACGTATCACTTAAATATTTTTACTAACAAATGATCTCGACAGCATAAAGTGTAGGCGTAAAGTCTTAATTTCTAATCCTCTATAATAAAGATATATTTATATAAAAAAATTTAGATGGATTTGCTTGTTAGTGTTTAATGAAACCAATTTTACTTTCTTCCAAATTCTTAACTGAAAATAGTAACTGGATGAATACTACATGAAAGAAATGAGGTTGTATGAGTAATAAAGAAGAAATTGAGATAAAACTTTCTAGAATTTGAATTAGAAGTCAAATTATATAAAACTAAAAAAGCCCCAACTAGTTATTAGTTAGTAATTAGTTCTAATAGGGCTAACATGCTTAAAAATGAAGCTTTACATAAAGGAATATGACATTAAACCATATCTTCTATCGATTTTTTTAAAGAAAGAAAGACTAAGATTTTGAATGCATGCTTTTACAGATATTTACTGTTCTTACGAGAATCAATATTTCTCAAAGTAATTTTACAATTACAGGTAACTTAACAAATATTTTTATTAAAGATTTCGAAGGATTCTAAAAAAAATTACCATGCCTATGTTAGGACAAAATGAATACATTTTTAATGCTTTTATATTTTTAGAATTTATTGAGGCTGTCAGAAAATCAATAACTCATTAAATAAACATATTTTGACATTTTGGAGTGACTGTATTTGAATTCGATAAGTTTTAAAAATAAAAGCATGCTTTTATTGAATGAAAATATTTTTATATTTATACTTATTTTCAATCCCATAAAATGCAATTTTTATTGACATGAATGTCAAAGCTTGTTTGGTAAGCTGAGAGATTTACTTATTTACACTAGATTTTTAACTCGCATTTTTTCTTAGTTTACAGTCTTAAAAGCATGCAAATGTGAGTTTGAAATATGGAGGCGTTTAATCCTATTCTCATCTCACACAGTCAAAGTTTCACACCATTGAAGTACCATTAATAATTTAGTGACAAAACTGATTCCATGAAAGTCAAAAGAAACGGTGAAAAAATTAGTTTTTATATGAATGAGAACTTTTCGATTTTTTAGCTAAGCGCCTGTTTAAAGTGCCTTTGAGCTGCAAGATTTAGATTTATCTTCTAGAGCTGCAACAAAAATTTGCGGGGATGCATAAAATCATATCCTCGTTACTCACGACATCTACACTCATGTTCATTTCTACCGAAAATATGCACTTCTTAAAAAGCTTTTCAAATGCTTGCAGTTTACACCTTAACTTTTTTTTTACTTATTTATGCTTGTGCTACTGGATGATTTTACTTAATACCGGAGCAATATTTATATCTTCTAGTGAAGGGTTATGACATTCGATGACGAGGAATTTCATGACGTTAAAGTATCACTGACGTTTCTTCCTTCTTTATAAAACAATGTTTATCTAGTTTGGTTTGGTTTGGAGCGCTACGGTCAACTTTTTGCTACACGAGGGCTAATTAGACCGGGGCCTACAGTTTAAAGCCAATTCCGCACGTCTACAAACATCCATGCCAACAGTGGGATTCGAACCCACAGGATCTGAACCGAATGCCAGCGCCCTAGCCATTCGGCCATCTCTTGGCCAAATTTTTATCTAAATTAGGAATAATTTATAAAATGAGTATGGGGAAAGAAATTGCTAGGCTTGTTAAAATCCATTAAACCAATTTATTTGACCACGATTCATTAGTTTCTAAGTTGTTGTTACTTAGGCAATTTTGGAACTTAATACATTACACTTGCAGCCGTGACTGCTGTCTATTTATCTAAGGGGGCATCGTATAGGTAGCCAGCATTACCCCCCTACAAGCCGGTCCCCTAATATAGAACCGAGTCAAGTGCCGAGACCAGAACCCCGCACCTCCAGAGGTAAATTTGAGAACTTGGAGGACTTTGCAGCCGCGACGTTTTTTGCGCGCACCAGCCGCCATTAGTGTACACGGTGATGGATTTACAACGACGGGCATCGAACCAGAGACGTTCAGATCACTGGCCCGCTGCCTTTGCGAACTGGACTATCGCACCCTTCAGTTTCTAAAAATTAAGCATTTTAAAATTTAGTTTTTAATCAGTAAAAATGTAAAGGTTGGTTATGTCATGATATAAAAAATTACTCAAAGTTGGTATTTTTTTTAGTTCTTTTATTTGACATATACTTAAGATATGGGTGTCAAGCCACTGGAATTCTTAGTGTCAAATTGTACACAGTTAACGATAATCCTGCATTATTTCCCCATCATCAGTGTAGTTTTATCCATTAAGTTTTCTTACAGTTTCCAAAGAATATTCGCTTAAGAACCTTTACTTACTCCAAAAGAATGCATAAACATTTTAAGGAGCAGTTAATACATTTAGGGTACAAAACTCTCAGGAGATCTCCCAGATGACAATAAAATTTTTTGGATGGTAAAAAGGTTACTTAAGAAATGAGACGAAATTTTCAGCATATTGGGGACACTAATGGATATCTGGGACAGAGCTCCATCAAAACAGACGGGGAGATATTGTTTAAAAAATGGAACCGATAAAACAAATACT
Organism: Dolomedes plantarius; assembly: GCA_907164885.2. Lineage (NCBI taxonomy): Eukaryota > Metazoa > Arthropoda > Arachnida > Araneae > Dolomedidae > Dolomedes > Dolomedes plantarius. The sequence goes on along the minus strand of OU015494.1, from coordinate 153,277,644 downwards.
AAACGCGTTTAGTCTAGCAAACTGCATAGTCGGTTCACATATATTACGAAATATATACATAAAATTAGGTCGAAATTCTACTTAACAGAAAATAAAGCTCAATGAATAGAGTGTTCGTGAGAAAAACATATTTTTCCTGTTTCAGTTTTTACTGTCTCTTTATGTGACAAATTGATGAACAATGAAAAATCTCTAAAGCTGGTTACATAAATACTCTTTATGTAAGTAAAATTAGAAACCAGGAGTGATAAAGTTCTTATACCGATTGGCGTCTTAATAAGCCATCTGGACAAGCCCGAGTAAAAGGCAACGAATTTGAATATGTAATAAACCAGGCATCACTCTTTGTTTTCATATCAGTGCATGAAATAACAATTTCTGAGTTACTTGTTCTACTCTGCTTTAGCTTTATCCCTTACTAGCTGAATTTGTTTTTCTTTTACTTTATACATACTTAAATGCTTCAAAATAATTCCCTTTAACCATTCAAATTTTAATGAAATCTATCTCATTGAGAAGAAATGTCATTATCAGTTTGAACTGTGTTTCACTAGAATGACACTCAAATCGAAATTTTCACCATAATGAGAAACATCCGAGTCATATTTATGATAAGTATTAAAATAACAGATAAGGGAGAAATTAAGTTGAGTAATGGTGCAAGGCAGCATTCCTCTTTAATAAACTGAGGCCAGTATAGCTTTGCGTTTGTGACGTAAATGGAAACTGAATAAGGGGAATAAAGAAATAAATGATGCCGCATTTTAAACAGAAGTAAATGGTTAGAAACTTTTATGGGTATGAAGCAATATGCACAGCTAACCACCTTTAAAACAAATTGTTAAAGAGATAAACATGGATGGATATATATATATATATATATATATATATATATATACGCCACGAGAAACAAAACTTATTCCTGTGCTTGATATATGTATAAAGAATATGTACTGGAATTTAATTAAAACACATTTCAAATCTAAATAATTCCCTCCAAAGAAAAATGATTATGACTTCAATCTACCATTAACTGAGCATATACTTCAAGTATACGAGAACTTCTATTGATGACACGATAAAGTCTGAGTAATATAAATAAAAATTAAAGTACTCCAAATTCAAATAAAGGGAATTAGTCCCCAAGAGCGTCTCGAAATTTGTATAAAAGGCCATAATAACCGAAATAATAGAATAAGAAACGTGTGTTCAAGGTGACTGTGAAATCTTCTCTTCTCGTACGACGAAACCAGTACCTGGAGCAACTGAAATCAACACGCGATTAGATTGTTTGAATTAGAGAAGACGGGAGATAATCTTTTCCTTGAATTGAATTTCGTGCTGGAAAGAACGCAAACTCCATGATTCCGAGCACAATATCTATGAATTGGAGGGTCTCGAGCGTAGAGATGGGATGCATGAAGAGGACAATAACTGACAGATTCCTGGTTTAAACATATGTATAATTCCCCTTGTTTAATATTATACATATACAGTCTTAGAAAATAAGCTTTGGACTGATGTTTTACGTTTGCTACTATCATTTAGCAGAGCACCACGATGTCTGTTACGCATCTTTCTTTTAGCGTCTACTTTTTTTCTTTATCTCAAACGGTTACATGGAACAAAGAATGAATAAACTGAAAAGGTACATTGTATTTTTTACCCTCCGTTATTTGATATCATGTGAAGGCACAGTGATCAATGTAGTTAGAAAAATAGACCAATACAACGAAGTATACAAACGCATAATAAAACATGTTGACCAAACCTACAACAAAATCCTGCTTTAGAAGAAGAATATTGGATTTATACAAAAGAACAGGAGTTTAAAAAGTTTAGTTGGGTATGATTTCGGACGAAAGCAATAAGAGTATTTTTGGTTAATTCACTTTATCACTATATATTAAATACCTTAATTTTATAGGAATCCCTCTGCCACATTTTCTTTCTCCCTAAAATTCAGTTCAAGCTAGAAAACCTACCACACTAAGACTACCGCAACTTCTATGATCATATCTCTATGTCGAGGTCTTGTCTTAAATCTTGTTATTTCTCAAACGAATAATTTTAATGGCTTTAGGATTTAACTGAACTCAGTACGTTCGAACGCCTGTAAGAAATAGATAACTTATTTATTTGATACCCTATTTGAGCTCGCAAGATTGTTCATAAAGACTGTACAAAAGGGTAATTTATATTTCAAAGCACAGTGAGCACTTCATGTAGTGCTCAGATTACCTAAATTTGTTTCAAGAGCATCACTTTCTCTTAAATAAATTTCCCAAGAAAAATTATGCTAACTCAGCTGCAGTTTTAATTTTTCTTAAAAAAAGAAAATGTTTTCTATAATAAAACTTTTACGAGAAAGAATTATTTTTCAATATATTCATCGCTTTTACTAACTGAAAGAAAATAATCTTTCTTATTCAACATCCATGGCTAAATTCTCCTGCATAAATTTTCTGTTAATCACTGCTTTCTCAAAAATTCGATTGTTGTGTTTGCAGAATAAACAAACACTTTATAGAGGTATACTTTATTACGTTACACTTTTTAGAGCCAGATACTAAAGAAAATAAAAAACTGTTCTAAGATTTCTTTTGCGTCATAACTAGGGAAATAAATTAATATGAACACGTTACCCATAAATATCCATTTTAGTACTTAAAAATGTCTGTTTTCAGAGGAATGAAATACATATTTTTTATGAATTATAGCAACCACGTATCCGTTCACATTCATTTTACAAACAGGATTTTTATCTTTTTCAATAGCTCGAAATTTTTTTAATCATTCTTTCTATAAATATAATTGATTATTTAAAGTTTCAGAGTATCTATCACACCTAATTCAACAATGATTAACGATGTAAATTTTTGTTAAATAGAAACAGTAAATTCCTATCCTCGTTTGAAACATATTTGAAATAAGTAACAGCGTCAGAAGAAAGCTCGGCATTTCTTTAAACAAAATCTTTATTCACTTAAGCTTCAACACACTGTGTTCAAACGATATCTAATTCGCAGAGGAACCCATTAGCCAGCGTATCTTAAATTCAATCGACAAATTTACTTGAAAAAAAAAAGGTAAAGAGAGGAAACAAAACTAAGTACTTTCGTTTTCCTTTTCCTTACTTTGATATATTTATTTGTAATTCTCAAAGAAAATATAGATGATATTTACAGTTAGAGTTAGTGAGAATAACTGAGTAATATTTACGATGCATCAGAAGAACATTTGTAATAATTCGTATTTGGGACAAAGCAGAGGTTATATTTTGTTCTCTTTGTTTTGGAAGATAGCTGCAAATGTTCTTTACATGCTTAAAAGTGTACTATTCCCTGGCTCATGTATGCACGTCACTCCTTCCTAGTATTCATGAAATCTTTACATTTCAGATGAGAAAGTTGTGATGTAATGCAAAATTATTTTTGTTTCAAGCCGGATTTGAATAGGCTCGTCTTAAAATCCACAGTTTTGGTTAACCTCTATCACGGCGATTTCTGTTATTTTCACTACAACAATAAAAATAAGTTTTAGTAATAAGATAGCATTATGCAATCGGCAGGTACGAGCTGCTTAGTATCTGGAAAATAGAGTGTAACAAAATTCTTCCCTCGCACTACAGGAACTGACAATGTTGAAGAAGCTATCGGATTCTAATACTATGAACTCGAACAGTTGGCTAAATGGGCGAGCTCTAGAAACTTGAAATTAGATTCGATGGTATTTTCTTCTAGGTTGGAATTCTAACCACTGGTTATCTGTATTGTTATCTGTGAGTTATTAGTTGTGGTATATTCTTTATTTGTAAACAAACATTTGTCATTTTTGCAGCTAAAAATTAGCTAAGTTATTAGACATTAGCTATGCAAGAATATTTTACTAGATAGCACGCTATGATATTTAAATTACAAAGAAAGAGGTAAGTAACTCTTAAGAGCTGAGAAATTTCACAGACACTAAAAAATTAGATAAACAAAAATAGCAACTTTTTAAGCACAGGTGGAGCACTACCCATCTCAGCATTGATAAAATTTCTTGTCTGATTTCTTGTGATATCGATTGTAAAAATTCGATTCTACTTGTGAAATCGATTCCGTGGCAAAAATCTCCTTACTCATTTCAGATCTGAAGAATTCTCCCGTCGGAACTTACAGTAGAAGAAGGAGAAAAAATCCCATCCTATCTCCTGACGATTGTGCCGCAACATCAAATGGTGACATTATTCAGAGAAGCTGCTATTGATCGCAGAGTAAAGCCACCTGCTCCAATTCCTCGTGGTGGGAAGATACGAAACGATTTGCTAGCGAAGGGAAAAGTAATTATTAAAGGATAGGCCATTGAAATGATGCCCGTAACTATTTCCTTCAAGTGATTTAGCTCTCAAGCTATCAATAGCTAACCCATAATACACTTTCTACTTCCATAAAGGCGAAAATGCCAAGGGATGTATATCTCCCTACCTCAGGTGATGGTTTTGGTAAATCATTCATGCGAGTGGAATGACCCCACCATTGGCAGTAAATGCACAGTAAAGCCATTTCCGAAATCGAAACGCGTATGAAACCCTCATCTAACTTTGGGAACTTCGATGCATACACATGTTTAATTAACTAAATTCCCTTAATGCGCTAAGGAAATTTAGTCGTTTTCAGATTACACGTAAGTGACAAATTTTATTATCTCTGAAAAGCTTCAGAATTGCCTAAACTCTGAGAAAAATTGAAAAGAGGGCTTTCAGCATCTTTAGATTAAATCACGGTTGACGTGGGGAAGACTGCTTTTTGCTATGATGAATGGTTATTAGAAGCAGCGGTGTTAGCCCGCTAAGTCATTCACGGAACTTCCATTAATGAGGAAAGTTAACAGCTCCGAATCAAGTTCGAATGTTAAGAAATTGTGCTTATATACGGAGAAAAATCTTCACAAGGAAAATATGCAATTATTAATCCAATAAAATTTAAGAAATAGGGATTAATGAGATAAAAACATAGCTTATTAAAATTTTATGCATTAAAATATCCTAATAGTTAAACAAGAAAAGCGTTAAAATAATTTTATGCATATTTTCTTGTATTTACTGCTTGATGCATATCTTAAACAGCTCTACAACGCACTCTGGGATATTACAGGATGTAAAGTAAGTAATCTGTCTTCCTACAAAATTAAAAAAAAATATGTACCAAATAAGTAGGCAAAGAACTAATGATCAAAGATGAAACATTGTGTATTAGGATAAGAGGCAAAGCTGTGGAAAATTCAGCACAAAGTAAACCTCCTCTGACAGCAACTATCTTGGAATATTTAATGTTGCCCCCAAGCAATTTATTCTTGAATGCTACAACGTGGTATATTTGACTAAGCGCTTTGCAGTCCTATCCCCCCAATTCGTATCAACTGCTTCAGGATCAGATCCGTGAGTACAACAACATCTCCATCACAAACTCACTTGGAGAAAGTTCTACGGGCTTAGGAGGTTAGAAATGGCTGCAACAGCAGAAACAGTGGTCTGAAAATCAATCGCACGGTGAACTGCTGTATTATCCTGATGAATAAAACGTAGGAACCAGGAACCTGAAATTGGGCAATGCATCCGTATGTTCACTATTCGTGAGGAAGTTGTCTTTATTTCCACAGAGATGACCAACAGAGTGATAGAAAACTTTAGAGAATGCCCACGGCAGTGCATCGCAAATAACGGATGCCACCTGAGTGATGTTATTTCCAAAATCTAGTGAAACTAGATTGTAAGTATTTTTTGAAAACTTTAAGCTTTTTTCTTTAAATTGTTTCGTTCGTTTTTATTACCCTTTGAAATGAGGGATTCCATTCTACCGCACCCTATAGTATGTTACCTATCTACTTTTGTATGAATACAACATAGTAAATATCCGTATTTTTTAACGAAACTTTTAATGCTTCCTGAAATTCCTTAGAAATAAAGCATTAAAATAAAGTACATGCTATACAGCCTGTTAAACATAGCATTCCTTAGTCGTTTTTCAAACTTTTATTTTTAAAAAAGTATTAACAAAATTCCAAAATTGTTTTTTCTTCCCTTTTTATTCCATTACTTCTTTCAATAAATATTTGACAGAATGGATGGAAGGAAAGAAGTTTTTTGAATTCATCTCAACAATCCATCATGATTTTATTCAACAACATTTTTTCTTAGTGTACTTTGACAGGAATCAAAAAATGAAATTCTTTATAATACGTTTACATTAATAAGGAAAACTCTCAGTTATTCCATTAGGAATTTATTATGAAACACATAATATGAAATCCAAAATGTAAAATAAAATTAAAAAAACATTTTTAGGGACGAGATACAAGAAATTCAAGAAATAAACCTTTCTCAATATTTTTTTTTCACAAAATATAAGTAGCTTTTAAAAAGTGCCTATAACAGCAGTTTTTTTTCTTAAAATCTCATGTTTCCTTCATTTAGAAAATAAAAGGTGGAAGAAGAATTTAACTATTTAGGAAGCTGTAGTTTTAATGCTAAAGTTTGATTACTTTTATAATTAAATGATGCGATTGAAAATCCAGCAACATTTTCTTAAAATTTGTTAAAGATTTGTTCTGTAAATACTATTGTCTATAATATTACCTGTCGAATGCAATTTTTTTTTGTAAAGGAACACTGCAAGTAATTATTTTTAAAACTTTCAACACGAAATCTGAGAATTGATACAATAAAAAGGGGGTATACTTCTGAAAATACGATGAAAATTTGCTACAGCTACTTGTGCTAATAGCTTGGTCTAAAATTAAAAATATGTAAATAGTATTAATATTACTTAGGCTATGGCCATATAGGTTCCTATACGGCTATGTAAAATTCTTTTGCCATTTTAAAACAAATAAAAAGAAATAATGTCTGCAATAAAAAAAAAAAATCAATGGCACTGTATGAAAAGGATGATAGTAATCTTATTATAATGAGTAAGAATTCAAAATTTTATAAAGTTCTTATAAATCTAAAGAAAAAAACAGAGACAAATTGAATATTTTTTCACAAATGCAGACAGTAAAAAATGTTACATAACATGTTAAGAATACCAACTTTACCTGTAATAAATGCTGAGGAATTTCGTACCAGAAATATAGGGGTAAAATGCTGAATGTGAATATTTATTTCGCCTTTTTTTTGCTTAGTTAACCTACGATGTTTTCAGTTATAAAACTACTATTTTTAAAACTTGTTTGGAAGGAAAAAAATTTTATTGCTTGTGCAGTCAATAAGACAATAATACTTTAGAAAACAGTTTGGTGAGTAAAAATTTTAAAGCACAAACTAAAATATTCATTCCAGTTAAGAATCTACCATTAGAATATTTACACTGAGAAAAGAACTAAATACTTTTTCATTCTCTCGAAAACGGAAGAACTAATTTTTTTCGTCCGTCTGAAGTGTAATGTTCCACAGTGAATGCTAAAATGCTAGGGTGCAGCTGAAAAATTATCTCCTTCAAGACCCAGAAGTGAGACTTAATTTCCGTCCGCTTCCGCTCATCAGTTAATCTTTATTATCTTTTTTTCTCTTTCGCTTTCGGCTTTTGCAAGTTCCAGAGACGCGAGAAAGCATTTTCATGAGCGAAAATTTCCTGCATGTCAAATTTTCGCTCTAGTGCAAACAAATAATCCTTTTCAAGATATTTCATAATTCACATAATCATTCATATATATATATTCATACATATATACATATATACATATACACATATATACATATATACATTACATTTTATTTATATATATATATATATATATATATATATATATATATATATATATATATATATATATATATATATATATATATATATACTTATTTATTTATATATAAAAGCTAATCGAAAACAGAAGAACGGGCCTCTACGGCCTGGTTGTCGGGCCTTGTGTAACATCAATGCTAATCAAATATTTCAATTGGGGAATAATTCGTTTATTTATTTATGCACAATAGGGTTATTTAATATTTAAACACAGTCTAACAAATATAAAAGACTGGAATCTATTTCCATACTTGCAAAGCACAGAGAGAATAGATAATGGCGATAGCTCAATCCATTATTCAATATCTAACTGCGCAGTTCCACACTCACACCAGCACAAGGATATTTAGTTTCGTTTGACCACATGACTGTGTGTGGTGTAATATATGTTTAGCGATAGATAGGCGTGATTCAGAGAAAATGGATATCAGTTATATAATGGGAAAGACTATATTAAAAGTAGAGAATCAATGGAATAGATTTAAAACTGGTGTGGCGTTAGTATTATAGGATAATTAATATTGGTGGGGTGTTATTACAGAAACCCCCCCTTCCGGACAAGACTTGGGAGACAGAGGCTTGGCCCAAGCTCCTCGAGGTTTACTCGTTATCTATTATCTCTGTTCTTTGTAAATATTTAAATAGCTTCCAGTATTATCTTTTTGTTATAATATGTTAAATAACTATGATGTGCGTAAGTGATTAAAAGAATTATTCCCCAACTGGATTATTTTTTTGGAATCGATGCTGCTCGTGCCTGACTATAAAATTATAACTCGAGGTTAAAAAATAAAGGAATAAAATACATCCTGTAAGCGAGAGTTTTCCTGAATAGATACTATATATATTTGGATTCCTCAACCTATATATTTAATAACTTGCGGGATTCAGTACTGAGGGTGCTCGATTTAAGCAACACTCAATGGCCTCGTGTCAACGCTGGGCACGTTAAATCAGGAAGTTGGAAAGTCAATCTGCGGGGTTAGTAGGGGTGAGGGAAGTCTACTAGCCCCCCCCCCCCCACACTCCTCCTCAGATGTCCCCCAAGTGTGACCGTTCTAAGTTGTGTGGTGGCATATCCAGTGGCAAGGATTCAGCCCCAAAAGACCTTAGTTGCTATGTCAGGCCCTATATTGTGCATTGCAGAGCACTTGTAACAAAAATGAATATTTACTGATACTAACAGGTTTATAAACTAAACAGAAAGGAATTCGACCGACGCTCTGACACGTTGAATACTTTTTACCCACTCCAGTTTCTGAACGCTGTAGTGGTTCTACTAATTGTCTCTCAACTCTGATCAAAGCTGAAATCTCAGGGACCGGGTTCATTAAATGTTATATGAAGTTTCGTAAAAATATTTTATCACAAAGATGAGTTCTGCCAGGATTGAATAACCATGAAAAAACTGAATCAACATTTCAAATGTATCAAAGTTTCAAAGCTCAAAACAGCTAAGCATTATTTAAGCACAACGATGAACCAACATCTTGTTAACTTTAACCACTTCAGAATGGATTCGAAAGATACGTAACTTCTGACAACAAAAAATGCAATTCACTTCTGAATCAAACAGTTGTTATAAATACGAATTCCTTCACTTCATTCTGGCTTATTTCTCGCTGTATTAAAAGTACTATGAAAGATCTTGAATTTCTAGCAAAGGATTCACAAAATACCGATTCCTGCAAAACCTGATACAAAATAGAATTTCCTTTCTTAGTAGAATGGCTTTTTTTCCCTAAAAAGTGTAATGTTCCGAAAGTTGATGGCAAAATGCTGGGCTCAGCTAAAAAATAATCTTTATCCAGACAGAGAAGTGAGACTTAATTTCCGTCATCCCATAAGTTATCCAGCTTTTTTCCGCCACTTTATTTTCTTATACTTATGAAAGCAGTTTGGAGAGTTGCAAATTTTCCGCATGTCAGAAGTCAGTGGCGAAGGAATAGATAAACATTTGTCGAGAAATTTTCAATATTTCTTTCAACTGTCTTGAATTTTCAAACAAACATTTCTATTTCAGTTAAATTAGAAATAAATATTTTTAGTTGGAATTTTTATCCAGCATTATATTTAGTATGCTTTGCACATAGACGACTACCGTGTCAAGAATTCTTCCTGATTTTCTAATTTACATGTTTCCTTCCCATTTTTAATAACTTACATGAGTTTTTAATGTAAAATGTGATAAGAATGGTAGAAAGCCCGGAACAGGGTGCTTTACCAATAAATTATCGAGCTACACAGATGCTCTATAATCATGGTTAACAAAATTTCCATAATTTTATATTTCAGAATTTGTGAAATTTAACAGTGTAGTCTACATTTTTGTGATGTTCTGGCTATCTAAGTAAAATGTATATAATAAATTAGAAGAAGGAATTAGGTTGTAACATAGAAATACAACAAAATTTACTTACTGGATAAATTATTAAACACTTGATTTGGAAAAAAAAATTCTATACAGTACAAAACAAAAATTAGAAATACTGTAAAACGTATCCCGAGAATTTAACAAAATTTGAAAAAGGTCTGAAATAACATTTGTTATGCGTGTCCCATAATTTGTTTTAGTTATTAACTTTGTATTCTTTATTGTCATTTCCATAACTTACAGAGGAGCGTTGAATATTTACTGTTCGGAAATATCTAGAATATTCAGCGATATGGTTTTAGTATTCCTTTATTTACTATGATACAATTTTTTTTTCAAAATATAAGAAATGTTTCATGTGAAAAAAAATTGCTAAATATTGTCTTTTTAACTGTCGCTTAATGCATATCAAAAATATTGTCTGTTGTTTAAAGAAATTTCTCAACGTTACACTGTGTGTAGGCGTAACATTTTGAGATTAAATACTGAAAAAAAAATCCAATGGACTTCCATTTATCTAAAAAGTTAATTTATATGAGAGTTTAATTATATTTAACAACTCTTACAGTTATGATAAAATTCTCAAACATTCATCCTTTAAATATGTAAAATGAGAGCGCTCATTTTGTAGCTAATAAATTAAAGCAATCCACCGTCAGACTATCAAATAGTGCAGATGATTTGGGTTAGAATTGGGAAAACTTGGTTTTCCTATAGGGAAACCAGCTTTGACCGACCCACTGGCACGCACACATCTAATAAGCCCATTGTTTCTCCCTCAAACGAGGTCTACATCTGAATCAATAAAACAAAAGCTTACGAAAAAGGGGAAACTCGACTTTCACAATAACGGATTTCTATACAAGAAAAATGGGAATGGGGTAACAGTTTCCATCAGGCTGAATAGATACAACTCGTTTCCAAACAGTAAAAGCGGATGAAATTTATATATCATTAGAACTGTGACAAAACCACCACAAGTATAGTCCCGCACAAGGATTCGAATTTACTTACTGTTCAAAATTACATGATTTCATTGAAATTTATGACTTAAAAATATGAGATTTCTATAAACCCAAGTAGATTTCAAGTACAACTGTTTTAACTTTCATTTTGCAACAATACTACTTTAAATTCCATAGCATTTGAATGGATTAAACTTCAGGAAGTAGCAGAATATATTTTACATCATGTTAAAGGAAAAATTCAATTGGAAAAACGTCGAAAGGCAAATTATTTCAAAAATATTAATGTAATTAGAATTTTTAAAAGGAATGATTTTACAGATAAATCAAAAAGGGAAATAGATTAGTTTATGCAAGAACTTGAATTTATTCGTCCCCGTAGCTACTACATTATGAGAGAACAACTCGCTGTTTCAGAGAATACCAGTTAAAAGCCCTCAATGTATTCATAGGCTTCAAAAATCCCAAATAACGTAACATTTAAACATACAATACCTGTCTCCACAATACGTTTAAAAGCCAGTGTTTACAAAACGTTCTATATTAATGACTCCTAACTTGAATATTCAATCCAGGAGGTTATTTACTTCCACAATTGCAATTAAATACACGAATAAATCCTACAATTCTGAAACTAAAAGCCTTCAACAAAGGAAAAATGTTTTGAAGCTGATTGGGACTGCAAGTAAGAATTTATTCAAATTTAAAAGTAAATAGACACTTTCTTCATTATCTCGATACATAATGTTATCAACTTTAGTTTACTCAAATACATGATTTTGGAATAAATATAATATATAAATATTTAAAAAATAAGTATGTCACAAAGTTTCAAAACCTCGAATGTCAAAAAATAATATATAACATCTAATTTAGCTCTATATTCAATCACTTTATTTGTACATAAAATTAAAGGTCCTTTATAAGAATTTGAACTTGCGAAGGATCATGCCTGGTCTAATTGAACCGGGCAATATAAAAATGCACCCTGCAAACGTACCTCTTCTATAAAATGATTACAGTCTCCAAGTAGCAGTATTCAATGCCATTCACATTTGGATGACAGGAATTTCAAACTTTTGGACTGCAACTTTTGAAAAGTCGTTATTTGCATTTTTGTGAATCCTCTTTTTTTTAAGCTTGGAAGTTGATCACATGTATAAGACGCTAAAATTTTCCTAAAATGATGAAATGAAACGACTAGACACATAACGAGTAGAAATATCAAGGGATGAAGAATCCATAAGTGCGGATATTCATGAAATAGCTGGGGAACAAATTTAGAGATGATTAATGGTTATCGAATGAAGATCTAGAAAGCAAGGACGACATTTTATGTGATGAATATTTCAAGGTAAGACTACTATAAAACTGAATGTCTTAGCAAATTGGAAAACTCAAAATAATAAAAAATGCCGAGAAACAATGGATCGGTATAAAATAAAAACTTTCTATTGAATCTATGCTAGTGTTATTTGTTGGCTTTTTTTATTGAAGATCTTAGATAATGCAAATATTTAGAGATTGCGAAGCAACCAAATACAGAGAACGACTGAAAAAGAATCTAAAATCTACATCATGGCGCCAATGCCGTATTTCATCTAGTAAAAAGAAAACATAGGTAAACAAGGAAACTGAAAATGTGTTTGATAAATGTACACAAAATAAACACATGAAAGGAACATATCATTCATGTGACCAGGATAAGGGTTTTTAACATTATCAAAAGGGGATCTAGTGTGGAAAAGAAGGGAAAAAAGAGAGAACTTTGTCTAACTACTAATTAAAAAGATTTATGGTATGTAAAGTATCTTCAAATATTTTTCTACATCACCGGGATCTGGAGTCATAGAATATGTACTTGCAACTCGCATCCTCGCGTCTTGAAATATATTGTCCGAAGTTACATGGGCATGGGTTTAAAAAAAAGAGGTCTCTTGCGAAAAGTTTAGAAGAAAACTTCAAAAACTATAGTTTCATCATTCGATAACAAAATAGTACACTACGACATTTATTCGCGTGTTTTGTTGAATAAGCCAAGACAATAAAAAGCTTTTCTCACAATTCCAAAAGTGAATGTTCCTATTATTTTTAAAAGTCAGAAAAATATTGAACTCTAATTATATTATGCATAATGCTGATACTTTAATGATGAAAAATATGAGATTTTCTTCATACTTATAATTTTAAGTATTATCACTTTGTTAAAAAAGTGTTAAACTATACAAACCACTTGATTAAAGGAAATTTTATTTATAAGCTCTGCATATTTTACACAATCTTAAATTCATGGTTTCCGCACAATTCAATAATTTGAGTAGTTTCGTGACCAAAGGAAAATCCAACAGTCGGTGCGCATTTCATCACAGGAATTTTATGGCGTGCATCCAGAAAGTAAGACTATTCCGGAGTTAATATTATAGTTTATAAATCTGAATTAATAATAAAAGGAAAGAATAACATTTTTAGCATAACCTTTACTAAAAAACTACTGTTTTATGCAAGTAATATTTCAGTTTAGAGTAAAACAAATTTTATCAAAAGGAAACCAATACACATTTCATGAAAGGAAAGGAATACATATTTCATGTATTTAAGTCGGAGATAATATGACATGTAATACAGTGGTGAAAGTGGCGAGAAAATTTTTCGATAAAACTTCCAAACATTTACTTTAAAATTTATCGGCACTGTTCGGAAACAATTCGCCAAATCAAACCCTCGTCAAGCTGCAAATTAAAATCAATGAATCACATTGCAATAAAGTGTCGACAATTGGGCAGCTGGTTTGTAACGCATCCGGTGGCTTTAAGCTGCCCATACACACGGTCAGGCAAACGGAAACAGTCTACAGGAAATTGGGAAAACATGTTCACTAAAAAAACACAAAGAAAAGTAGCTGGAAAGAACTTCCGTTGTCTTCCAGAACGGGATAAAGTATTAAACTACCATACATAAGGGAAAAATACTAAACTATATTATAGAAAACGTTAAGCCGTTAGTTCAAAGAACATTTATTATATTGGTATTGTAAATAAAGTTAACTGACTTTTTCTTTAAAAAAAGAAAATTAACAAAAAAAATCATGATCCTTAACAAGTAAGATAAGTCCCCGAAATGTTTTAAATAAAGACAAAGTGAACTTTTTCTTCAGATCATGCATTACCATAATAAAATCGGGAAAATAACAATAAAGATATTATCTTTTCGTCAAAATTTCGTTCAAGTTTCAAAATATTTAAAATACATTGTTTAGAAGCATTATAATTAATCTTCATTAAAATCAAACAACCCACTCATTGAATTTCTAAGAAGCAATTGTAATTTGACAAGGAAGACGTCTCTGCGGAGCTTTAGTATATCAGATTGATTGTCATGTAAACTAGCTAACGCCACATGGGACTTCAAGAAAGGTATGATCAGAATCTGCATAAAATGAGAATAAATCACCCATATAACGCCATAACATAATATCGCTGAAATTTTCAAATTATATTCAATTTTCCCCTTAGAGTGGAGCTTGAAATGAGATATGAAACACCTTAATACAGGAATATTAAGACGAATTCTCTGTTATTTGAGTGAAAGAGGGAAAGATCATACTCTTCTCACTTAATAAAAGCCAATATCCAGTTATATGCAAATATAATAGTTTTAGTTTCAAATGGTTTATGAAAAGGCGTATTTGAACGTGAAATGCTAAAGTGTCTTTGCTTAGCATTTAAAATTCGTATGCAAGGTACTAAAATAGTGTAGATAACAGAAATTTTGAAAAATGAATAACTTTTGAGTTTTGGGGATACTTATCTATATAATTGTATTTATTAAATTTCTATAAGGCTAAATATATCATGAACAATAAAGCTTTGCATATATTTAGATTCATATCAATATTACCCCTAAATGGGACTAATATACTGTCATGGTTATTGGCAAGATTAATAATGCATCACTACATAGTATTAGCTACTAAGCGAGGTTATGAGTAAATATTGATGTCATGCCTACCTAAATTTCAAGAGTAAATTTAAGATGAAGGTAAGAAGTTGTAGTTCAAGTTGGTTGGTTTGGGATTCCTCTTTTGCTTCACGTGGCGTTAATAAACTAAGAACTACAATTTAAAGCCGATTCCGAAAAGCTATAAATTTCAGGGTACAAAATTGAAGATTCTGCTGTCAAAGTAAGGATATTTTTCTTGAATCTTACAGGAATTTGACATTTATGGCGAAGAAAATATCCGTATTTGCTCTGGGTTTTTGTTTTTCGGTATCATTTATTAATTTTTACACATCTTAAAAATAAAATTGAAGTGAAACTAAGATTTCAGATAATTGTACCTTTTCCTGTTTTAAAAAATGTCACAGTAGTTTCCTCTCATCTCCACAAGTTTTCGACCGTTAATTTTGATAGTTATAAACTGGTTTGAAAATAAATATTTTGCTATGACTTATTGAAAACCATATTTATGGACTAATGAAAAGTTCGTGATGTAAAATCATAAAATAATGTGTATAAACATATTGATTACTTTCATTTGATATGTTAAGATACAAGGGCCCGATGCACCGTAGTGGTAGCGCGTAAAACTTCGGATAGAAGGTGGTCATTTCGAAACCTGACAAGCGCTATTGAATGCGTTCATGTCTACGCTAGGTATGGGGATGTTAAATCCATAGTCCGGAAAATACTTCCATGTGGTATGTTGGTAAGAGGACGGTACGAGCTCCCAGATGTAGCCCCTGGAAGTGCTCTGTCAAAATTGCGGTGGCATCTACTAAGTCGGCCTTCGAATCTTTTGGTGTCGTTACAAACCGGAGACATATTTCTCAGCCCACAGCCTTCTATGGACCTGGTCTGGATCAATCCTGCTTCCATAAGTTGAGAAGCTCACCTTTTTATAACTTCTTGGTATATCTTCAGGAAAGCTCCGTCACTTCATAAAACTTGTCCCTTTTGGTTGGCTTGCTAGCAGTGTTTGTCCTCGAATTCCCATTGATGCCTCATACTGTATAAAGCCGATTCCAAACAACTGCAAACACACAAGCCTATAACGAGATTCAAATCATAAGAATCCGATTTCTGAGACTGTCACCCTATCCATTCGGCTACCATGTGGCATAATGACAGCTTGTTCGAGAGTCGGAACCATGTCTAAAATCCTCAAGTTCGCTGTCCTACCACCGAGTTACTTTAACTACGCGGTGAAGTGTTGTCTTCAGTAATGTCCCTGTCTAACTGTTATAACTATTTAAAAAATTTAGATCTCAGTTGAAACTATAAAGATTAATGTTGCATGAACACTAATATCTTTAAAACAAATTTTCATTAATGAATATCCGAAATCACTTCTTTTGGTTAGTGAATTGAAACAACTCTCGCTACAGACTGCTGGAAGAACTGAAGAATAAGTAGGAGACGATAAAAGTTCTACAAAATATTTCGGGGCTAAAATGACTCATGATTAAATAAATTATAGATGATTGTAGTTTCACACATACACAATGAAGGATGGAAAAAAATTAGAAAGTCGTCAATAAGTTTTAATGAGCAGCACATGACTGTTCTTTTTCACCCAAAAAATAAGTTCACAAATTACATTGCTTAAAAGGTCATTTATTATCAAAGCTAATAATGGGTTTTTGCGATAGCTTCTACGCCTCCGGACAAAAATGATTGACTTATTTTTTCGGCCCTTGTTGAAAAGAACTCTTCCCGCAGACGGAATAGTTAATCTTTCCAGCATGCTCTAAGCGCAGCCAGCCGTTCTTCAGAAAATTATCATACCGCAGTGGAGATTGATGAATGGCAGAACTCCTCTGCAGTATGAGCACATTTTTTTATTCTTTAAGAATTTGAAAAGTGCTGAAAAGTTACACGAGAGATGAAATATCACCCCCCACTCCTCCCCCGTCCTCCCTAGTTTTCACACGAAGAAATATATTTTCGGTAAGATAGGTTTTTTTTCCCCCTTCTTTACTTCCAGACAGGAAAAGGGTAGAACGGATTGAAGTTTAATGCTAGTCAGGGATCTAAGTTAATGTGAGAGGAGTTAAGCTCCCGGAATGGCATAAAAATTACGAACTTACAATGGCCTTGCTTATAGAAAGTAATGGAGTGGATTGTGTGAATAATGAAGTAAGAATCTAAACAACGTAATGTATGATATGAAAAATAAGAGCTTGGGCAACTTAAAAGAGTCTTGTATAAATTGGTACAGAATGCATAAATAGAATCAACGTTTGACAAGAAGGCATTTTATTTGCCATGTAAGTTGGCAACCAAAACCAAGATAGAAAAATTGTTTCAATTTTGCTATTTCTCTGAGGAACATAACTTATGGCAGCTTTATATATTTTTGATCTGGGATACACGAGTGATATTTTACTTCTCTAAAAGCTTTTGAAATATACGTTTTTCTAAGGTATTATATAACAAATTTGTTAATTATGCTGCAGAAATTTTATATTAATTTATTTGCTAAAAATAAAGTTTTTTTAAGAAATGTAAATACTCCTGGGTAATAAAAATGACATAATTAATTAGCGTTAAATGTTTTATGAACTATCTACAATAAAGGAGAGATAAATAAGAAAATAATTCTCCGCATATTCAATAGGGATACATACAATTTATTTCTTACAGGAATATAATGGACATTCGTTAACACTACATCAAGGATAATGGCATTGAAATACCTGACAAAAAAATCCTTAAATAAGATTTTACATATCCTTTCTTGAACCACAGGCATAATAGAGGATGAAAAACCACCACCTTATTCTCAATATGTGCAATCTTTGCTATGCAGAAGCAATAACGAAACGATAAACACACACACATATATTTATAAACAAGATCCCCAGAAAAAAAAATCTATATTTTCATGTTTTATTGAGTTTTTTCTGATTAGGCTTAAATAAAATTTGCATTCACTTGTAATTTGTTCTTTCAAGAACGTTAAGTAGGAAAAGATAAATAAAAAGCATAACATCTAACATTTATCGTCAAATATCATGTACATAGAGCTATGGACAAAGTCCGTCACTTTTCTACAATTTTATGTTTCAACAGAATGGTCAATAAATTCAATATAAATTAATCATGTTTACAATGGAATAATAATTTTATTTCTTCAAAAAATCGTGAACAGTTAATAACAGTTCGTTTAATTGCACGTTATATAACTCTGTGTTGCAACTTTTTATAAGAGATAAAAATATTTATTTATATGGATAAATTAAAGTCTAAGATCTTTAACTTCTAAATACTGTTCTTTAAAGAGAAACAATGTTATATATTCAACTGAAAAGAATTTCGGTCATCCATTACCCATTTAGTCTTTGCAAAGAGAATATTTGCCTAGATGGAATGTCCTACTAAATTCCCTTTGTGTGGAATCACGAAGTTTCAGAAATAAACGTTTGGATTACTGCTACCATATTATGTACGTAACTCAGTTATGATTAGATTATCAAAGAGACCGTAGCATGCATAGAAATTAAAACTACAAACTTTCCTCGGACTAAACTATCGTCATAAGAAATTTTCTTTCTCTTCTTTGGTTTATGCTTTTATTTTCTTTTTTGAATCATCAGAAATGACAAAATGATTGATAATTTTATTTAAAAAAAATAAATGAATCCCCGTTACCTGAGCAATCGAAATAATCAAAAGGAAAACATTTTTTAAACGAGGTCCATCACTTGTCTTTTTCTACACACACATAAAAAAACAATTACAAATAAATAAATAACATAAAAAAAATAAAGGTGACATTAGATGAAGCATTGCAAAAATAAACGACATAAAAGGTATATCATAACTAATCATTTCCGTGGTTTATCTTTCCTATAAAATATCTGATTGAAGAGTAGTTAGTTAAAATAAAACACTTTTAAACTAATACTTTAATGAGTAAAAACAGATACTACCCAACTAAGAGATGTAAAAGAAAATCTCAAACCACTACAAAGTGATTAATCTTCTGTTTATGCAAGAGGAGGGAATTTATCACACACACTTGAATACTTTGACTGTTATGAAGTAATTCAAACACAACTTCTTATATGCCTTTTCATGGTTTTCCTCATGCTAAGGTGATTTTCTGAAATGACTTAAAGTTACGTTTAAGTAACGCTAAGTAAAACTATAGAAGCACATTTTTCATACATACTTCAAAAGAAAGATAATGAGATGCGAATAAAAATTTGAAAATAAGTAAATTTAAAAAATGGATGCAGTGGATGATACATTACTTGAAGTACAAAAGTTATTTATCTTCAAATGACATGCAAAAATATTTGGCCATTTATCTTAAAAGAAAACAGTTATAAAATTATGCTATGATTTCCTTGCAAATCGTTTGAAGATACAAAATTTAGGATATTCGTTAATATCACTTATATTCTCAGTTTCCTATCAACGACTATGAATATAGCAGTTATAGTGTAAAAAGGTCTATCATAGACAAAACAGTATTATATTCTTTTAATTCTTTTGCCTTTTTACCTGAGAAAAGAATAATTAGATTTTGGAAAGTAATATTAAAAGTAATGAATCTGCCTTTTTAAGAAATAATTTTATAATTCTTCATTATGTGAAACATTTCGTGTTTACTGCAACTTGAAAACAACTTTTGCGTTGCTAAGACTGAGGCACAATACAATTAAGTTTCGATTTTTTTTTCTCCATATAAAGAAGTAGAATTAATTTCGTTTTCCCTGCGTAACAACTGTAGTTTAAAAACAACGCATAACATTAAAGTGTCATCAAACATACATAAATAAAAAGACAATTTCATGAAACTTTGCTTTGTTTTATATTTTATTAGGACACTTTGAATACGTTGACACATTTCCCCAGTTGTCTAGGTGACAGCTGATAACATTAAAATGCCAATTTTTTTTCGATAAAAGCATCTCCAATTTTTGAGTTACCCTTTTCTCTTATAAATCTTAACCCTCATTTTTCTCACGCATAAAATTTTTACAGAAGACCGCTCAATACTGCTATGTTATAGAACATTTTATGTCCTTTTTATACCTTTTTTTTTACCAGAAAGGAGGTAAGCTATAAAAAAATCATAGTAAAAATTTTCAATTAATTTAAGATGACATTATTGACAGTGTAATGTTATTGGGAAGGATAAATGTCTATTATAGTTGGTAATACATTGACAGAATCCTAAACATCACCATAGGGAAGTTATACCCCCACTTATTTTGTCACGGAGGTTTGCTCTTTTTACACTTTTCAGAATGTAGGAGATCAACCATCTACACTTTACGGACAACACAAAACTGTTTCAGAACTTAATGAAAAGAAACCTTATCTCGTCGAGCCCAATAAGGTCTTTTACAATTCTGCAAACTTTTACATTATTAGTGCTACATTTTGCTTCTAACCAATTTTCTATACGTTTACTTCCCAATTGTCATTCCCGGTAAACACTCTTCGTAAACAAATTGAGTAACTAGGTTTCTTTGATACTATGATTTAAAGTAAGTTATTCTTTGTAGTTCAAGCTCTTTATTTGATATTTTGTTACACCGTTTGCTTGTAATCTCAACTAGAGGGGTGGTAATACAGATGTTTGTTTAGTACTTAATAGTTAAAGTCGTATCACAATGTCATTGAAAATCACCAGGCAACTGGATACGCAAAAACTTTGATTTTTGACATTTTCCGAAGAGAGATATCCTGAAAGTTAAAGAGCTCTTCATATTTTTTGGTTTTATAGCCATCAGCAAGCGTATTATAATTAGTGATCTTGCTGATATCGAATATGGTTATTAAGAAATATGCATAAAATAACACTGAAAACTGACTTTTTTATTTGTATCTTAAAAGTTTAAATTATGAGTGAATTGCGTTTTAACATCCTTATCCTCCCAACCCCAAGGAGTTATTTTACTCCCATTTTCTTATAACTGTGGACAAAGAAAACGTACGTTGGTTGAAGTAAACGTAGTTAACATCCATATTTAAAAACTTTTCAAAATATCATTGAATTCAATTTTTATACACTTAATTGTCTCCATTGTCATCACTATAAATAAATGTTATTTTAGTATTTTGTTATGAGAAGTAATTGTCATAATCTTAATAGAATATGTTTTGTGAAGCAAATTTTCTGCGCAAGACATTTTTAAGTCTTTTCTGAAAGCCAAATTTATTTACTACTTTTAGCCACAGCTATGTTAAAAGTTTCGTTTGGGTTTCTTAGAAAGTCTGCTATCTGATAACAATTATGATTAATTCCCGTGAATGCACATTTTCTCAAAAAAAATAACAGTTTTTAATAGCAGTATAATATGTCTTGAAAGTAAACAGCCCTTTTGAAGACTGTCAAAGTTGATACTCAGAATTATTCAAGTCTATATCCTAAATTTTGATTCAAGAAATATAAAAGTTTATTTTTAATTTTTCCTCCCCAGAAAATACCTAAAAACCTGGAAAGTTATTGTTTATTTTAATAAAGAAAAAATACTAACAATTTGTGAAAGATATGTTTTGACTGAGGAGTGTTTGAGTAAACAGCCATAAAACTTGAAATTACTCGCTATTGTTAAATCTGACTTTGTGAATGACAAAATTAGCCCCCAAAATTACGTACCATTGGATTATTCTTGCTTCTACAATGAATAAAACAACCATATTCTCAGCATTCATAGTTTTATAATTTCCATTAAAAGAAGAATAATCTAAATTCCAAATTTCTACGAGTTTCACACGCATATTCTTCAAAATATATTTTGTAAGCTTACACATACGATGTTTTTCCTTCAATGCTTTAGAATATATATTTCAATTCTTCTTTATTTGTAATTAATCCATTTCCTACTTATCAATTAATTTATTAAACTTTTAGATATTTTTGCAAAGCATATCACGAAATGTTACATATTTGTGTATAAAATTAAAAAGTAAATACAAATTTTCTTAAGCAACTCATAAGGCCATGTCATAGGAAAATTCTAGACTATCTTTTAAGCAAAACACTAAAGGAAATGGTGAACCGAAGGTAATAAAACTTCGGCACGACGACGTAAAAATTATTTTCATTTACAGCTGCTAAATGACAGTATAATGATGAGCCTCTTGCTGAAATGGAAATGTGATAATCGGCAGGTGTAAAGAAAGTTCTAGCCTCGGTTCAAACATAAAAGCACAGGGTGTTCCGACCGGAAACTATACCAGAGGTGTGTACAGTCTTTTCGGGAATAATTTTTTTACTCCCGAGACTGAATTCAACACCACCTAGAGTTGAGAAAAGTAACTTGAAAGTGATTTTTTTACTTCCAAAATTCATTCTGAAAGTCTCTAAGGAATTCACAAATGCTTAATGCTTTTTGTAACATACGGATCGCTCTGTATAGTCTAAAAATGCAGTTTGTTCCTTCCTTAGCGACTGTACTACAATTTGTGATTTGTGATGTATTTGATGAAACTTGTTTATACTTAGTAATGATCACAGTGCCATATTTTGCTTAGGTTCATTCCCTTATATTCTAACCGAGAATTTTAGCTGACTCTAGACGCTTAATAAAAACATCCCGATTTGGCTGAATTTAAACTTACATTATGCATAAAGTTATACATATGTAGCAATCTGTTCGTTACAATTAGACGAAGTATATACAATCAAAAAATCGATTTCATAATATTGACGGGGCATATTGAAAAGTTGCAGCAAAACGATTATTTTTATTTCAAAAAGAAATTTAGCGAATATATTAATTCTTTAAAAGAACAATCATTCAAAAAAAAATAGCCAGTTTCCATTAAGACAGAAAAGTGCTATTAAAGGCATTCCTACTTTTTTAATAGATGGAAAATTCAGTCATTTATAAATAAAAATCGAATAACCTCTCATCAACGCTAAATTCTAGCAAGCAAAAAAATGTAACTAATTACTTTTAAATTTTTACTAATGATAATTAACAGTAAATCCGTTTGAAGGCATTGATTTTGATTATTTTGGAAGTGGCTTTTCAAACAAAGTATTAGAAGCTCCGCTTTTACAAATCACACAAATACATTTATTTAATAAAGCAATTAACAGAACTTCCGTATAAAATAAGTATCGCATTATTCAACGTAAACAAAATTAAAATCCCCCAAAGAGGTTTTTCTTTAGAGGGGAAAAACAGATGGCTTCAGGTGAAAAAATAAGAGCTCTAAAAATTTGAAAGCTCGTATAAATATTTTTTTTTAAGCGGATGGATGAATCACGCTGTTTTGCATTCTGTAAGCAATTAAGCTCTAAATGAAACATTTGTTTTATTCTTTTTAGCTTAGTTTTATGAGTTTTAACGTTATTAATTTGTATGGTAATTAATTATTTTATCTTAAATTATAAGCACGTATTCATATTTAGGTCTTACAAATGTAAAATTCATATATGCAGGTGATAATTTATTAAAATATTAGTATATTTGGTTGTTTAACAACAAAAGACCAAGAAATTTTGATACAGAAAGGTTATGATGGCATTTTCGAATGAATAGAAGGTTATAAAGACAAAACTTTAAATCCTGCATTATTCTTTGCAAAAGATTTTAGTCGTTATATTCGGACTTTCTTAATTTAAATTTTCATAAATTATGTTTTAATATTAATACTTTACAAGACAGTTTTAGCAAGTTTTAGTAAAAAATAAATTCTAAAAATTCTATTGTATTAATATTCCCTCAAACATGTTTGCCCTTAACTGGACAGCAGGAATAGCAAGTAATTTCCCGTTCGAAGTGTTTACTATAAATGACACCCCAGTATGTTTAAAAATTTGACCTGAAATCTAAAACATAAAGGTTGTTTCTAATACTTTGACTGGTTGTAGTATGCCAATTTTTGTTCAAGGTACATTAATCGGAAGTAGAAATTAATAATAAATGCTTTTATTCATTAATTAAGGTGAACATTTCAGATCAAATTAAGTAGGAAATTTAAAGAAATGCGCAGAAATACACCTATTCCTCACATGTAAGCAGGGCTTCAGGTAGCCTAATGGTAGCGCATCGGGTTTCGGAGCTGAGGGTAGTCGGATCGAAGCACGACAAGCACCAATAAATACCTTCGTATCTAGGCCGGAAATGGGCACGTTAAATCCGTAGACCGGAAAGTCCCTCTACGAGTTCAGAGAGGTTGGGAGAGGGTGCGATCCCCCGAGATGTCCCCTTGGGAAGGCTCGGTCAAAATTGAGGGGGCTTCAGGCTAAATCGGACTGTGACCCTTGTGATGCCATTATAATCCGAAGCCGCACCCCTCAGCCCTCTAGCCTATACAGACCTGGTCTGGAATGCGATTCCAGTCAGGGGGCATTAGAAAAAATAACACGTAAGGAGTTTATTGGGTTCCTCCTCATTTCTAAAAATAAAATATACGAAGTTGACTTTTTATGAACCCAAAGTAGACGAGTTAAGGACCTCAAAAATGAGTAAAAATATGCATTATTTCCATACTTTAGACACTTAAAATATTGATTATTAGTGAGTAATATGAGTATTTGTCTATTGGCTCTTTCAGTACGTCATCTGAAACAGGCGATAAATAATGAGGGAACCCTACATTTTGATTAATCCCACGGTGAAATGAACATGTCTACACAAAGGACGAATGTGTGAGTAATATCGAAATTAAAATAAACATAGTATTCAGAGCGGCGGGTAAATGCAAATGAATGGAACTGAGAGCTGCATTTCACACATTTTCTTCGCTGTATGATAATTTCCCTCAAAATATCAACTATATTAACATGTAATATTACTAACCGTATTTCAAAATTATTTTGTGCGTTGCAATCTGGCTTTAACTTGTTAAATTCACATCTGTAATCGGGTACTTAGATAAAAACAAGTTTTTAACATTTGGTTTAAGAATGTGAGACGAATTATATCATATAAGTGTTTGAATCTTGAATAATAATAAGAAGAAAAATGGCTGACACACACGCGCACATAGGTGCAAATGTTATCTGCATTTTCTGAAGGCCTAGATAATAATAAACTGAAAAATCTTGGATTTCGGCTTTGAAATAAGTACTTTTGGAGGAACAAAAAACAGCAGGGACTCAAGTGAAAAAAATAAGTGTTTTTTAAAAACTTTTCAAATGACTTCAAAAACAGAACATTTAGACAAAGTCTCAAAGACTTTAAAGGACCGTAAGATTCCTGGATTTACTGAAATTGCATTTAACTGTAATACACTTTTTGGTATATAAATATCTAAAATCAGGTAGGAAAATCAGTGTTATACAATGGTTTTGCCTCACACTGTATACGATTAGGTCGCCGTGACCAAATTGCTTCAAAATTAGTACTACAACATCGAGGTAAGAAATTTCGTCCCTGCGGTAATGTGGATACGCCTTCTTTATCGAAAAAAATTGCATGGCCTCCATGATCCCCAGACCTACACCCCTCGATTTCAGTGTACGGGGTTTTGCTAAAGATTGCTTTTACGTTCCACCTCTCCCCAAGTCCCTTTCGGAACTCAAATCGAGAATCACTGCTGCACTCGCTTTGATGAATGCCGACATGCTCACATCAGTGTGGGTAGAAATGATTTTCAGATGGGACATTAGCAGAGTAGCCAAAGGAAGCCATCGAGCATTTATAAAAACGTAAACTTGATGTGTTTCACTACGTATTATATATGTCCATTTTGTGACTAAAGCTCAATTTTGTATGTTTACAAACGTTATTTTTACCCAATTAAGTTGTAGTAACCGTGTATTACATTCTTATGCACACATAGTCAATTACAAATTTGTAATTTTGAATGTAAAGTTTGACTTTTCAGCTGAACTTTCAACATCTTCAGGAAGAAAATTTAGATGTAGAGACAGAAAATTTATGTAGCTCCTGGAAAGTTCCAGGTATCATTTTAAGTCTACAAAGGATCAAGATAGCTTTATTATATGTTCCAAGTGAGACATTAAAAACAGATGAAGTTACAAAAATTTATCATAAGGATTCAATGTGTAGTATTTTTCCACATTCCCTACAAAATAGAAATAACTTAGATTATCTCGATTTTAAGACATCGGATTTTTTAAATCCTTTTTCATTATTTATTTTTCAAAAGCATATTAAGCTTGTTGTGTTATATAAGGAATGGTAAGTTATATTCTTATACAATTGACGAAGTACATTTCAGAATATAACGACAGGAATAAATAGATTACAGTTAATACCATTAACTTACAAACAGGAGATTTAAATTCTTTTCCTAGACCACAATATTAGCTGTGAGGTAAATGATAATGTGAAATCGTATTTGTGCAAGAGTATGAGTTATTATAATGCCTTTGAAACAAAAAGAAAATGTGATCTCTCTCAGGTAGAGAATATGAGGGTCAACTGAAAGGATCGTGATATGAATTGGAAGTGGTTAAAACGTTCCATCATGAAAAGTAGTACTCCAAGTTCCATTTCAGTATGTGCCTATTTTTTTTCAAGTTTGAACATAAAGTTTAAGAGGGAACGCGAGGCGAAGATTGAGTTGTCACATTAATGTTCTGATAGTTTTGATGTTAAAACTATTGATAATAAGACAATAAATATTCATCATCTTTTTCAACAATAGAATTTGATACATTGAAAAATATAAAGATTCAACTCTAAAGTTTACAGAGCTTTTATATGCAGAAGTATATTCTAAAAATTTGGTAATGTCCTCTCTATTAAAATTCCATATCACTAATCTCATGTTTGATTGAATATTGAAAATATAAAGGATCATTCATTTCAAACTATTAATATTATAACAGTACCTTTACTACCTTTAATACAATATGTTCGTTAAGAAATACTAAAAAATTAACCGTAACACTATCCATGATAAATATGATAACTGAAAGGAAAGAGAAATAAATTCCTATAAGAAAAGAATAAACTGATTTTTAACTTTATCGTACGAATTTGAGATATACTAAGTGAATTAAAATTTTATCAAAATAATGTCATTGATTGAAATAATTGCAAAGGGGATACATTTAAGACTTTGGTCAACCATATTAATCTTTGTTTTTTAATCTCATGTCACTACGATAGTGGATATAAGGATTCGAGTTTAACATGTCATGGAGCGATGGCTACAAGATGAATAGGATATCATTTTGTAAGAATTATCATCATCAATAGGTATTTCTACCCAAAATGTAGTTGACATGATGCTGCTCCTTAGAGCTCTTCTTATACAGCACAATGTGCAAAGATGCTATATTTGTGAAAGGGATAAATCTTACCACGAAGGTTTGATAGGGTAGCGTCCACATTTGAACCTAAACATTAGCCACTATCTATGATTTATGTAACTAACCAACATGTCAATGAAATTTTGGAGATAAAATATGTTTTCCTTAAATAATTTATTTTTTCAGCGATGTAACGACGCATTTTTCTATACAAGGAGGGTGTCCTGATCAAAGGCAGATAAAAGTGGGAAAGAACAGACGATCACATCACAAACAAATAATCATAATAAAAAGTATACTCGGCTTGTTAAATTATCTCTATTGTTTACAGAATGAAAAAGAAACTCGACTAAGCTTAGACCTTTATCAAGCCAACTTCATCAGATTCCAGCGATGTTTTTTTTTTCAAAAACACATTTTTAGTGTTTACAATGGGGAAAAGAAGAAACCGGGCCTTCCTACATAGCACAACTATATTCTTTTCCTCAAAAACAGTCGCAGGATAATCGCGTAAATGAATAATAGTGAATACATTTCCATTGAGTGAGCAGATGAAGGTCAGACTATTATATATCAGGAGAAAACGTCAAGGATAAAAATTGCTCTCCAGCTTCGGGGCTTAGGACATAAATTGAAGGTGACTGTCAACAGTATGTTTAGTTGAGCCACATTTGTCCTAGGGGGAAATTTATATCGATTATACCATGTATTTTCAAGTCCGAGCGAGAAACTTTCCGTAAAATGAGTAAATACCCGTTTTAATATGTTAACGTTTATATTTTTTTGTGAAACTATAAAAATCTGAAACAAATACAGTAAAAAACAACTGCTCTAAAACCATATTATACTGTTACTCAGAAATTTGTACATCATACAAAAAAATCCATCTTAATCAAGATGGAAAAATTCTTATGCTCTCAATTAAACTTACTACAAAAAATGTACCGTACATTTAAATTAAGATTTTTTACACAATATGGAATTTTTAGACACTTACAACGAACCAATCAACTTTCAAATTCTCATTTTTTTATCTCCTAACATTCGTAGGTACCGAAGCAAAAAGAGTTCAATTGCTTAGCATTAAATACGATATTAATAACTATAAAATTCTTGGTACAAAGTTCTAAGCCATTGCTTCAGTGCAGTTTATAAAAATGTTTAAAGTAAATAAGTTCCACATTTATTGCATGACACAAATCTGCTTTACACCTAGGGAAGCTTTTAAAGTGCAACCAGCAATTATGGATGGCAAAAGAAGTCTTTAAGGATAAAATATTTTAGTGCTTGATGATTAGGAACACGATTCGATTCCACTTCCTAACCGCATTGCTGCTATTATACCAACTAAAATATCTCGGCTATGTGAAGAAGTGTTATTTTCAATGACTTCCCTTACATATTCCCAATTTATTTTTAGGATTAGCGATACAAATTTGTTAACCGTACGTTTGTATTTACTTTTTTTTCTATGACTAAGTACTATTCTCCGCGATCATCTGTGTCATATGATTACCAATGTTTGGGTGCCTTTATAGCAGTGATTCTCAACCTTTTTATGTCTCCGCCTTTTTTTTTTAATGTCCTTCAAACTTTACGCCTCCCCCCCCCATGAATATTCAGGTTGAGAACCACTGCCCTATAGCCATCATCTGAAAGCAGCAGGGTTCGGACCCGTGTATTCTGACCTTGATACTTGAATTCTACCTACTAAACAGTCTCGCCGATTTGAGGAGCTGTTTTCAATGACTTCCCTCGGAATAAGAAAAATGTAATAATAAAAAAAAAAAAGTCGGATGAAATTGGTTTTGGAATGATATTGAACTCTATTTTGAACTCATTCTCGAAATTGCAAAGATACAAATTAAGAGTTTTAAGTGTTACTTAACATGAAATAAATTTTTAAAGTACGTATCCTCAAACTCGTGACACACTGGAACACATATAACGGTAATAATTAATTGAAAAAGTGTGTATATACGATCGTACCTTCTGTACAAAATATAAATTAAAAAATCAATGTTTAATATCAGGAAATTTTAGATATGTATATATAACTAAAACTAACAGGTTTTCTATTTTCGCGAAAGAACAGCAAATAACTAAATAGAACGCGATACATAACTCAAATGCTCATTTGAATTTTCTCTTTTGTTAGCGTAAAATATCAATATTATTTTTGATACTGTTATTTAAGATAAGTAATCTCTAAAAAGCAGCAAAGCAATTTATATATAACGTGAGTTAACCTCCGAAACTTGGGGTAAAAGAAAATAAATTTCTGCTACGTAATGTAGGTGAGTAAACCTGAGCAATGAATAAAACTAAAATAATATATGTTTAAAAATATCACCTTTTCCGCCCCCATTCCATAGAGAGACCAACCAAAACAAAGCGATAGATGCTGTAAAACTTCCATGATATATTAAATAAGATGGAAGAACAGTACCCATAATAACTAAGGCTTAATAGCTTTGTTCAGCTTAAAAACAAGCTATATCTGAGAAGATCTACATATTTGAATACGGACAGCTGATCTACGATTTCATGTACTTGGGGGCTTTGTCCATGTGCCATCACAAAATAAATGAGCAATCTACTCATTTACGAAATAAAGTTATAAGTTTTGCAAAAAAAATATGAAATACTTTAATTAATAGAATGATTTTTAAAAAACCCATCAAAAGTCTGCCTGTTAAAGCAGAAATGCTTTATTTAGTCTAAGGTTTCTGAATCGGAGTTCCTTGTTTCACATTAACTGCATCGCATGAAAAGAAACGCTAGTTTCACTGTTCTTAACATGACAGATTTTACCATACGATTAGTTTTAATGTTAATTTCTCCAAGACTAATATCCCCCTTCCCCCGTATTTTCAGTTTCTTTACTGCTTTGTAATTCAAATCAGAAGAATCGTAAAGGTAAAAAATGCATTTATATTTAAACGACCTACACATGGCGACGAGGGCGAAAGAAAGAAAAGAACAACGTTGTTTACCCTTAATAATGGGAAAAACACTGGAAAGAAATATCTGTTGAGAACGGCTGATTGCTAATTCTAAAAGTTATCTTCTCGAAGTAAGCAGGTGAAATACTAAAACTTCAGTACAAGCAATGCCAGGGTAACTGAAGTAGATGATCATTCATCTCGAGATAATATCCGGGCTGCATGATTTCCATTCCTGCCTAAAATTCGTTGCGAAATGTTTACACGAGTTCTAAGGTAAAACTAATTTTCTAGGCTTCCAGTGGTAAATAAAGACATTAATACAACTGATCCTTTTTTCTTTTTCAAGCTTGTCAAAAAAATTCAACTTATATCAAGATGTTCATTCAACTTGTACATTCAACATATATGTAGATGCCTATCTTCTGTAGGTACTCGGCTTGAAGATAAGCTTTATGATGTGTTGCGATGTGCAAATTTTACGCTAGTCTGAACATCTAAAACCGAAGTAAGTGTGTTCTGCAAACCACTGCTGATAAATAACATTTGCATACAGCTGCAGTTCTGACTCAATTAGATCGATAGGGACTAAATAATAAAACTTATTTCTGCCATTAAGCAGCCCACAATAGAAAGAAAAGAATCTCACCCGTCTGGTTTATGCAATCACCGGTAATCAAAAAGATACTCTGGATTAGGCTAAACCGAAGACAAGGTTAAACGTGAAGACATTATGAAAAACAAAACGAATTTTATCAGTAAAAAAAAAATTCTCAATGGTTTTATGCAGTTAAACACTTTCTGTCACGTTACATGATGAATTAAATTTATCAATCAGGCTAACCCTCTTTACGGATAATCTCGAACAGACTGAGTTGCCTTCGTACTAATAAATTGGGAAACTGATATCAGAAGGT
This sequence comes from Dolomedes plantarius, assembly GCA_907164885.2. Taxonomy (NCBI): domain Eukaryota; kingdom Metazoa; phylum Arthropoda; class Arachnida; order Araneae; family Dolomedidae; genus Dolomedes; species Dolomedes plantarius. The sequence continues at coordinate 153,246,458 of OU015494.1, read as the reverse complement.
AGTGTAGCTAATATTTTTTTCCTAATCTGAGAAACGATCTGCTGGATCGGCCCTTAAGCAATCGAGATATTCGATTGCGATAGACGGATCACACCTGACGTTCTTTGCTGAGGCTTCCCCCCTAATGATCACCTTCACTGTGAAAGACAGAGAAAATACGGTATAGAAGACTGCATATCTAGTGTTAATTGTTTTTGTCAACAGAGCAGATAAAAGAGATAAGCTGATTATATATTGCATCGCAAAATTACTAATGGGAGTATAATATTTACGCTCGATGAGTAGAATAATTTTCGAGTTAGAATTATATATTCTTTGTATATGCCGATAAAACAAATAGGCGGACAGATAATTATATCATTTCGTTACTCCTGCCTATTAAAAAAATATAAAATTGCAGTTTTATGGTAAAAAAAAATTATGCATTAAAAATGAAATTGCTAAAATATACAGAAAAATTAAATGCATCAAATATTTCTTTATATCATTAATCTACTTTTCTCTAGTTTTTAAGATGGAGGAGGGGGGTAGGGTTTGAGTAAATCCTTGTCATATTTTATGAAAAGTTCTTTTAAATAATTTGGAATGCTGGATAATATTTTACACTATAGTTTATTTTCAAGCAATAATCATTAATGAAGATTGAAAATCACATATTGCTAACCAACAAAAGAGCAGTGAAAAAGTATAAAGGAGAATATCTAACAGAGTAAAATTTTGATAAAACCGTTTGAATACTTAAGTTCTTGCACTCTCTCTTAGGTATATTTTTGAATAAAGTTTGACAAAAAAATATCCTTCAAAAAGAGACTTCCTACACGTAGCGTAATTGGATAACGCGTTCTCTAAAACGAAAATCATCAGGTTCAAGACATTACCCTCGAATTCGATCATTACAAACGAAAAAAAAATCATATACATTTTATTTTTTCATAGTGCAATATATAAGTTACGGCCAAGTCCGAAGTTGGCCGATTCATGAAATGGCTGGCCACATCTAGCATTGGCCAAGTCACTTGATCAAAGCCCGAAATAATGGAGAATTTCCTTCTTCGAGCTTTGGCCAGCCTATTCGCGATATGCGTGACAATAAATGGCCACTTTGCGAATTGCCCAAGAGAAATTGTTCTTTTCTCTGATTTTTATGGGATTTTTAGCTGATTCGACTCAACTACAGATAATTTTACAATGGTAATAATGTGAGCTACAATTGGTATGATCAACTCCCGTAACTGCATGATCCAGCTTCGCAAAATTTCTAGCTTTAGCCATTTTTTCTTGGACAATGCGCTAACTGAATATTGGTTGTCGGGAGCGTCTCGATTTGGCCGACCAAAGCCCGAAATAGTAAATTCTTTATTATTTCGGACTTGGCCCAAGCTAGAAGTGGTTAGCCATTTTCTGACCAGACTTCGGCAAAGTTTATTTTTCTTTGACAGGAAAATCTGCCCGGAGCTACAAAATTAAAAATGTAAGTAAAATTTATTTAAGGGGTAGATTTACTCCAAGATTGTTTTAATAAGAGTGAGCATAGATGAACACATGCAGGATATCAGATTTCTTAATTTTGCAATTTTTTCATAAAAGCATATATGAATGCATTTCCTTACAATATTTTTTAGTTTAGACAACTGTTCATGTAACCTCAAAGATCTCTTAAATTTGAAATACCGGGTGTGTCACAATTCCCTCAGGGGTTTGGAAGGCTTATTAAAAAAACATATTACCAATACAGCAACAAAGTTTTGTTTCACAAATGTTCAATATGTGAACCTTTCGTGATGCGGCAGATATTAAGTCTAAAGTCAAATTCTTGTTTCGCTCGCTTTTTCCCGGGATCTGTAATTCTGCACTCGCTTGCGAATTGACTTTCTCAGGCTTCGCACAAACGCATCTCGTACACCAGTAACCTTTTCCGCGGAAGGGCGTGGACGACCAGTTCGTTTTCCATCACATAAGCAACCACTTTCCTGAAATTTCCGAAACCACACATACTGCTATCAGACCTTGTGCCGCCATCTACTAACACATTTGTGAAACAAAACTTGTAATGTTTCTTTCTCCAGTAAAGTCAACTTTGTTGCTGTATTGGTAATATGTTTTTTTTATAAGCCTTCCAAACCCCGAAGGGAATTGTGACACACCCTATATTATTTCAAATCTAATCCATTCTAGACACAGCAGGCAGCACTGATGCCTTCAGAAGCAGCTTCATTCCTGCAATGTATCGTTACTTATAGAGAGAATGATGAGTATCACCAACATCATTTCAAGTACTTATGGAATCATTTTTATTGTTTATTATGCTAGATCTTTAACCATTTAAGTACATTTCCACTGGTGCAAAGCTTTATTATTCATGTAGGTGAGAAATCATGAACTGAATCTCATCGGTCTTTCCCACTGCAATTCCAATCAAGCAGTTTCATTATACACGGTCTAAATATTTTTTAATATTCTGTCAATCTACTAGAAAGAATTCAATATTGTTCTTTTTTCCCAATAACAGAATTACGATGGTTAGCAGCATTCATGAAGGAGATTTATTAATATCCAAGAATGCCGTCCATGTTTCGGCTATAGAAAATTTTATGAGTTTATTTTCTATCCCAGCAAATTTTCGTAAATACTGTAAATCTAAAAATACTTGAAGCCTGTTTTCAGTGATATTCATTCTGTTGTACTGAGATGTGAAGGCTTTAGTTAGAAAAAGACCATATATTTTTAAAAATATATTTCAACATGTAAATCATTTTGCTATGAACTTTTCAGATTTTCAAACGTTCCATTTTTGTTTTGTAAATCACAGTATATTAAAAAATAAACTAAATCCGTTTGGGTAATATTTACTAAATAAAAAATACAATTGGGGGGGGGGGGGCCCTTCCGTAGACAAAACAACTTGCATAATTTTCTGTTTGACAACAGTTTAAGGGCCTGTTCACATAGGAGTCCGTTGCGTTGCGTTAAGGGAAAGATGACGTTGAGACGAAAATAAACCAATCATAGGCGTTAAAAATTTCATTCCTAATCGTTTGGAGGCATATGATTGGTTCATTTTCGTCTCAACGTCATCTTTTCCTTAACGCAATGCAACGGACTCCTATGTGAACAGGCCCTAAGTTCATGGTATATTTTTAAAATTGTATTATTCTTCTCATCTTCAAACAGTTTAACATTCAGAAAAGGAATATTCTGAGATTTTTTTAACCCTTTCAATGATAAAAATCCAACCTTTTTTTCTTACGGGTTTTTACTCTAATAAAAAATTATAAGTCTGTTAGAAATGCTGTTTTTCATTTTTATGTATTCTAAAACAACTAATTTGACCAGTGGTTGTAAAACGGCAGTCAGCCGAATTCCGGCAGATATTCCAGTCAAGAGATGGGGGTTTTCTTCCATTTATAATATGCTAAAATCTGGATTAAGGAGCGTTTTATGCTCCCAAAAATTCATGAAAATATTTTTTAATAGTTACCCGATTAAAATAAATTGTGTTTATGGTCTCTTTTTAAAAACTAATAAAAATCTTATTTCGATATCTCATTTTCAGAGACAGAGCCCTGTAGTATATGTTTACCTTTATAAGCGCTCTTTTTGAAGCTATGTATTAAATAGCTTAAAACTGACTAGACTAATTTGGGGAAGAAAGTTTAAATCCTCAGGAGGGATATTATAGCTAACAATGCTTAGCAGAAAAAAATTTATCATCCAATACGCTTCTAAGGAAAATCTATTATATACTGCTATAAAGCCTTTTATTTGTTTAATTGTTAGTATAAACTGCTCTTTAATGCGTTTTTGCTTCATATTTCAGTAAAACTATGATTATTTTATCAAAATTTTTATTAGCTTGGAAATGTGAAATTTAACTAACAAATTTATAACCATGTTCTAGTTAGAGAATTATTTGTCAGTGGTTAGCTACTGTTTACTATCCCATTCTTTCGCTCATCAGACATTACTAGTTTGCTATATTTATGACTCGCATAAGACTCCTACCCCTTATTCACTGCATGGCTGTAAAGAAGATTTTCACACGATAAATCAAAAATTAAATAGCTTACTTAATGTAATAGAAGAATTAATATTTTAGTAAATGGGGTGACTTTCAAACTAAACTTTCAAACAAAGGGCAAGCAATTTAAAACTGTGCAGCAAGGGGAAATATTTTAAGCAGAAAATTCAGTTTTATAAATTAGGAAACAGTAATTGGGCTAAAAGTCTTGAATATTCACCTTCCTTCTTATTACCCCTATTAGAAACACATGCTAGGATGAATGAGGACTCATACACGAGGATGAAGAGCAGGCCTTGATTAAATCTGACAGATGCTATCATTCTTAAGGGTACGCTTCCTCAGCGGGGGAAAATCAATTTTCGGAAGGTATCGAATAGATTCCGGCCATCGTTATCTATTAATTTTAGAATATATATTCCCAAAGCAATTACTCTGACTCTTTCTCCTTTCGAAAATTTAGAGAAAAAAACGTTATACAAATAACCCGTAATGGGAAGATACGCAGCAGGACTCTCATATATATTTACATTAAATAAGATTTTCCCCAAACAGGGCGAAAATATTTCCCTTTTACATATTTTTAAGTATTCTTAAAGCATTGATCTGGATCACTTTTCTTCGGATGGTGAGAAAAACAAGCCTTGGAAAGCAAAAATGTGCAGTTAAAATTTTTCTCATTTGAAATTTGAAAAATTACCTTTCAGCTAATTTATATGGTGTTTCCCATAATAAAGAAGCCCAACCTATTCGCGGTGTGGATGTCGTAAAGGACAAAGTGCCCTCCGCGTTGGAAACACGTGTAATTTGATGTGTGATTTGTGTAATTTGTTAAATTTTCGTGTAATTTGACTCACTATATATACATATATATATGCATACATACATATCGTCGGTGTTCTGTAAAAAGGGCGAATATGTATGTAAATCACTATGGGTATTCGCCGTTTTTACAGAACACCGACGATATGTTTAACACAATGAGCATGACTTTAATGTACACATGGAATGAATAGGTCAGTGTGTGTATCGGAGTCCAAATATATTTACCTACAGAAAGAGAGGCTAACATGTGGCATGATTTAATTTAGCTTTAATTTATCATGCGTAATGCATACATATAGGCTGTAATAAAAATATGTGTGTATATATATATATATACACACACACACACACACACACACATATATATATATATATATATATACACACACACACATATATATATATATATATATACACCCACCCCAGAATTAATTTCCCAGAGAGATTTGTGGATTTTAAAGTTGTTCCGAAAATGTTTATTTAATGCTTAGTAAGCAACACTCCTCGTCAAATGAATCATACACTCATATCAGCTTCCCTATCAATTAATAGAAATTTTATACCATTAATACTGTCAACAATTTTTTGTGCTAAAAAGGTATGGCACAAAAAGTTTTTTCGCTGATCAATTTTTGAGATTCTGTACCTCAGAGTACTTTCTAATAGTTTCAAGGCGATAAATTCGATCTCGTTCTCAAGCCTCAGTTGCTCGCCATTACTGTTTTTCTTTTGTGCATCGTATATAAATTTCTGTTTAGAATCAAAAGAACAATTGACTAATATAAGTTTCATATTCTTCCTTTAACGCCATTCACTTGATATGCTAGTAGAATGCATGAATAACCATTACAACTGGCATATAGAGATACCTCGAAGTTGCATTCATACGAAATGCAACTTGTTGAATATTGTGTACAGTACACTTCTGTGTACTGTATATCACACAGAAGTGCGTTACCGTCATTCGATTCGAAGCCATTTTTGTTACCACCAAGCAATAATTTAGCTGCAAACCTTAAGTAGTTTTTCTAAAAAAATGTATAAATTATAATACCTAATTAATGTTTTTCCAGTTAAAAAGCAATCGAAAAATTTTCTACACAAGTTATGTTCATAAATATCCGGTTAATGTCTTAAAAGACTGAAGTATCACTCGAGTGCAAAGCGTTAAACTTGAGTTCTTAAAAATACTTTATTACTTTAAATGTTATGTGATTCAAGATAATAATTTACAATTCTTAAGCTAACTGTTCTATCTCATAACTCGGATAGAGCATTTTAACTCCAGAGAAAAGGTCGTTAAGACCCGCAAGTGTCGTAAGCGAAATTCTTCAAAGTTATTTAAGATATGTTTTAATCCATTTCATAGTCTCTAACACAGCTTGCTGTATTCGTTTCAATATCCAGTCTCAAGTGACTCTTCTTATCTTAAATATTCAGTTCATTTCATAAGATATTATTTTGCACAATGATTAGAAACTTGAATAACAAAGATATCATTCTAGGTTAATTATTCTATGGAGAACGAAATTATGGCTATAATGAGAAATTCTTAACTCATGAATAAATATCTGAATTAAAAGTTAGAGTTATAAAATTAATCGAAGTTCTCTACTCTAATGATCTTAATTACAATAAACTACATTCTAAATTACGATTAAAATAAAATTGTTTTAATGTAGGAACACGTAACAACATAATATGGATAAAATAATGTGAAGAAAAGTAATTTACCGGGAAAAAAAACCTATCTACAGATATTCTTTTGACTTTTATCTTTGAGAAAAGTTACCACTTTTAAAGTGTTATATATTTTTAAAAGTATAATAAGCGTTTATTCCTTTGTCTGGGGTATATTTATACGCTATATTTAAGCATAAAATTTGCTGAAATTAATTATTAAACGTATGAGATTTCTTTTGAAATTGAGTCTCAATGCGGAACTTATTGAGCATTTTAATTTAATTTTTTTTAATTTTCATACAATGTTATAAACATAAGATACTGAAATATGTTATTTTTATGTATGATAGTAAAATTACATTAATGAAAATTTGATAGAAGATTCCTTACACAATGCTCATTAATTAAATAATACCTTTTCGTAAATTGAAATAATAGTATATTTACGTATGCGTATATTTTAAATCAAACTGATTACGATATCGCAGAGAAAATTAAATGGCCATCTTAAACTTCCAGATTTAGGAAATTTTGATAGTTTTATGGAAGAATCAATGTTATCCTTAATTGTTCTAAACTGTTATTTAACTAATATAATCTAAGTTAAACTCCTTATTTCATTTTTCAATCTCAGCGCATGTTACCAGTTTATCTTAACGATCCTTTTTGAAATCTTAAAAATTGAGTTTTTTCGTTTAAATGAATTTAATAAATGTAATAATTTAGAAAAAAATATCTTGCATTGTAATTTACTGTTTGAAATATGCAACTTAAAACATAATACAAGAAGACCAAGTGTCACATACTTCCAGTTCTATTTATCCTTCATTTTTTTTTAATGAAAAAAATATTTATCCTTCATAAGTTGTTCAGGAGAGGAAAGAAAATTCTACTGCAGTTAGAGGAGACCACAATTCATACAGATGCAAGGAAAACACCCAAATGATAAAAAAAAAATCACAAAAAAAGGAATAAAAGAACCAAAAAGTATCAGAAAGAATCAGCTAATGGAAAAGGATACGAATAGAAATGGATGCTGTAGCCAATAGATGCTCGTAGAAAAATCACGCAATGAAGAGGAAATATATACAGGCAATACGTTTTTGATTCTTCTATCGAAAATTAAAAGTTGTTTATATTTATGGCAGAACAAAACACTCAATATCTATTAAAAATAAATCAATAAAATATCGTAAAAACAACATTTTATAGCTTTAACAATAACACTGTGACATTTCCCCTCCTCATGGCCCAGGAAATTTATTAACCTCGGCTTGAAACAGAGTAAGCCCATCGCCGAACTGCGAAGATGCAATATTTTTCCCCGAGCGAGGGATGGCTTACAAAAGAATCAGCTGTTCGACTCGTTGGTGAGGAGCGACTTACAATAGCGAGTCGCCACGATGTCTCGAAGCGTAGACACTATAACACAAAATCGTAACAAAAGCAGACCATCCTTCTGATGAGAGGCCGTAATGATCCACCCGTGCGATAACGATATGGGAACAGGTATCGTTTTGCACACGGGCCAAAGCCAAGGGCCTATGAGAGCCCAGATCAAGGAGCGGGGTTGTTACAGATCCCGCCAGGGAAAAAAAGTTTTAAAAGCGGATGCAGGATATTTTTACGAGGGACGAGAGGAGAGGAGAGTCAGAGACTGCTTTTGCTGTTGGATCTGATCCAGATCCTAGGCCGATCCCTATCCTGTTTCCGAATTGTGAAGACCTCTTTCTCGCTGAGAAGGGTTCGTTTAAAGATCAAAGCTTGATCTTCTCTATTTTCGAAGCAGCTAGCTTCTTTGGTGAGAGTGTGGGACGAGCCGTCCACTACTCTGTGATAAATAGATCGAATTACGTTTGGAGTTCGAGTTCGCCTCATTCCAGCCGGTTACGACGAGTGGAATCCGTTCCCAGCAACTGAGACTTCAGCGACTAGTGCTTTATTCCCTGAAGGCCTGATCGACGATCTGTAGTGACAGTGTATCCAGCCAGCCGAGAGGACTATCCTTAACGTGCGTCGCAGACTTCAACGGACATTACTAGTGTATAATTAATGTTCCAGAACATGACCTAATCGTGAAATATTTTAATCCAGGATATTCCAAATAAATCGATAATAGTGTAACAAAGGTCTTATTAGTAAGCTGTTTGATCACTATACATAACCGGTGTGACGCTACCTAACGTTTCGGCTTTGACACCAAGCACGGAATATGTTACAACACCTCTTATAGGCCTTCATTTTACAGGTCTTATGAATTACATCGGATTGGTTGTTGATCAGTCGCACCTTTCATACCGTCAAAAGATAAAAGCTCGAGTCAAAAAGCTGTCCAGAAGATAAATATTTTAAACATTTTCTAATTATATGTTTATAGTATATTTCAAGTAATATGGGAAATTTGTTTTGAATAAAGGTTCTGGGCGTAACAAACTTCTCAATTTTAAGAAACACCACAAAATTCCTTAGATTGCCAAAGAAACATTCTAGATTTAATATTTTTGCATTTATATTTTAGTAAATGAGTTCAATGGGATCAATGCAACACTACCAACAAGTAAAGAAATAATATAATTAGTGGTTGTCTAAATAACAGATAACCCCTTAGAGCCAAAAAATATATATGAGATTATAAAGATGCCATAAACAGGTAGCATAATGAGGGATTGACCGATTTGAATTTAGCATGTCTTATACATCCATTTATCGCTCATGTACCCGCTCCGCTAACCAGCAATACCACAATTTGTTAGGTTGCTAATGTCAGACATTTGCTAGAAAGGATAAAGAAAAATATGAAGTAAATTTTAAACTACTGCTTATCATTGTAGTATAACAAAACAAATTGACTGTAATACATGCTTATAGACATAGCTTTTGAAAAATAAATTCATTTTGAACTTAAAAATACTGGTTTTACAACTTGTAGATCTTGAATGAATTACCAGCAAAGTTACACAAAACTGTTTAGTTGCAAGACTGCAAATCATTCATGTCAAGTTTGGCTCAGTAATTCAATGGCTTAGAATCAATTACAATAGGTTTAAATTAATTATAAATTTTAGTAGAAAACGTATTATCCATCGTATTTTCAGGTATGAAATAATGAATATTTGCTCGCATCTATATAAAGCATCTACAAATATCCATAACTACTGTTCAACTGTTTCAAAGGGAGCAACGTCAGATATATAAAAGGAAATCAAGGAAAAATCCAGTCTAAAAATTGACTCAACATAATAATTAGTCGTTATACTTGTAGTTTAACATCTGCTGTTATGTGTAACAAAATCCAAAAGCAGTATTGTGTATTGGTTTCTGTTCGTTTGCTAAAATAAAGACCTTTACACATTACTTCTGAAAGACATTAGTATGGAATAGAATTTAAATAAGTTTTTTGAGGTCTTCAGACAACTCAACCGTTTTTTAATTGCAAGAATACATGAATACTTTTTCAAGCTAGCCAACTTATAATTTATTTCAAACTGTAATCAATATTGAAAGAGAAAAACTGAGATGTTGATTTTAAAAAATGTAGTTAGACACTCCTATAAACAGACCATCTGTTTTTAGCTCATCCCAGATAATTACACTTAAATGTACAACTTTTATTCTCTGAACTAAAACTTTCAAGCAGTATTTCAAGTGCAACGTGTAATTTAAAGAAAGGAAGTAGACGATATTACTCTCCCAAAATCCTGCAAAACCCTAGACTATTTTTTCTTTTAACTTACCTAAAGAAAAGAAACGCAACATAACCACCTTCGGGCTGACTGAGGGGATACAAAAACGTGAGATGAAAAAAGAAAAATAAATAAATGAAAAGGAGAGGTTTCCCCCACGATTTAGGCACGGCACTGGTAGCTGCAGGGGGTACTCTGTTAGCTCAATGCAGGGATGCTGTAGATCGAGCTAATAGTAAGCAGCTGTTGGCCCCCACAAATATGACTGGAGAACGTTTTTCTCTCTGCTTTTAGTTAGTTTTAGGAGAAACGTGACATGGGAGTAAGTTGTTCGTTTTGCACACGACTCGGAGAAGAAACTTCGATGAAATCTAGAGTGTTTTAGTCTTAAGATTTACACCTTTTCGGAAGAAGCTATATAAAAGTGTTATAATACACAATCTTTATAAAACATTATTATGAGTAATACAGATAATATTCCTATCCAAAACTATTAAGGCTAAATTTTTATAGCATATGCATAGATATTGAAAACTGAGCGATAAATTATATTTCATCACTAAAGGAAAATTCACCTGGGAAAATTATGTCAAAACGTGCTAGTATCATGCCCGAAAATATAAATAAACAGCGTGTGTAGAGATTTAAACTATTTTTTTTTTTATCTAATCTTTATGATTGTCAGGGTAGGAAGTCATAAAAGTAAAAGAACAATGGATATTTACTACATTTATATGTCTTTATACCTAAAAACAAATGAAAAATATGATAGTGCATTTTTCCTAAAATCCCCCCCCCCCTTTCAGGAAGCCAACGAAATACAAATCCAAAAGCTGCTATTCTGAATGCTAAAGGTTGTATTGTTTGTGTTAAAAAATGATGAACTCAATTAAATCTTCATTCATTCATCATGTTTGAGGGAGATACTATATGGACATTACTGAAAACTATAAATGCAGATTCATATCTTAAAGTACATCCGCGTCAGAATTTCGCTTACATTCTACTACTAAAAAGTTCGACCTCTGGGATAAAGAAATCCTTCGAGTAGTCAAAAGTATTAGAAGACTAAACTGTGTCTCTTTAAACCATATAGTTGGTGTTGCAGTGTGCTTATTTCTAAAAAACCCACAGATTTTTTTTTTCAATTGATCGGATTTATACACTCAAAAAATTTATACTATTTATCTAAGTTTGTACCTGTGCAAATAGTTTTCGTATCTGATAAATCATTTATTTACTCAGATATCCCAAGAGCGTTGTTCACTTTCTTCATAAAATAAGAGCCCACTAGTCTTAAACTTCAGCCAAGACTTTAACAAGGAAGAAGATGAGATTTTTTCTCTCTCTGTCTCTCTGTCTGTCTGTCTGTGTGTGTGTGTGTGTGTGTGTGTGTTATTTCTTTTTCCCTTTATCTACTTTCATCAGGAAATTTTTTTCAGTGAATTATTCCTTCCCTTAGTTTGGTATTCAGAGCATTTTAAAAATCCTAACGGCAAGGCATACTAATATTCGTGAAATATTTTTCTAGCTAATCCACTACCAATGCTTGGACAATCAATGATTCTGGATGTTATTAGTTACTTATGAATATTTTTTAAGATTAATTATCTACCAATATGTGACATAAAGGAATAATTACAAGATAAAAAGAACTTTTTATAAACCATGTTTTTAAATTTTCTGTTGAATCACCTAAACTTGACAATTCTATGTATTAATATGCACTTAAAAAATTTTTTTTTGATGAATTATCCCATCAACTTGAAAGAAATTGAAGTTAATTGAAAGTTAACTTGCATTTAACTTTTCGTTCCTGTTCCGGCCAATAGATGGCTGCACCAGTCTACAAAACAAAATTAACTGAAAATAAATTTAATTATGCTTAAAGATGGCTAAAAGTATTAAAAAAGCATTGTCATCGTGTTCTAAGCTATTCTAAAAGTTTCAAATGTCTAGCTAGTCGGGCAGTTAGTTAAAAATCGATTGCAAGATTTGTACTTGACAAACACACAAGAAAGAAAGTTAATAAAAACATGGTAAAAATCAGCTTGATGCTGATTTAAAAAAATTAAAAATTGGTATTTTCTACCTTTCATGAACATCACAGGTGTTAGCCCAATAACAGAAGTGAAGAAGTATAAATATGTCAGGTAATGGCTGATCAATAAGAACTCAGCCCTTTTATGCAACTTAAATGCACGCTTGATTAGCAACTTAAGTAGAAAATGTCCATCCGTTTGATATTTTAGCACTTCAGTTAAATTTCAGTTTAATGTTATTAGTATCACACTTTTTAATTCGTTATTTCAATCAATATCATAAAGTACAATATCATCATTTAATTCAGTATCAAATCTACTTTGATATGTTAATTAAACTTAAAAGTTCTGTTATAAAAGTAGGCAAACCTTTACACCAGAATACTTTCGTGGATAAAGTAGTACTCTAGAAAATTAGTCGAGGTTTCATTCCTTGGAAGAAAAAAAAACGAATCTTTATAAAATATCCCAACGTTCATCTCTCCTGTCTATAACGATAATAGAAAAAAAAAATTCTGAAAATACGAGAAATAAGTTAACTTAAAACCGACTGAAAGTGAAGCATATGAAAATTCAGGAAAATCAATAAAACTTAATACAGTAATTTCTTCACTTGAACACTGTATAGAGTATTTATAGCTCACTTCTACCCAGACTTGGGTGTATATAATTTGAAGTGGCATTCTATTTGAATTTTATACAAACACAGTTTACACATGAAACAATGTTTATTGAATTCGTTGCTCATATATAATTGGCTTTTACAGCAATAAGCATACGTACTACTTGTACGGAATATATAAATACAGCTTTCAAAAACAATATATTTTCAATACTCACAACCCAGCAGAGAGTCAAACCAGCAGTACTGCCACGTAAACTTTGGGCCTGCTAAGCACTAGCGCAAGATAACACCTTTTCAACCTTAACAACTTTTTTTTATTAATGACGCTGCATGGTATTTATACTAAGCGCGTATGCCGAAATTAGCATATCCCAAGCAGCTTCTTTAATTCATTCACTCAAAAGTTCGATTCTTGTGAATCGAATCTTGTGTATACCTTACACCTGCCACATAACGGCTACCACTTTGGACCTATACCCTTCCCACGTAATGATTGCGTGACATTTGCTACTGATGCGCTTAAGTTGGATGTAACGTAACTTTAAAATTCTCTCTCTCCCAGCTTTTCAGACATCTATCTCAGTTTTTCGTTGGAATTGGGTGTAACAACAAGAGTCCGATTCACACCAAGAAAGTACCCAATGAAACAATGTACCCAATGTGATTGATACACACACAAGATGGTATTGTTGAGAGTGATGATTGTATACTTTAGCAATTTCTTTTTAAAAAAATTTAGGTTGATCTCACGAAATTAAAGATGTTTATTATTCAATTAACAATTTCAATTAACAAAAAAAAATTCCTCCAAATTTGTGATTTCGTCAGATATTTCTGGAATATATCAGGTTATTGACAATAATTACAGAGACATTTTCATAATTAGTTTATCGAAAATATTATTAGTTTTAGTCTGAGAACAGATTAAAATATTTCCCTCTGATTATGATGTAACTAAAAGCTATAAAGAAAATCATCACATTAATAGAAAACATATTTTCCTTTCTTTTCAGGATTAAATAGTAGTCTAACAATTTCCAAAAAATATCTGCCTTTTCTTTTAACAAGTTCATAATGAGTACCCCGAATAATTGTATGCCATTTCCAATTAGTCACAGCGGTGAATTTGATTCACTGAAAAAAATTTTCTTAAAAATCCTTCGTAGAAGAAAAGGAAAAAAAACACATCCAGACGCCAAAGAACTGTAAAAGTACTTATGAACTTTAATGCACGTTAAAAAAAGTTTTTGTGGTGTATGAATTTCGGGAAAATATTGCATGTTTTCAAAAACGTATTTGAAGACAAAAATCTCCACTAACATTTCAATATAAATTTAAAACCTATATATAGTGAATATATTCGAAGATTTTTTTTTAATAAATTCAACACGTTTCTAATTTTAAACGAGTAATTATCTTACATTTATCATAAATTTATTTAATAGAGTTCATTGCTTCATGAGCTAAGCACGAATCCTTAAATCTCCTTTTCTGCTACAGAGAAACGTGAAATTCCATATTATAATTATATTTTATTAAAACGCCACTTTTTCCCCTATTTCCCTATGTTAATTTCGCCCTTAAAGAAAAATTCAAATGATAAATTTACGAATAAAAAAATTGATTATTCTATTTCGTATTTTATGACTAAATATTTTTATCCAGTAATCAGGTACCTTTCTTTAATCATGAAATGACTTTATAATGCGCATAATTAATTTTTTATTTTCCTAATGAATCTTATTTTCTTAATTATCCCTTCTTTGCGCACTTAAAAAAGGCAATCCAGTTTTGGTTAATAAAATATTCCAAATTTGTGTATTAATCAAATATTTTTCTAAATGAAAACCTTTTGTAAATTTTATTTGTGAACAGAAATGGTTTGTCAATTTTTATTCGTTTAACAAACAGCATTTTGTTGACTTTTACTTGCTATGTATTTTTTTTAATTTCGTAACGTTATTTTATCTTATCCATAAAAAAAGATTTTTTTTATTTATTTTACACAGTGTAATTTTATAGATTTTCGTGTATTTTAGCAAAAAGCATTTACTTTATTTCCTCTTTCGTTACATTAATTATTTTGCTTACTTTCATAACATTTAACTTACAAGTGTTTTGTTATGAGTCCAGCGAAATTAATTCATATTTAAGTTTTGGTTGAACATTAAAAGTACTGTATAGTATGATGAATATAATTTTCCTTTTTTTAAAAATAAACTATCAACAGTCCTCAATTTTAATTTAAAAAATTATTGTTAGACATAAAAACTTCTTTACACTCACAGTAAATTCGGAAAATAAACATTTGCGTATCTACTCACTTCAATGGAAATTCTTTATAATTTCTTCCTATTGTTATTTTAAATTTATTTTACAAAATTTTATTTGTGTGTCAATTTACGAAAAATAATACGAGCAAAATAAAGAATTTTTTCTATTTAATCCTTTGTTGTGTGTGTGGTGAAATATTTATAAATTTCTACTTTCCATAGTTAGTACGGTACACTTGATAAACAAAATTTTTGCTCAAACATTTGCCTCAATCAGTCAGAACGTATATAAATATACTTAAGGAATAGAGCACTTTCTGAGCACTTTTACTACAGAAAACATTTTCCAAAGCTTCATGATAATCATCTTAGTACAAAAAAGAATAAACTAAGTACGCAGTTTATTTAAGTAAATTTAAGGAGAAAACACGCAAAGTGGATTCAACATATAAATGGAAGTATTGAAGGAGAGTAATTCCGATTTCCTTTCCCAAAGCAAGTCGATACCATCCACCTATGAAACCGTGTCTGAATCCATTGAAACGACCATGGTGACCGAAAGAAATGTTAACCAATGAGTTACATTTTCAATCCAGCGCAGAGACTAACAAAGATATTTTTACTCAGCATATGAGCAATATTTCAAAATTTAGTGTTCAGATATAATTTTACTGCTTGGAATTCAAACAGCCTTCAACATTTTTTTCTTCAACTAGAGTTTTAATTATTATTTAGAGTTTGAAGTACCTGGTAGTATAAGACAGCATTTTTACAAGGAACACCGATCACCGATTACTTTACAAAGAACTATATTGTGAAGCCATTTAAAAAATTCATGTATATGTGAAGAAAGAAATTGGTGTACAATCATTTAGATGTTTTAAGAAATATTTTTATGAACTTGTGATCAGAATGCTTTATGGTGAAAGTAGAATTCAAACTACATAATTAAAGGGTTTTAAAGAGCCACCTAACGGGATTTAAGGAAAACCTTTGTAAGAGATTTATTCGATGCACATTGGATCTGTCAGCTCTAAATTCTGAAGATTTGTGTATTCGCTTTCTGAATAAAAAGAAATGTCGTGATATTTTAAGAGTCTTAAAGGGGATTTCTGAAATATTCTCAATGGTGCCCAAACATATGTACGCTGATAAAATGTTGCGTAAAGCAGCGACAAAAACTTTTTTTACATAAAATTTGAAAAAAAAATTGAGGGGCAGTGTCTCAGCTAAGAACACCCTAATTTAAAAAGGAAATAGGGGGTATTTCTACCCAAAAACGATGAAAAAACCGTAATTTTTTTTCGTAACACTTGAAAGGAAAAGAATACAGCACAAACACCCCCAGGCGTCGAGAGGGGATTCTCAAGCGTAAAAGAATTTTTTTCTTCCTATCATATACACTGGGGGAAGACGTAGGGGCTGGTGGATAGTGGATAGGCAGCCTGTTCTATTTGGGAATTCTGTAGATCCAGTTAATGGGATACAGCTGCCGGCCCCCGCAAAAGCAACTGGAAAGATTTTATTTGGGTTTATTTGAAGGAAAAAAGACGTGCTCGAGGGCAAAAAAAAAATATCGTATCATCCCACAGAAGCTTAGAAATATAGAGGCAAAGCTTCCTGCATGAAGCTATAGTTTAAAAGCTTAAACAGTGGAGACTAAGTTGATTAGGAACCCTGAGGAATAGTAAAAGAATCCGTGTGGAAAGCACGCACAGATCTCTATATTCAGTTTCTTTTAATATATATTCCTCTCAACGTCAATAGTATTTCATAAATTCTTCGAAATTGCCTACCATGAGAAAGGACTTCCAAATATAGGCTCAGTTCTTAAAGAACTATGAAATAAATATTTTATTTATTTATTTATTTATTTATTTATATACAATGGAATCTCGATCTATCGTTTTTCAAGGGACCGACTGAAATGAACGATAAATGCGGGAACATATAGCAATATGATTGTAGGGATTGGATGAAATGAACGACACATACGGAAAAACGATGATTCGGGAAACGATCGATCTTGATTTCACAATATATATATATAATATATAGTATATAATATATATATATATATATATATATATATATATATATATATATATATATATATATATATATATATATATATATATATATATATATATATATATATATAACATTACGCATAAATTAAACTCTTAGGACACCTGTTATAAGTTTTTAAAGAGAGATATAATTGAAAAAACGAAAAAAGGTATATATTTTAAATCAGTAATTTAAAAGAATACTTAGTATAGAATTATTATAAAAAGTAAATTATGTTTAACTATCGTACTTTCTTCAAAAATAAATTCCAATTAAACTCTTAACATGCACAAAGATCTGAACAGAAAGTTCATATTTCATGGCATATTTTTCTGCAAGTTAAATTTACTATAAATGAAACTGAAAAGCATGTAATTTTTGAACCCAAATGCAATAGACAATGACTCTTCAAAATAACTTACTGTATTATTACAAAATAAAATTTCCCATACAATTTATTCATGATTTAAAAATAAATTCTCGAAAACTCAATTAACTTTCATTGAAACTGATTTGACATTATTATTCTTACAGTTAAATGTCAATATATACAGGAAATACAATAATATTTTTAAAAGAATTTTTTAAATGATAAGTCTTTGGACATAAATTTAATTACAAAAGTTTTATACTCTATTGTGAATGTTCAAGTTGAATATACGAACTCGTTCTTCAAAATATGATAAATAAGTACAAAAATAACGCTGACTCTAATCTTTATAGAAATGTGATATTCCAAACGACTTACGACCGATGATGGATTTTAATGCACTGAGTTCTTTCACTTTATTGGAATTAAATGGGACTTTTCATGAGTGAATAGCTTTCAAAATATACACTGAATGACTTAAGAGCTTAAGATGTAAAATTTATCACTTGATCATGAAAACTGAAGTAAATAAAGATTCTCGGAAAAGTGAATACAACAGTTTACAAATAAAATATTATCAGTTTTTGGCACTCTGAGATCGCTATATTTTAAAATGGCCTGAGAAAATACAATTTATTTTTAAAAAACTGTAAATATCTTTTTTTATGTTTATACTTTACTTTAACAGAACAATCCCGCAATATATTTTCTAAACTAAATAACTTATCCTGTAGGGAAAAAAACTTCGGAGGAATTAAATCACTTGAAACATAGTCAAACAAAAATCACTAAGGTTTAGCCACGTTCTAATCGCATCAAAGAGTTTCACATAAAGATTTTCAAAGCATTTATTTTTATGGAAAAAATATAATACATTCCATTACATGGGTATAGCAGTTGCATAACAATATGTAAACAATTGCTTTTAAAAGTGTTTTGTGAAAATTTAAACAACAAAATCCCTAAAACGGTGCTAAAAATGGATGAAAATTTTACACTTTCGTAAGGTAACAAATAAATAAAAAAAATGTAATATAACACTGATCCAGTGTCATATTCTTTGCTTTTATTCTTTTTGGAATATATCCTCTAAATTATAAGAATATTTTAGCATTTATACTGCATTTAAGATTGTTATACAATTAAATTAAGATACTAAGTTATAACAAATAGATATCTTATTTTATCAAATTAACAAAAATTCCATTGTATAGTTTTTACGTAATCCGTCTACCCGTAACGTATTAACTAGTTTGTAAAGATCGATCCATATCAAGCAATGTAGTCAGTTGTTTAGTGTAGTGTATTATCACTAATATATTTCTAGTAACAAATGAAGTCAACTAGTAGTATAAATGAATGTGCATTTAGAGGAGTTCTCTATTTTTTATTTATTAATACTTTTATGCCCTTTAAATGAATTTAAAACTATAAGTTAAGGCGGTGATTTTCAAAAATTACCTTATCAGAAAATTAAAAAAAATATTAGTTGGCAATGACTATTGATTTACATGGAACTTCTGCATATACATGTAGCTGGTTTATGTAGCAAAACAATTATTTCCTTAAGAATCTTAATGTTAAAAAAAGGTTATCTACAAAGGTTTTTTCACAATTTACGAAAAATTGTTTACAGTGGATTAGGTAAGTTTTGAAACTCATCACTTCAATTAGAGAGTAATCCGCTTATCACTTTGGCTAAAACGATAATATCTGTTTTCACAAAATCAAAAATATTTGTCTATTTTAAATATTTAATTATAACAAAACAATTCGTACATATATGTATCTGAATAATGCAGTTCAGATACCCAGTACCTCAATCTAAATAAAAGAACATTAGTCCCTTACTCAGCTAACACGGAGAATTGCTCAAAAACAAACTCTTCGCTACGGTTACCGTTAACTTAGCAAAGTTGCAGTTGCAATCCAATAGACGAAAAACGTGACTACACATCAATGTAAATATTCTAAACATCGATTTGAAAAACAACATTTGGGCTTCAGAGGATGTGTTAAAACTATAGTTACGTGTAAAAAATTATGATAAAATATGATATAGACTAAAATTTTATTGCATGCACCTGCAGAGAAGGGATATTTCCCAAAACATTTAAAATATTTATATCTTTTCTTTTTTAAACACGACAGTCACCGAGTCACGCCTAAACATATATTAGCATAACATTTACAAAATTATAACAATAAATATGAGTTAAAAATAAACCCACTGATATAAAACATAATTAGCGAGCTTTAGTTAATTCACACAAAATTTATACTCGTTTTGATTAAATTTCAGCACTATAATACAAAATATAAATGAATAATTTCGAATTTTGCAACTAAAAATGAGCTAAGGATAAAAAAATATATCTGGAACAGAAGTGAGTAATGGTTTTCATATCCCTCAATTACACTAACATCTCTAAAAACTCAGTTTAGAGAACAGTAATTTTTTTCCCCCTAATAGTTGCGTTAAATGCCTTTTCCTGTTTCATTACCCAAATCTCCATAGAATGCAGATAAATGCTTTGCCAAAAGTAAATTATAATTTCTTACAGATAACATTTCTTGCCAATAATGAAATTTAGTAATGAAATGATAAGAAACAAAGTTTACACTATCAAACAAGTTTCTATGGAAACACTCCTGCGACATGAGATTCGAAACACTCATTGATGTGATCATTCAAAATGTAAGCTTTAGTTTTCTTTTTTCGGCTAAAAAGAAAAATAAAGTACCTCCTCTAATTATAGAAAAATGTTACGGAATTTTTTTTAATTATTTCAAAGTGTCGGTTTATCTGATATAATAACGGTAATGAAATTATAGAAGATGTAATAAATTTGAAAGTTTTAAAAGAAAATAATTTCTTGTGTGCATAAAAAAGTGATTAAAAACTTGATTCTAAGTTTAAATACATGGTATGGGCATGTTAGATCTGTAGGCTGGAAAGTATCTCCATGGTGTGTTATAGTAGGATGGTATGAGCCCACCAGCTGTTGCCCCCATAGGGTGCTTGGTCTAAATTGTAGTGGCACCTTTATTGGGAAATATGTTGGCTCCCCTAAATGGTACTCTTACAATAAAGAAGCTAACAAAATTGCGGCATATGTATGAGCTAATGTCTCCAGACAAGTACTTACCACACTGGAAAAAAATGCTTCAATAACTGATCAATATCCTCCATGAAAAATAGATCATTCTATTCGATTTATAACACTATAAAATCTATTTTTCTCTACAGGGCTTTTGACAAACAGATCAGCTCCCTTGTTCATGCACTCCCTTGTTCTGGATGTCCACACTATATGTACCCGGATTCATTCCATGGCGGCTCTTCAGTGTCTGCCATTTTGGAATTGAAGAAGTGATATTTTCGTGTTATCGCAGCAGTGGATTCTAGCATACTACAGAGAATGTGGTAATGAAATTGCAGACAGATCAATTAAACCGTCCACAATGGAACCAATTCCCACAATCAGGTACTACTCACTTAGACATTTGAGTAAGATCAAAAGAGGTCAGAGGTCATATGTCTAAATAATTTTAAAACCTGCGATTTATCATAAATAAGTAAATTATGCTTACTTTAAAATGAAACTGACAGTTTCTTTATTTAAGGTATATATTTTTAAAAACTGATACGTTTGAACCACTGATACCAAGACGACTTTTGAAAGATATATAGTAGAACCTAAATTCTTATCTCAAATTAAAGCTTAATATTATCTTTATTCTGTGAATCTAAAACTTTATAGATGTCTCATATTTTAGTATTTTTCAAAAGTTAAAAACAGAAAAATTGAAATTTATAAAAAATTTTGTATGCATTTTAAAATCTATTGCTCATTAAAATAATTGATGTTCACAGAATAAAAATCCATCAGCAGAACATACTCTTAAAATTTCATAGCTCTACACTCATTACTTTTTTTAATCTTTCGGGAAATTATGAAATCTAGAAACTGAAATTGAAGTTTGAAGATAATTTTTTTTAAATATGGAGCATATATAAGCATTAAAAATGCTCCTGCCTTATATGTAGGATCTTTTATATATATAATATTTTCATTCACAGCTATTTTTCTACTTTAGCCCTACGGGCCTCTAATGTTTAGGACCTCCATTTAACACGTATGCAATCAGACTGTAAAATAGAGGTAATAGAGAAATGTCCACTCTTACAACCAAAGCGTTTCATTATGCTTATTCTACCAACCATTCCTTCATTAAAAATAACCACTGCCTCATTTACTGCTATATCAGCTACCATTTTGGAAGAAATGGATGGTTTTGGACAGTATTTCCATACAGTAGTATTGAGAGGGGAAAATATCATTGAAATTTAACTCGTTTTTACATTTTTGTAATCATGGGGCACGTACATATTTACGGACCATTAGTTACATTTTAAAAGCAAGTTTAGAAAAATATATAACAGAAAATGATTTCCCAGTGATTTTGTTTCACGTAATGTTTTATATCCTAGTCATAAAATGAATTCGAAAGGATAAAATTAGTTACTGATGTAACCATTTGCGCTTTCAAAATACCTGTTTTACTGGTATCTCTTAGCTGAAGGAATAAAGTAAAATAATCAGCACGACTGATGAATCATTTTTCATTTCTCTTGGGAGGGAATAATTTATCAAATTTAATTCTGTTTTTGTATGCATATATTTAACCAATATGATAATTCTAAAGGAATAAATTGAATGGATAGAAATTTATTCAATTTATGTTATCCATAAGTATTTACCATAGCCACATTAAAGCCAAAAAGCTTTAAATTATCATGTAAATACATACATATCGTACTTTTTTGTATGAAAAGTGCGTAAATTTAAATTGCTTATAAATATCACTTAAAGGTTCTGAAAGCATAAAAAATATACTTCTACACACTTACGCTTTGCATTATATTCGCTACTCTTTTGCAACTTATTAATTGAAACTTTCGGCTTCAGTTTATTTGTTCGCCGTTAAATGCTTAGCATTAACAATCTTTCCCCTAAAATGAATAATCTGTTATACATATGACCAAATGAGATGATGAGATCAAGAGATTCAAGTGAATTGAAATGATGTGAATGCATATCTCATCTGATAAATTCCTTACAAAGATATGAGCAAAATTATACGTCAAGTACGAATTTTATTATCAATTCTAGCCAAGCATTCTAACCTCAGGCACGTTTTAGAGTAATCTGATGGTCAACTAGGTAAATATTAAGTGTATAATCGATATACGAATTATTTTAGCAACATTAGTCTAATGCATTTTCTGTTTATTAATAAACTTTACTGCTCATGATATTTACGGAAATGATGAAAAGGGGAGAAAATACGGATAGAAACTGAAGGATTAACACATTCACAAAAACATTAGAGACGGTTTGTCTCGAAGGAACTTTTGTGATAAGAGAAATGAAGGTTAAGTTTTGTCTCCTTGGAAATGAACAATCAAAAATATTCTGTACTGTCAGACATAACAAGGTCATTCAGTTTTGAAATTTTATCCTAAATATTTGAAAGAGGACAATTTATAGCCGTTGAATTTATTTAAATGGAACAAATAATTTTAAAATTAAGGCTTTTTTCTGACTACTAAGAGTCTAACTATCAAAAATAAAATATGTAAAAATCCTTATATGTATTCACCGAAAAACATAGTAGTTATTTCAGAAAGGAGGGTCTGGATGGTCTATTTAATTTTTCTTTCTTGATCCACAAATAGTCCTGGGATTTTAGTGGTGTTATAGTAAAGGGAAAACAAATAATTGGTGAAAGTTTTATCCCAACCAGACAATCTTGGAAACGAGAAACTCAAATGGAGATGCCAGCTACTTCCTTAGTGTATTGGGAAATGCTTTAACGAATTGTAAAGTTATAATAAATTTTCCCTCAAAATTCTCTTTCTAATCACTTCCTTTATGAAACATTATTTAACGTTTTTCCTTTATAATTTTATATCCTTACTAGCAGCGATTCAATTTACGCAACTATCTCTCTTTTCACTTTCCACATATTACCTGTACAGCTATTCAGAGAAACTTAAGAATGTGATCGACACTATTTTTTTGCAAACATAGCACGCTTTTCTTCCGAATCTTTTCTTATCATGTCTACGTATACTGCTTCTCGAATCGCAAATTAGACTCAACATGTGAGAAAGCAGCTTTGTCATACCCTTTAACATGTTTTAGGTCTGTTGGAACTACTTTTTTTCCGATCAACGGTTTTTAGATCTGTTCGAAAATCCAAGTTCTAATTTAAGCAAGAAAACCATTTATGCTACGATTTTGAGAATTCATTTTTTTTTGTAATTATGCAGTTCTTATTTAAAACCTTAACCAGTATATGTTTAAATTATTTAAATCCACCAGTTGCATGTTGGTTAAACAGGTAATAGATTAGTAGCGCTGTAAAAAAATTAAAACATTGCATCCATGCACTGAATAAGGAAGCAGGATTTTATGAAGAAATATATGAACCGAATAAGCCAGAAAATGGTTTTAGGTATTCATTCATAATAGGAAGTGTAATAAGTATAAGAAATATAGAATTTTAATAATATAGCCTTATAATATATAATTTTAAAACAATACAAATAGGTTTTAAAATTCAAGGTAACTATAAAACCCAAAATTTAGAATGCACTGAAAATAATTTTGATGTTATTTAACCTCGCATTTCTAAAATGACAAAAAAGTGGCAGAAACATTATTGAATATAGCTTTATTCATCTGAATAACTTAGCAAAATATCACTCAAGTTGAAAATTAAGTTTCATAAAACAGAATTAAAAATGGACAAAATGAAGCTATCACGAATTTCGCATTGCCTTACCGTAAATTTCTTTGTGTCCAATACGCAGCTTCAGGCAGAAGCAACGATTAGAGAATAACTGATTTAATAACGTTCTTTTGTAGTTGCACAAACTCACTAGGAATGGAAGGAAAAAATAAAGGTGAGAGAAAGGCTCACAAGAACCAGAAAGAAGAAATAATTGATTTCTTGTCTTACGACTTCTTTCCGTTTCCTTCTGTATTTAGACAAAATGAGCAATTGGATAGTGACTGCAGTTTCTGAGGATAATCGTTAGAATGACATTTTTTATAACACATAATGAAACAGTTGCTTTTGATGTTGTCTAAAACTTTGAATGTTGACTAAAAGATGTAAGAATATAAATACTTTGGCATATAAATACAATCACAAAACGAGGAGCAATGTATACGAATAGTTATAAATTGTTTCATCTGTGTATATACTATTATACTTGCTTTGTTGGAAGTACAATACACACATTCGTTAATAGGTATGAAAATATGCAAGAAAGCTGCTATACGTATGGTCTGAGGGATGCAGATTTGAGTAGCCAAGTATTAAAATTTGCATATAATATGTTGATTGATATTATACTTTATTATATTAGAGGATATTTATTTGATTGACCTGATATTCAGATGCCTATACAGTGTAAGAAGGTAAAAATAAACACACACACACACATATATATATATATTTATATAATGTGTGTGTGTGTGTGTGTGTGTGTGTGTGTATACGTATATGAAGTATTCACATGGATTCACGTTTCGTCTTCTTTTTTAGTATTATTGTTGCATTAGGGCTAACATACAGAAGTTAGTTTACAGATAGAGTCGCATTGATTTTCAATTTCACACATAGTTCATAGCTGAAGAACTAAACATACAGATTCTTTAAACAAAGCTAAGTCCAATGTTAAAACGCCGGCCGATGGCCCAATGGCAAAAGTGTTGGCATTCGGTACCAAAGTCTGTTGGATCGAGTCCCACTATTGGCATGGATGTATGGTGCCATTCAGAATTGGCTTGAAGCACTAGGTCTCGGTCTAATCTGCTCTCATGTAGCAAAAATTTACCGTAGTGCTCTCAACCAACCAACCAATGTTAAATCTCCGTTTTCAGTGGTACAAATAGTTGCACATATGAAGGATTGTTTCCCTACCTCTTAATAGTGAGCAAAGAAATGCATGCGTAGTACTAGATCCGAACTGCACATCAAACCTTTTTTAGTAACCTCATTTAAAAGTGAATCTTTATTTTATTCATTTTCTCAACAAAAATTTTTGTGGGATCCATATAATTATAAGGAGCGTTTATGTGTTGGGTCAGATTGTTCGTCGGTGTTGTTCACAATCATTCATTTGATTATAAATTTTACTATGCTGAAGGCATTGGCTGAATTTCAACGGAGTTTGCATTTTAAGACAACTTTAGCTTGGGTTATTAGTGTTTAGTTTTTTTTGTATTGTAGTTACATTTTTTTTATTATTTTTACCATATTTTATAAAATAACGCTATAATTTCGACTTTAAAAGCAGAAATATTTATATTAACATCAGTCAGAGGTTTTTGTTGTAGTGTTTTACTATTGTCCATTGCTATAATCTTATTAGTTCTAGAATTTGTTTGAGTGTGTGTGTATACGTTATGTATGTATATCATATATGATAAGCCTTCGTGTTCATAGTTGTCCTTCCAGGCCCGTCGAAGATCAAAGTAGTCATGACACAGATAATGTTAGTCTATTTTCAAACTCTTTGATTTGACTTCCACACTTCAACCATCACAAAACATGTCTTTCATCTGACAATAATGTTACAGTCTGTTTATCGCATTATAATGTATGCGAAAGTAAGCATAGGGGAATCTGATAAATTTCGGACTTGAACTGACCCAGAATTAATGCATTTCAGAATCTTCCTCGCCGATTAACAGAATTTTACTTCCACGTGGGAGCAGTTTATCATGCTTCTATGTCCATATACCCAAGAATAGATTTTTAAAGGAAAGATGTATGAACTAAAGTGTCCGATTTCTAGGACAAGACTGATTTAAAAAGAATAAAATACAAGATTAAAGTTCTTGCCGTAAGTCCCGAAAAAAATGGGAATAATAAAGTACATGAAAGATTTAGCGAACAAATACAATGTAAAATATCAGTCTGTACTTACTTCCAAATTTAGCTACACAATTCAAATAATTATTGCGATAAAAAGATGTAACAGAAAATTTAACAAAGGAGGAAAATGAAAAATGTATTTGCCTATTAGAAATGCCACATCACCTGAAGCGCTAACAATACTAATAATAAACAAAAAAAGGAAACTTCAAAATCAGCCATCAAACTTATGACCTTTTGTATCTTGTTATCAGGGCTTCTGGTTAATAAACAATTGGAAGCAAAAATGGTTCCTTTCCCCCCCCCCCCTTAAGAGGTTCTTTTTTTTTTTTTTTTTTACTTTTATTTTCAAGCTGGGTAGCTTTTATCCCGAAGACATTAGGTCTAACACAATAGCAGATTTTGCTGGTAACATTATTATTCGAACATCCAATGGGTAAACCAACACTAACTGCCAAGAGGAGATAACACAAAAACACCCCGGCCTTGGCGGGATTTAAACTGCAATAATTCACGCTGTAGTAGCTTGTGACGCATACATTGTGGGTTGACCAGTTTAACTCATTCACTCACACACCACACATTCATTCTCTCTCTCTCTCTCAGACACACACGATAAATTAATTCACATCCCTGCGATTTCACGGATGCATATATTTTATGGAAGTGTAGAATTCTATTCTTTGTTTTGGAAATGGCCGATCATAGCTGCATTTCCTACCATATACGGCAAACATTTCTTAAAGTGCGATGAGTGAAAGATTTATCTAAAAATGTTTTTCTCTGTTCTGAATGCACATCAGAGCATCGAATTTTTTACTGATACCGTAAAATATACAGACATATTAATTTTCGAATGAGTCTATTTGCAAAACTGGCTAGGAGCTAAAAATCTGATTTAAGACTAACGTTTTCCAAAAACATCATTTTTGTAATCACAAAGATAATGTAATCACAAGATTTTGTAATCACAAGATTTGATATTATGAACAATGCTAATCCCGTTATGTTTCATAATCTTATCCTCTGATGTAATAAATATTATACTAGTTCTCCTTATAAGATCTGTATATATCTACAAATATGGTAGTGAAGTATTCTTAACATTTAAAATTATTCACAAAGTCTCTTTTGGTTGTAAACTGGATGTAATAATACTTTATACTAAATTAAGGCATACCTTAAACTTTTCCTTACGGGGATAGCATGTATCTCAAGAATTCGGATCCAAGAATATATATATATATATATATATATATATATATATATGGGTTCCTGAGCCTACATCGGTCTGTGATACCTGCATATTTCACCAGTAGAGGACACTGTTATTCGTTCGCTCCGCTTCAGCTCAACTAAAGAAGTGGAGATCTGGCAACCCCAGTGAGACGTTGGACGGAGACGAACTATGACGCGTTTGTCTGTTAGCAGTAGACGACTGCTCCTTCATTAGTCTATAATGTTATTAATTAACGACGTTTTTTTGTAAATATCTTTTGTAAATAATAAGTTTTCATTAAATGATAGTGTAGTTATAATAGTATTTGTTTTAAATCAAAGCATGGTTATCCTGACCCACACTCAGAAGTGATATACAGGACTAAAAATCCCAGGATTAACAATATAGGAATAATTTTTTGTTTTTGAAAATATAAAAGTGAATCGCGAGGACTTAATTTAGTATCAAAGACTTCATTCTGGATTGAAGAGGATTGATATTCACCATTGACGGTTTGACCAGTGACGATTTACGACTTAAAGGACATGGATTAAAGTCAAGCATCTTTAAGAGGTACGTGAACATTCTTCATATTCCAAGATGATGTTAAATGATATAAAAGAAATAAGCGTTGCATTGAAAAATTTCAAATCAGATAAAATCAAAATTCTGCATAGACTAATTTTTGATTATGACGGGGATAGATCAAATCGAAAGAGACTTAGGAATTTCGAAGGATTTGATTTTGAAATTCAAAGTGATAAATTTCAAAAGAAACTAAAAAAGATTGACGATGTGTTCACGATTGGCGAGCTTATTACCATATCAAACATTTTAAACATTTCATTCGAAGGAGCTAAACCAGAACTTACAAAAGAATTCTATCTCTATTATGTAATATCGAAACGCTGGCTCAGAACATTAATACAGATGTTTTGTCTTCTGACCCTGAATGCGAAGAAGCGAATAGTAAAAATGATTTTTCAATGCAGTGCGACGTAAACGAAAAGAAAAATATAGCTGATTGTTCAATGGAATGTGATAACGTTTATAGAAGTAATTTTTATGCAAACCCTGTTATTCCAAGTGTTAATATTAATTATGCTGATATCGAAAGTACAGTTTCTAAATTCAATGCAGAATCGCATGAAAATATAATTAATTGGATCGACCACTTTGAGAATATGTCAATACTATTTAATTTGTCGGATTTACAAAAATTTGTTATGGCTAAAAGATCATTGGGTGGAAATGCTTTGTTATTTGTTAGAACAGAAACCGAAATTAATTCGTGGCAAAATTTGAGACAAGCCTTGATTGATGAATTTTCTTTTGAGATAAATTCAGCTAATTTACATGATCTTTTGAGTAAAAGGAAAATGAGGGATTCTGAAACCGTTCAGGAATATTTTTTAAAGATGAAAGAGTTGTGTAATTGCGGTAAAATTGAGGAATCTGCTTTAATGCACTATGTTATTAAAGGAATAAATGATAGACCGGAAAACAAAACTATTTTGTACGGATGTAAGAATTTATTAGAATTCAAAGAAAGACTTAAATCTATGAAGTAATAAAGAGTGATTCGGCAAAGAGTAAAGTTTCTTTTGATAGAATTAGAACAAAACATGATTTTAATGATAGATTTAATGCTTTTGATAAAACGAAATCAAAATATGAACATAGTGATAGATTTAATTCTAAAAACGAAAGTGTAAATAAAGTGAAGTATAATAGTGGTTTTGAAAATATGAAATACAATGATTTTGATAATCGTAAAAATAAGATTTGTTATAATTGCGGTGAAAAGAATCACATTTCAAAATTTTGTATCCATAAAGAAAAAGGGATCAAGTGTTTTCTTTGTCAAGGTTTTGGGCACATTGCTTCATCATGTCCTAGAACAAATTCGAAACCAGAAGTAGCCACATTGAATATTCAGGTAGAACCGAAACTGAACAATAAAGTAATGATTCATAATTTAAGTGTAAGTTCACTAATAGATACTGGGAGTCAAGTAATGCTACTGAGCAAATCTGCGTTTGATAAATTAAATGTACGACAATTAATTCCATCGAATTCTTCTTTAATCGGTTTCGGTAAATGCGTAGTAAAACCATTAGGTTATTTTAAAGGAAATATTAAAGTTGAGGATTTTAAGTGTAATGCAGATATTTGTGTTGTTGAAAGCAATGTTATGTCTTATGACGTCATCATAGGACTTAATGTATTAATGCAAGGTGAGACGCTAATAAATGAAAACGGAATTACGATTTAAAAATAAATCTCAGTGTGCAAAAGAAATTAACATGTTATCCATTCTACCAGTTGATTTAACTTTTAATGAAGTTGAACTGAACATTAAACCTGACGTTCCAAATATTTTCAAGGATAAGGTGCAACAATTAGTTTTGAATTATGTACCACATAAAAATAAGACATCAAATTTCGAATTAGATATTTTGGTAAAAAGTAATGAACCTATATTCCATCAGCCCCGTAGATTACCATTTTCAGAGAAAAAGATTGTCGAAGCTCAAGTAACTGAATGGTTAGAGCAAGGGATAGTAGAACCCAGTTCTTCAGAATATAGTAGCCCAGTGGTAATCGTAAAGAAAAAAGACGGAACACCTCGTTTGTGCGTAGATTACAGGAGATTAAATAAAGTAATAGTAAAGGACAGATTTCCCCTCCCAATGATTGAAGATACTAGAAAGGAAAAAGATTCTGAAAGAAACAAAAGTACTGAGAAATTGGACTAAAACATGATGTTCGTTATGAAAAAACACAAGATAAGAGAGAAAATGTTCATATTCAAAGACATGAATTCCAGAAGACTACAAATCGCCGATCTT
Source organism: Dolomedes plantarius (assembly GCA_907164885.2). NCBI lineage: Eukaryota > Metazoa > Arthropoda > Arachnida > Araneae > Dolomedidae > Dolomedes > Dolomedes plantarius. The sequence continues at coordinate 153,215,840 of OU015494.1, read as the reverse complement.
TCCTTGACTGGTTTGTTTTGTTAATAGAATTATTTCGTAATTTGTCTGGCTATGATTGGTGTATCATAGGAAGAGTAATAGTGATTTTATATCTTACTGTTGTTTTTAAATCAAACAAATATTTTTGCTGTTGTACAAAAAGAAAATACCGTGTCACGAATGAAAGAAATGACGCGACTATGGCGCGCTTGTCTGTTAGCAGTAGACGACTGCTCCTTCATTAGTCTATAATGTTATTAATTAACGACATTTTTTTTTGTAAATATCTCTTGTAAATAATAAGTTTTCATTAAATGTTAGTGTAGTTATAATAGTATTTGTTTTAAATCACCGCACGGTTATCCTGACCCACACACACACATACATATATATATATATATATATATATATATATATATATATATATATATATATATATATATATATATATATATATATATATATATAACCCCTTAATGGCCGTTCTTACAAAGGGGTTATGAAATTTCTCATTCTAAAGAGGGAATTGGAAAAATGGGTCCAGTAAGCTAAAGGTTAATACATTACTGTTAATTCCCAACAACTTTAATAAAGTAGTGTGCTTCCATGTGTGTGTGTCCGTAACAGCATGTGATTAATTTATGTTTTTATTTCTGATGCACTCATTAACAAAATTTTACTAGAAATCAGTACTTTAAAAGAAACGCATAATTTCCCATCTTATTGAAAGGGATTTAACATTCGTCGTACCAAATCCCTCGTACCAGTTAAAAAAAGGGAATAACTATAATAAAGCTAATTCATTTAATAGTTTTATTTCTGGTCACAACTTGAAATCACGAATGATGGAAAACAAAAATAGAAAGAAGAAGTAATCGATATGTTTTCGACTTTTTCACATTTCCTTTTTTATATACTTCCCCATCGCAGGAATTTGCGTTTTGTAGAAAACTAAAGACATCTTTTACAGCTCGTTAAAATGACAAACTTGATTAATTCGTCATATCATGTAATTTTGCATCTAAAGCACTCACATTCAGTAAGTTAATGATAATGTTAGTTCCAGCGCAAGAACTTGATTGATGCAAAGTACGCGATAATTGCAATCTGAATAAATTTTATGCATATCTGGCACAAATGCAGCACGTTTTCAATATTGATGAAGAATCACTGCAATTAATGTCAGAATGGTTTTAATATTAAAGCCCACTTTGCAAGAGGAGGAGAAAAATGGTGGGAAAATAGTCATCTAAACTGTAAAAGGTATAATTTTTGAAACACTCTCAAGTGCATGCATCTAATGTTTAATTTATGAAAGCATTAGTTTGCGAATGTGCTTACAGAAGGTAATACTTCGGAGAATTTCGAATACATATTTACGAAAAATGAAAAGCAAATTTCATTATGCGAAGTTTGCAAACGAAATTTACAAATGAAATTTGATACAAATGGCTGATTATACGTCGATAACTTTTGTATTGTAAGTCTGTGCAATGATAAATTATTTGAATATATTGAATTTCATAAATTATTTGAAAATGATAATAAATTATTTGTCATCTATGAGATGTACATCTCATGAATTTAAGGAAACATCTTTAGTCTCAAAAGCTGTATCATCCAAGAAAAATGGTCTAAATTATTAAATTTAGAAAGCAATTTTTATAGATGGTCGCGTCTATAAAGAACTTATCGAGGTATTTCCAAGTACTAAAATTTAATAGATTTCATTCAGTGAAATCAGCTGTTAATTTTTAAATTATAGTTTACAAGATTTGCCTATCAATAAACTATTCATATCTTTACAAAGCAATATATGTAGTAACGTATAATATTACTCCATGAAATGTGAATCATTTTATGCATGCATACAAATTTAAATTATAGAAGTATATAAAGTTAAAAGCTAGGCATTAATGAATAATTTAATGCTTTTTTTAAGTCATAAAATTAAGATAAAACTATTCAAGTGTAACGTTGTTTACTTTTACAAAGCAACCAAGATTACATTTTTAATACACGTAATTAAACTTTAAACAAAATCAAGGGTGGGGTGGCCCGGTTGGCAAGAGCAGAGGGCCAGTGATCTGAACGTCCCTGGTTCAACGCTCGTCGCTGCTAATCCATCGCCGGGTTCACTAATGGTGGCCGGGGCACGTAAAATAGGTCGTGGCTACAATGTCCTCCAAGTTCTCAAATTTACCTCTGGATGTGCGGAGTCAGGAGTTCCGGTCTCGTCACTTGACTCGGTTCAAAATTACGGGACCGATATTCTTCGAGGTCAAGTCAGACTTCAGCCCTAGTGGTACTCCGCCTTAAAAGTGAAGCTGCTTACAACCCTTTTCCAAGGACCTAGGATTTGAGGACCTAGGTCCTTTGGACTTGGTGTAGGCTTTCCGACACCAAGGGGTTTGGAAACAACAGTAACAAACAAAACCATAATACTTTAGAGGCATATGAAAGTTTATAATAGAATTCAACATGCACCTTATTATTAATACAGAAGCGATTGGTTAGTTTTGAAGCTCTGAAGTCCTCATTTGTGACAAGGGTATGCAACAAAAATTTATCAAATTTTAAAAATATTTATCCAAGCAGAAAAGCTATAAACACCGTTTATTTTACTTTTTCTCTTTGATTTACCATTCATTCATTCACACAAATACTTACTCATTGAAATCAATTTTAATTTTCACGGCTTAAAACTGACTAAACCGCTGTAATACTAAATCGGGACCGGTCCGCCAAAGAGTACGGTAATATTTTGTTGCAGTAACCTCCCAAATTATGACAACCCAACTCTTTCCTTTCGAGGCGTGCGGGAGGGTGTTTGTTTATGAGCGTAACTATTGGAATGTAATGTTGTCTTACCCGCTTCTTAATAAATAACTATTCACGCCCAGTACACCATTTATGAACTTCAAAGCGTATATTTCTGTTTTATATCTGTAATTTTCAGATAAACAAAAGTTTTGAGGTGGATGTGGTGGATATTTGCTTCTAATTGAATTAAAGTTTAATATAATTAAAGTTAGATTTTTATAAAGATTGGTATTTTTGATACTTATAAATTTAAAAAAATCATAATCCTAATTTTCTAATATTTTTCATTTTATAGAATTATTTTTTTCAATGAAAAAAAAGTTTTTGGGGGTTGCTTTAAAATGTTATTCCCTTTACATGACCTTTCATTCGCTACTACAAAGTATGAAAATGAGTTGCGGTAATTTTATATTAGTTTATTACAGTTACATCGAGGGAAAAATCAGCACTTTGTCTCATGTACTCCCTCACAATTGATTAGAATAGAGATTAGATATAGTGCATTGCAAAGCTTCATGCGTGACACTATTCATTTCTACCCTCTAGACTTTTTTTATTGCTTGATTCATGGTAATCATAGCTGATGGTAATCTTAAAATGATTTTGAGGAAAGTCATGAGTTTTTAAGAGTTTGGACTCAAGGGGCAGGTAAATAATTAATAACACATATGATTCAGCGTCCCTAAGTATTCATAGGCGTAGATGATTGATGAGTTTGATAAGAAATGATATAGGCATGATATCGAATTTTAAGCCAATAATATTGTTTGTAATTTCCATTTATTCTCTTCGCAGGGAGCTTTAGCAACCCTACAATATATTTTCATCGTATTTTCCCATCAGATATTTTATCGAAAGCTATCAGAAATATAAGAACAAAATTTTAGAAACACCTAGAAAATGAGGAAATTTTGGCTTTCATAAAATATTTTGATTCTGATAAGTAATTAAAAAAATAAAAGCAAACTAAAATGTAATGTGTATGTTATTTGAAAAGGACATTTTACTGGAAGCAAGCATATTACTACTGTTTTGCAATCAAACGATGAGTCTAAAAAATCAAACTATGAAGGTTTTCTTTGTCCAATAAATAAAAGTAAAGCAGAGAAAAAAAATACAGTCGAAAAATGTTTCTTCGAAAAAAAAAAAAGATGTCCGACACTTAAAATGAATTCTAAACGAAATTTATCGTCTTAGTTTTTAGTGTGAAGACATATTTGCTCAAATAATCTAATACTATTTACAGCTTCCTAAAACTAGGCGACGGTTTAGTTATAACGTGTTTGGCTGACCTGGTTTTCGTTCGTTTTTTCGTTTTTAACATCAGTCAAGGTGAAAATTTACACACAACAGGATATACAGTAAAAGGATACTTTCCGTACGTTTTGATAGTGTAAAGTAAAACTGTTTTGTCCCTTGGTGAGAGTAAAAGTTAGTTATTTTTTAAAGGAATATCTCGTCATTAAGATAACTACTTAACACAGTGTCTCGTGAATACTATATTTAAGCCACCCGAGGAAAGTTTTTCGGGGATTTTTTATTATTATCGAGGCTCTAGTATGTCATTATACAGGGAACAATGTCGGTGGCGTTGAATTTCTGAGATGTCTAACCACATACCATAGGAAATAATTTTACCCATGATATGTTTTCCGTATTTCTTAGTCACGGGCAAATTTAAATTCAAAATATAGATCCTTTAACGCGTTGATACTTTTCATTAAATAAATATATTACACTGTATTTCAATCAAAAGGCTTACTCACGGGAAAATAAAATCACATGAAGAAAATGCAAACACTCAGATACAGGTTTGCAAAATTGAACACTCACATTGGTATTGAATGCTAAGGAGTATATGGCATGCAAATGTGAGCTGTATATGCAAATTAGTCGTGTAAGAAAGCATTTTCGGATAGGTACCTTAGTCAGGTCTCAATTCTGAAAAAGGAACATCAGAAACTAATGAACTTAAATGTAAAATTAGCGTTTCTGCCTTTGCTTATGATATACAAAGCATTTTGTACCGTAATATAGTTAAAATAAGATTATTTTATGAATGAATTTCGTTTTCAAAATTTCGTAATCTTAATTTTATCGTACTCGTATGGGATTCTCAAAGAAAATATATTTATTCCCTCAAACATAATGCTAATAGCCTGAAAGTTTTTCCAGGATTTTTTATTATTATTATTAATGATGATCTTGTATGTCATTATACAGAGAACAACGTCGTTAGTGCTATATTTTTGAGATGGCTGTCCACATTCCACTGAAAAGAATTTTATCCATTATGTTTTCCATATTTTTTAGTCACGGACAAATTTTAATACAAAATATAGATCCTTAAAGTTGTTGATAGTTTTCCTTAAATAAGCATATTACACTGTATTTCAAAAAAATTAAGTATTCAAAGCGATACTTCAATATTTCTAAGCTGTTCCTTAAATTAAGAAATACAATGTGTTTTCAAGAATCTTATTTATGGAAACATAACATTAGTTACTTAAACTTAATAAAAAATGTTGAAATTGAAGTACTCCCTTTTTAAATAGGATTTTAATGTTAACCAAGGAGGACTGGTGCCATTTGATGATTCAATTATAAGTTTTTTTAAGTTGAAAAAGTTGAAAATATGTAAACCAATTTTTTAAAGTCTGTGGGAAGTGGTTTTTGGGGCTTATTAACGTAAATAAACATGTTTCTAAGATTAATCTAATATTAGGAACATGCTTATTTAGAAAATAGTTTCGCCAAGCACTGAATACACTCCAGGAAATTCGATAAAAACTTAGTTAACTTGAGTTTAACAAGAAAAAGTTGTGCTTCAATTAAATTTCTCACTCGTGCGATGTATGTGTGCTTGTGTACGCGCGGGCGCTCGCAATCGTTTGTTTACTTTCACAATAAATTTAAAATATGACATAAGATGTATCACATTATATATCGATAAGGAATATATTTAACACGACAAAAAATAAAGTAAATGTCTTTGGGATTTCGTATTTATGATACAGACGCAAAGCAAATGAAACGAACAACCAGAGAATATCGTTGTATTGTTCTTTGTTTCCCTTTTAGGGAATAACACAATAGTAATATTGGCATCAAACTACACTGCTGGCCACCCAAATTGCAACACCAAGAAAGACAAGAGATATCACAACAAAATTTATTTTGTAGATAACATGTTGACCAAGTATCAAATGATTAAATTTATAGACTTCTGTGAAGTGTGGTTCCTGCCAAAATCAGTAGCCAGAGTAGCCGCCATTGTTGGAGATCACCGCTACCACACGCCTCGGCATTGATTCAAAGAGACTTTGGATGCGTTCTTGGGGTACAGCAGACCAAGCAGCTTCCACACGTTGCCAAAGTTGATCTGCTGTGGCAGCTGGGGATGGAATCTGGGTCAATCGTAGAGCAACCATGGACCACATGTTTTCTATCGGCGAAAGATCTGGAGAGCGAGGCGGCCAGGGAAGCAATTCAATCTGGCGATTGACGAAGAACCGTTGGACAATGCGTGACACGTGTGGTCGCGCATTATCCTGTTGAAATATGGCTGTGGGCAAGCCCTGAAGGTAAGGAAGGACAACTGGCTCCAACACCTCGGAGATGTAGCGCTGGCTGTTTAAAGTACCGGCAATGCGTACGAGAGGTGTGCGAGAGTGATATCCAATACCGCCCCATACCACAATACCCGGTGCAGGACCAGTGTGGCGGTGCATAACGCAGCTGTTGATCATCCTCACTTCACGGTGTCTCCAGACTCGAATGCGACCATCGTGGTGTTGCAGACAGAAGCGTGACTCGTCAGTAAAGACAATTTCATTCCATTCTGCCGTCCACATCCTTCTGTCATCGCACCATTGGCGGCGGAGACGTCTGTGGTTCTGCGTCAAGGGTAGACAAAGCAATGGACGTCTTGCGGACAGACCACTCTGCTGTAAACGGCGTCGAATGGTACGCGCAGACACTGGATGATGCGTTACAGACTGCATGTGCTGTGCTATGGTTCGTGATGTGACTGTGTGATCCGTCACTGCCATGCGCACAATTTGCCTGTCATGACGTGAAGTGGTGCGCTGAGGTGGATGCGATCGAACACGCCGGTCCGTCGTACCCTCCTGCATCCAACGATCACATATCCGCATTACAGTTGTTTGGTTTCGTCCAACACGACTACCGATTTCCCTGAAAGATAATCCACAATCTCGGTATGTCACTATTCTTCCTCTGTCGAACTCGGATACTTGATTAAAAGATGATCGCTGTTTTCGACGAGGCATTATTGATCGTTATTTTGAAAAAACCACAAGAAAAACACAATTGCCGAACTTGAAATCGTCGAAATCTCCAAGCCTTAAATATCGCTTTGAAGTGGGGCCACAGGCGCGCGCGATGTGCGTCTGCGCTGAAATTCTAATCATTGGCATATCTCACCTCCGCTAATGCATGTTGTAAATTTCATGTTATTTGCATGTTTCCTTCAGGGTGTTGCATTTACAGTGGCCAGCAGTGTAAAAAAAAAGTATCAGATCAAAAAAATGCACGGAAATTAATAACTCTTAATCTTCAGGAATTTTATCCACTTAAGACAACTGATGAAGAAATTTGTTTCAAGATTATATATTTCGTGAAATGTGTTGAATCTATTTAACAGGGGGGAAAACAGTGTTCTACAGTAATGTTCTCAAAAATAGCAATACTACTATACATTTTTACTCAGTTTAATTATACTAACTTACGTACTGTTCCTAAATACTTTGTTCAACCTTTATCGTTCATTTTTCTCCAATTTTATTCACGTTAAAAGAAATCGCATAAAATGTTTTAGTGCCTCACATACATGCCTCTCCGTAGGAGAGCAGAAAAATTTCAAGAAATCACTAAGTGATCCCAGCTGTGCAGACACGTTATGGGAATTCCCTTAACCTCTTGTGATCTTATCAGGAAAAGATTCAACATTTAGGCAACGAATGCATCCGGTCGCTGTGCCTAAGCTGGTGACAAAAATATCTAGGACAGAAAAACAACCGTAACTTAAAAAAATTTTTGGGACAGAAAAAGATTTATAGCTTGCGACGAACAAAGAGGAGTTCTGATGAATAAATCTGTAGAAGGAAAAAAAATACTAAGGAGTGCGAATGTTCTTACATATTTCACTCAAATGTCCACGTCCCTGGACGTGCCTGTACTTTTTATTTTGAGAGATGTTACAGGGATTTTATGGTCTCCAACTGTTGAATTCAGATTCATATATTTCTCATGATAATATCAAATTTTAGTTCACTGACAAAAGTACAAAATTTTTACAAATTCCATTATTACTCTCGCTATAATTATTTTCAGTGACTTGGCTGCATTTCAGTAGGCGATTTTTTTTTTAAACTCTGATCATATGATATATGACCCACACACAAAGACAAAATTTCGAAACCTTCAAGAATTTTTTTCTAGCTTTTCATCTTTTTATGAACTACAACATTCAAATTATTCTCTTTTCAAAAGTTGTACATATCTAGTTGATAAAAATGTATCGTTGAAGACAATTTCGCCCAAAGAACTCGAAGCTACTGCATTTTTAGTCAAAATATTTAAATTTCCAGGTGATTATCTCGATATAGAAGCGATGCTTCATTTAAATGTATTTCGACAAATATCCTAGTACGTAGCCATAAAATATCGGACTCTCCAAAACTTATGTTATTTCATCAGAATGGCTTTTCCCTTGGCAAGATTGAACCATTGATATATAACCATCACCATATCTAATGTACCTGAAGACACGTACGTTAGCAGTTTAGACATTCTTTTTAATCAGTATGAATGGAAACTTAGCGCAAAGTTGATTCGAACTGAGAAAGTTTTAGTTAGATTATATCCAAAACCATGTTATAAATTTTACTATCCTCTTTGACCTGGTTGACTCAGGAAATAGATAAATCAAGACAAGTGTCAGGACAATACACTCACGTGTATTTTCAGAGTATTGTCAGAAACTTTTATCCTGAAGGTCTTGACTCGTTATCCATTGACGTTCTGAGACCGATGAGCAAATAATTAGATCTGCCTTTGATCTTCATTATTTAGAATGGTAAAAAATGTCAATTACGTTAATAAAATATGATCCTGGAGAACCATGAACATGCTCAATCCCAATCCCTTATACAGCACATGCCCTAGAAGTATATCGACTTGATAGATATATGGCATGAGACTATTAAATAAGAAAATGGAAAATTTAAATAGGTTAAAATAGTGGATGGGTACGTCCTTCACTGTTGACGCTGGACCCACACGATTTTGTTCAGTTTGCTTTACTGATGCGATGAGAAAATTCCTGCAGTATTACGTTCAACGTACACTTATTTTGGAAAGTTCTAGTCCTGTATTAGCACACTATAACAGCTGCTGTCAGAGAAACCTCTTCAGCTCTTTGGTTTCAAGACACGGAGGTGAAAAATCTTAACTCTCCGATCCAAAATTTCGACCTTAAAGTCACTGAACATCTTTGAAAGAAGGTGGAGTGGTATTGTATGTACGGCTTACTTTACCTATTCCTGTTGTTTGAAGTGTTCACCGTACTACATAAGGCATGTCTTTCGTCTAATAAGTGGCAAAGACCATAAAGGAGCTCGATCTAGAGCTAACAACATTGCTTTGGATCCAGAAAAACTATGAGCTTGATACCCGCTTTCTTTTGGTAACAAAAAATCATGCATTGCATGCTGTCACATCAAAATCAAACTTTGCAAAATTAATTTTTTTAACAAGTATATAAAGATTCTCTGTATGCTTTTGAAATGAGTTGATTATTGCAAGAAGTGACACAGGTTTCCCTTTGGAAGAGTGAGTTTTTTTACACCCTCATGCCATTAACTTAGACTACTAAGTACCTTACTCGGAATAATTGTAATTCTTAGACAGTCTTTCAGTTTAACATTAGAAATTAAATACAATTGGCACTTTTATTTTTCTAATATGTTTTATTCTCCTGTCGTAAAGTGCCACAAGTTACGGAATCAACAGTTTCCTTACGCTATCAAATTAATCTATTAAGCTTTCAAATAAATCACAATTGCGCTTCGAAGTATGGGAGTCCAAACAAAACATTACAAACTAGTGTTACATTGAAGTGCAACCAGCCACACAATGCCTTATACATAAAGCAGCAATAAACAATCTCATATCGAAAACAAAAGTTATTTCCTTCATTAATTTTAAAAAATGGCTTTATTCCCTTCATTAAAATAAACTGTAGAAAGGCTATCTTTTAGGAAAAATGGTCGTATTTTCCTCGTTATCAGCACTTCGCAATTCTAAAGCATAATAGAGCGATATTTCATGAACATTAAACCATCATCTCGCTGAAAATGTACGATAAAGTAGGATGGGGTGCTAGAGAAATCAGTATATTTTCACAAAATGCAGATATATCATGACCAGATAGGTTTCACTAAATGAATTCAGTAGTTGCGAGCAAAAGAAATTTAGAAGCCCGTTTCATAAACTTTCAACGAAAGAATCAACGCGAAATAGTGTAGATTATGATAAAGTAATAGTTCTATAAGTATTGATTAATGAATAAAAATAGAGCAGCAGCTCAAAAATAATGTTAAATATTTATGGTGTATTAAGTGCTGAAATAATAGTTGGTACAAAAAAAATAAAACATACCCTTGAAGGAATTGAGAAGAAACTTGTTCGTACTCACCTAAAGAAGAAAAAAAGAAATTAGCACTTCGAGAAATAGTTATTTTCTAGAAAAAGTATTCTTACAATATCTTTGAAATTATTAACAGAAGTTTTACTCGTAGGACATCAATATAACAAAGGTGTATTTCCATTATTACTCCCGGAACAGTTATGAAAGAAAATTTTAGTGTGATATACTTATTATTTCACATTATGATAAAAAAGTTTTTTTAAATCTTGAAGGAGGAATGTCTCTAAGAGAGAAGACCAAGAGGTTATTCAGTAAAGTTATTCATGTTTAGAGTTATGGACTTAATGCTGTATGAGAGCTAAACAGGACAAACAGTTTAAATCCCATTTCGAAGAGTTACAAACACCAAACTACCTTCTACAGTACTCACATCTTCAGAATAGTAGCATAAGCTATCATTTCCTTTCTCCATAAATTTAAATTATACATTTTTATCACAAATTCATATTACACACAATGCCCAAATTTGAAATATTTTACTTTTACACAAGTTATTGTACAGCAGTATACTTTATCCTACAGTGTAAATACAGTAATTTTAGAAGTTAAGATTTGAAAAGTCAAGCTAAGAAAATTGTTACATAGATTGCGGGTTTAGGTGTTAACAAATCTTTCCGGCAAGTAGATTGTCGCGTGTTTGATCCTAGGACCGGAAAAACAACTTTCCAGTCGTAGGATGATTGAAATGAGAAAATAGTTTTTCGTTGTTATTTTTACCCTGGAAAGGGTAATATATATGGAACAGTTATCTCTTTCTTAAGGGCTTATTCACACAGAATCTGTAAGCGTCAGCGTTAAAGATTCCGTAGACGCTGGCTGATTAAATGGGATAATGATTGGTATATGATTGGTTAAATTTTTTTCACTGACGGATTATATGTGAACTGGCCATAACTTTTGATGCGGCAGATACCGTGGTTATCTGTAGCTCCTTCCTCTCGGACAGAGTCAAAAAGCATGCGGCTGCTGAACATAGTGAAACCCACACTTAACATGTAAAAATACGTAAAAAGTCCTCTTCTCGGCTAGAACAGATAACAAGTGGATGTCCAACAATATGGTAAAGTAATGAATAAGCACGAATAAGTTTTTATAATTTTTTCCAGGTCCATTTAAGCCCATTGCTCAAAGGTAATAGATTAATTTTCTTACTGGTTACCAAGTTTTATAAGAAAGCTACCTTAAAAGTAATCATCAAAGAATGAAAGCAATTATGATGAATGTGAATACATATAATTTCATGTGAATTCCTCCCGAGTTCTCCCTCTCTGATACAAAGCTTTCTAATTTAATCTCTTTCCTGTTTTAATCTCCCTTAGCTTGCTGCATCGCCTCAATTTGTAACCTTCAATGTTATCTTTTCGTTAAAAAACACAGCCTATATATTCTTTAAAGCTTGGGCTTGGATACCTTGAACATTTTGCAGGCATTCGTGGTATTTCCATCTTATAGGAAATAGTTGTTTCTTATCATTGATAACCTACCAAAGCTTATAAATACTCCCCCATACCCACTGAAGACACAACTTTATAGTCTAATTCTCCTGAAAACACCTGTTCGTAAATCAAACAAACCTAGAAAGAAACCTGTTTTCCTTAAGAATCTCTTTTTTAAGGGGCAGTTTCTTCGACCACAGAAATATTCTTTGCAATATAAAGTTTGATAGTGAAGAATTTGCAACCGCTGAAACAGATGACACTGAGATCCCGTCGCAATCAGATATGCTATGCTTAGGAAACATCAACGCCATTTTGCATTATTTGATGTTTCTTTTAATGACCAAGGCAAACGTAAGTTAAAATTCAAAGATTCAGCCATTTTATGTCTAAATATATAATAACAGTTTAAAAGTATAATTAGTAGAAATATCAAGTATTTAAAAATATTTAAGATTTTTTTGCAGCTAATTGTTTACAAACAAGATGCAACCACTTAAGTACTGCTAATATTAATGTCAAATTATTTTTATTAACAAAAACTTTTTAATTGTTCTAAATCATTCAGCTGAAAGAACAAAATTAAAAGTTTGCAGTTCATTCCCTCCAAATATGCTGTCAAAAAGAGTGAAGAGATGAAGACGTTTATAAAATCTTACAGGACAATGTTGAACTAAGACTTGATCTACTTATTGAAGTAAGATTTTGCCTGCAAGATGAACACAGTGGTACTTTCCTGGTCACATACGAAATATTTTCGAAAAAAATGGACCAGAAATGTCAGAAAGCCACCAAAAGGCATTTGATCTAGCAAAGCATTCTTTTAATAACTTAATAAAGAATTTTAAATAGCCAAGTTACGGCAGATACATGGGTAGAGTAAACGATGGAGACACAATGCAATGACTCAACACGTCATTTTTCAAATACCTACCGTAAATCTATTTTATTAAGATTATTTAAAGTCAAGTTCTTCAAACTCATCAACTCGCACTGAGAATATCTTTCGTTTTAAGGCTAGTATATGGGACAACTCGACATGTATTTGAAAAATATATGGTGCCGTGAACAATCAGAGAGCTGACAGAGAACAGTCAAGACTAGTCTGGGCGATGTCATGATAGTTAAAAATTTATTGATCAGACAGACATAGGGAGTTTTAAAGAAATATAAGAATTATGCTACCAACAATATTTTTAGAGAAGCTGAGGTATCACTCACAAATAGTACGTGCGTGAACAGTCCGGATCTCTTTACACTAAAAGCGAAGTTCCCAAATAACTTGCTGTTGATTGACGTCATGTGCTTTAGACCGGAGAGGTACAGTTCCCAAACAGAATAAGACTAACCGCTCCTGTTTAACCCCTCTCAATAGGTTTGCCTGAACCTTATGAGAGTAAATATGATGAAATAGCTGATCATATTATTTTTTCCCCCTTTATGACTTTTTTCGAAAGACAAATACTTGATGTGGCTTGTATAAGACAAAACATAAATGAAGTTACTTGAGAAGGTATCTTAGAGATTATTTCTTACAGAGCTGATTTGACTGGATGGTGGCTGGTTGGTTTAAAGCGATGTGGTCAACTTTTGCTAAGAAGGGTTGTTAAGATCCGGACCTACAATTTAAAGCTCATTTCGAATGACTTTAAACATCAATGTCAAAAGTGGGACTCTAATCCAAGTGGCTCTTGGCCGAATACTAGCTTGATAGGGCTAGCTAGATATAAACTATCTAACCCGCCCAATAAATAGATAATTTTCACTGAAAAAAAAATAAATGATACTGAAGCCAGTTACATTTATTTTGTTAATTATTTTTAAATGAAGGAACTAACCACTGAGTTTTTTTTTAGAAAATTTATTTCGTTATGATTAAAAAAAATCACAACGTTTTATTAATTTTGAGTCATTAATGAATAAAAAAAATTGAGGAACAAAACGTGTATTATTTTGTAGAAAAATATAACTACCCCTTGGCTATTATAATGAAGGCTGAAAAGCTAATCAATTCCTCTCTATCCACTAAAATTAGAATCAGCTGTTTCTAATTTTGCTTTTTTATTTGAATATTTCAAATAAGCTCTTACATTTAAAAGTAATTAAGAAGGAAGAACATGAACTAAACCACAACGTACTGCAAACAGCAGGTTCATTTAATTATAAACAGAGCGGTGAAGAATTTGTTATTGATTAATTAAATATTTAATATCCAAGAAATTGAAAATATAGGATATTTTAATATGTTAAAATACCTTCCATCATATTGAAAAACTGTATCCTCTTCTCCCCCTGGCTATTGAGAAACCAAATTAAAGAATGAAATCAAAGCGAAAAATTCTCATGGGAGGGGGCTCGAGTTGAAATGTAAGAAACGAAATGAAATTTAATGAGTATGTTGAAAAATTAAACCACTAAACGTACTTACAAGGAATTGGATATTTATTTCTTTGTGTAAACCCTTCCAGAAAATTAACCCTAATGAATAACGCTTAATTAGCTCTGAATTTCAAAGCACGAAAGATACAAGACTGCATTTTTACTGTCACACAGAGAATTTTGCGTAATATACAACAGTAACGAGCTAATTAGGTTTTTTCCAAGAGCATTTTTGCTAAGCGTGAATTAATTTGGCCACTGAATACAAACGGGAAAAGGTCCGACCCAAAGTTAATTTTTTTCGAGCGTTTTTTTACAACTCAGAAGCGATACTCTACATTTTTAATTCCGGGAACATTAACATTATCGGCATCTTAACACACGAAGTTTACAGAAATAAGAAAGAAATTGCAGATTATGAGGAGGGCGAAAAGAGGGAAAGGAAATTTTAACACGTAGCAGTTGATAACAGCTGTTTTATAAATTAATGGATCAAGATGAGTACATTTTTATCAATGGAAACTTCGCAGAGTAGAAGAATTTTGTTTTTACTATAGAATCACCGATACACTGAACAGAAGATACATACATCTAACGTCCATCACATACTCCATGCAGAAACTATTTTCGTTTTTGGTAAAGAATTAAAACAAGGTATTCAAGGAAAATTGCACATTCACATACATATATATACCGGGTGATTCAAAAGTCAGTAAACATTATAAAAATCCATATTTCAGTGAATAATTAACGTATGGCAACACAATAAGTCCACACACTCATGATATAACGTCGGGTATTTTTTAGGGCCCGAGAATAAAATTAACAAAATTAATTATAAATATGTCCACTAGATGGCGCTCCCTCTGTGACAAAGACAATTAAGATAATAATGCTTCACAATCGGTGCTTTATCAAATAAGGTCAATAAGGCAAGTTTCTTGCCGTAACTAACTCTTGTTGTCTTTGCAGTTCTTTATATAGCGGCCACATTTGTAGATATGTCAATACTAGTGCAGTGCCATCTGGAGGATATATTTCGAATTATACAATTTTTTTTCAGGTCGTTAAAAAAAAAAAAAAAAAAAAAAAAAAAAAAAAGTTATATTCATCATGCGTATCTGTTCATATTGCTTTTTTAGAACTTTTTTTAGTTCTTATTGATTATTTAGAAATACGGATTTTTAAAACGTTTACTGACTTTTGAATCGCCCGGTGTATACAAACAAACAAACAAAGAAACGAACAAACAAAAACACACACACATATATATATATATATATATATATATATATATATATATATATATATATATATGTGTGTGTGTGTGTGTATAACATAAATGATAACATAAGATAAACATGCTAAACATGACTGTGGGAAAATAGCAAGCTTGCAGTTTTTAGACTTAAATTTTAAACATATAAGGAATCGCATTATGATGAAAATGCTAACTCAATTAAAATCCTAGTTTCAATGAAAGATCCATTTCAAGAATGTCGGGGTGGTACGTGGCATATACTTGCCTTTTTACATTCATACTCTTCAGACAAACTTTGGGTATCCCTCGGTGTGGGGTAAACCTCCAACCGCACTCCCTCAGAATGTCTTAATAATGATGTTTTTATATACGAAACTCTGAAGTATTATTGAGTTTTGACCACTCGAGTGACACTATTATTGAGTTTGACTAGGACTACAAACTTAAGACGTGTCTCCAACTTTAACGTTTCAAGCTAAATCTATTTATTTATTTATTTACTCTCTCTCTCTCACACACACACACACAAACAAAACATCGGCTCATCAAGAAGGAGTTGTCCGATTGTAATGAAATTTCGTATGCAAAGATGTTTTGATCGCACATGCTAATGATTAGAATTTGGTGTCCAACGAATAAATAGCGGGAGCTCTAGCGCATGAGAACTGTGCATCCAGCAGGTGTATATAAGAAGCGATTCTCATTCTGAGGTTCAAAATTTCTGTTGCATTTCGACTGCAGATATCTTACGGCGACTGTAACAATGCCTCGCGAGAGAATTCGTGCTCCTTACGAGCATATTTCAGAGATTTAAAGAGGTCGTGTCATCGGAATGAAACAAGCTGGTTGGGCAAATCGAAGAATCGTTCGACATTTGGGTTGAAGTGAAGTCGCGATTAGACGATACTGGCAAGAGTGGGTCAACAACGGTAGATTTAAGCGTCAGGACGGCAGCGGTCGACCTAGGACCACAACAGAACGGAAAGACAGGGCAATTGCCAGATCAGTATCACAGCACCGGATTTGTAGATATCAACCACCCGACGTGTGACCCGCACACGTGTCCAACATGACCGTTGACAGACAACTGAGAGAGCGTAATAAACACTCGCGCCGACTGTTAACACACACAGACGTGAAGGTTAAGTGGCGTAAGTCCAATTACGGTGGGGCTTAATTCGATCAACATGGAACTGCGCTAATTGGGAACGTATACTCTTTGGGGACTAGTCCCGTTCCCAACTGTGTCCTGACGACGACCGAAGACGTGTCTGGAGGCATCCAGGGCAGCGCGGAAACCCCGTCTTCACTTTCGCACGCCCCACAGGCCCACAACTGGACGTTATGATTTGGGGTTCCATTTCCTTTGATAGCCGGACCCTTTGGTAGTCAGTGACAAAGTTACAGCACAACGGTATATAGATAACATTATGCTACCCCTTTTGTTGCCGTTCCTCTTGAGTCACCTCGGACATCCTTTTCAACAAGATAATCCGCAAGATAATACGACTCGTGTTGCTATGAGTTGTCTTCAAGCTTGCCGACCACTTCTTTGGTCACCTAGGTCGCCTGATCTCTCCCCCATAGAGCACATTTGGGACGTAATGGGAAGGCAACTGCAAGTATCCCGATTTAGCCTGACAGTTGGAGACAATTTGTCAAGAAATCCCGCAGGGCCCCATCCGAGAACTTTATCAGTCTATGCCGCGCCAGGTGACAGATTGCATACAGGTAGAGAAGGACCAACGCCGTTTTCACTTACTTATTTTGTAATGATCAAACTCTGGAATAAATCATTCACTTATTCTGAAATTTAATTTTTTTTGTGCATGTTCTTTACATCCACCAATTTTTGTCGCAATAGGATAAGGGCCTGTTCACATAGGAGTCCGTTGCGTTGCGTTAAGGAAAAGATGACGTTGAGACGAAAATAAACCAATCATAGGCGTTAAAAATTTCATTGCTAATCGTTTGGAGGCATATGATTGGTTTATTTTCGTCTCAACGTATCTTTTCCTTAACGCAACGCAACGGACTCCTATGTGAACAGGCCCTAACTCTTTGGTGCGTCGATTTTTTTGTTATAAAGTATACGTATGTATTTATATACGTATGTATGTACAATTCTATGATGAGGTTATATTTTTTGACAATGAGGATTCCATATAGTACATGAAGTGTTAAACTGCCAACGGCTTAACTACTTTTTAAGACCCTGCTCAAAGACAGTATTAGTTTGGTTGATAGAAATGATATCGTTTTTGTTCCCCCCCCCAAAAAAACAGGAATAATTGTGTCTCAAGTAAAATTTTCAGGTTATATACAACTTCCAAAATATTAAGAGCAATTTTTGTTCGCTTAAATTTTATTATTTATTAATTAATTAATTTATTAATTTTACGATTTCCGTTGTTGTGTGTTGTGTGTGTAACTTGCAAAAATATTAAGAGCAATTTTTGTTCGCTTAAATTTATTATTATTATTATTTTACGATTTCTACACTGACATATTAAATTGTTAACTACTTTTTTTTTAATGCATTAAAATGAATAAAAGAGTATTTCCACTATTAAGTACTTTCTGTTTTTCACTTTTCTGAACCCGAAATGGGGGAAAATGCATAACTCAACGAATCTTCGTTCAGTTCAAGAATTTCATAAAGCAAAAGAAATTTCAAAAAACAGGTTACTAGCACTTATCCCAACGTCATTGCGGAGAACAACAGGCAATAAATAAAAGCCGACACGGACTTACCCCGTTTTTGTGGGACAAGTACGTACCTTGGATTTAACAAATATTTTCGGTTCCGAAAATTTGAAATTCTTTAATTAAAAGCTTTTAAATGCATCTTTTGAAAGGTAAGGTATTGTTTGCGATCTGCCAAATCTTTCACATTTCTAGCTGCAAAAACCAATTTTATACAGTCATCAATGTATAATATTTGCTTTAGTAACTGGTTTTTCAAACTTTGTAAATTTTGGTCCACACTTGCCCCAATTCACTTATAAATAAAATATATGTAGATATTGTGTTTATATGTCTTAGATTCTTCATTTTATAAGTTTAATTCATAAGAGTTTACGATAAATTACAAGGTAAGAAAATTCATTTAAAGTTATATGCACATAAAAGTTTAAGAAGCTCTCGAAAATATGTTTCTCCATTTTATCCATTCATTAACTCTTTGAAACAGTTAACATATCAGTAGAGAACATTTTGAAAAATGTGAATCACATTTCTAAAATAAAACAGTTTTACACGTATAGTCCCTTTGCAGTTTTATTTACATACGATATAACTCAACGTATGAAAATAAAATACAGAAAAGCTTCGAATTGTATTAAAAGAATAATTAAAAAAATGTATCTAATTATCCAAAAAAGGAGAACAAATATAATTTTAAATAGACTGTCTTGGTTCTAGATCAGGGTAACAATCACTTTAAATCGTTACTAATGATTTAAAAAAAAAACTTAACACACACATACAAACACGTTACAAAGAGAGATACAAGGTGTGTTTAAAAAAAAAAACAACAACTTCTAAAATAGTTTGCTAACCAGTGCAGAGAGCGGACTACGGTTACTGGGTACGCCTAGCGGCAGGTTTTGACAAGAAATTACCATTTTTCGTGTTACGCTATGATTATTAGTTTTGGAGCTACACTCGCTGAACTGAGAACGTGCACAAGATGTTCATCGCACTTGAGACACAGTGAGATTGAAAGAGCTGGAAGAACAACGTGTGTGCATATGAAATTTTGCTTTAAACTTAGCAAAGATTGTACAGTGCTGTGAGTGGTTTACATGTTTTAAAGTGGGAAGATGATCATTTTGTAAATATTCCAGGCTTCATCGCCCGCTCTAGGGGCGGGCAACCCGGACATTCGTCCGGGGCGCCAAAATTTAGGGGCGCCATTTTGGCTGTGTGAGAAAATTTTTGATGTGTTTAATTCCCAATTAATAGAGAATTTTACACATCGATTTTCTCGTTCGCTAAAAATTCTCAGTCCGTAGCGTATTTATATTGTTTATGTATAAAAGCTAAAAATATTTATAGTATTATTGAAAAATTAACGCAGAATTTGTAAAGTACGCTGCTGCAATTTGTTTGAACATGCATATACTTCTCTGAACAGAATAGCATTAGCACGTGAGATGAGCACTGCTTTAACTTGTGTTTGAACATGCATAGACTTGTTTATTACTTCTAATTATAAAAGAGCGGTTTCATTACACAATAAGCATTATTCTTGCATGTATTCTGTTGCATGATTCTGTTGACATAAATGGGGGTAGAATCAGCAGAGGAAATTTCAGCAGTATCTGCGCCTTTGGGTAAAAAAGAAAGCCTAAGTACTGAGCTTAATTTTAAAGTTAAATATTGCCCCAAACCTTACTATTGCTTTAAGAATATTGCTAACGATACCAATAACTGTAGCAAGTGGCGAAAGGAGTATCTCTAAGTTAAAATTAATGAAGAACTTTTTACGTTCGACTACTACACAAAATCGTCTTTATGGTGTGGCCATTTTGGCAATTGAGCATGAAATTGCTGATCAAGTAAATTTAAAACATGCAATAAAAAAGTTTGAAGAACTGAAAGTAAGAAAAAAAAAGTTTTTGGGGATTTTAGCGTAGTTGATGTTACCTTGTTTTATCTTCAAAATAATGGCATTTTGATTGTTTGTGCAATAATACACATTTTCAATAGCCTTTAAAAATGTAAAAAATTATATGGTTAGCAATTTGTGGCTAGGTACAGATATTTCTTAATTTCTACTGTTTTGTACTGCTTGATTATCAATCTCATGTTATGTTATGCTTCTTTCTAAATATATGCTTTTAATAAAATTTAAATAAAATCATTTGATTTTTACTGAAAATAAAAAATATGTACAATAATGTAAATATATGTAAATATATGTATATATATATATATATTCTTAAGGGGCGGCAATTTGCCTTTGTCCGGGGCAGCGTAGCCGCTAGAGCGGGCGCTGCAGGCCTGGACAGTCAGTCTTCCGCCTCAACAGACGACGACAATGTCGCGAGTGACCGTATTGTAACTCGAGGAAATGGCCGTTTAACTATCCGAGAAGTTGCTGATGAAGTGGCCATCAGCAAAGGATCAGAGTATCAAATTTTGGCTAACAATCTTTAGATCATTGCATCGCATCAAAATTCGTGCCGTGTTTATTGAGTGACGATTAGAGAATGAACCGTGTTGAAATCATTAAGGAACTACTTGCTAATGCAAATGATAATGAAAACTTTCCTAAGAACATCATAAATGGAGAGGAGACGTAGGATTATGGCCATGAGACTCTTTTCTGTTTCCCAAACTTAAAAATAAATTGAAATGACGTCGTTTCCAAACCATAGAGGAGATTCGGGAAAATGCGATGAGAGAACTGTGTGGCATTACAGAAAGTGCGTTCCAGGGAACGTTCCAAAAATGGAATAAACTTTGGAAACGGTGTATTGCTAGTAGAAGGGATTACTTTGAAAGGGAAAATGTTTAAATTATTTCAAAATTAGCAGTAAAGCCTATTTAGCAAAAGATTGGCTCTTTTTTTGAACATGCCGCGTATTATCATTCATATATCTCAGTTTCATTTTATTATAGATTTTTTACTTTTAATTCTAAGATAAAATTAATCAACCATAAATATGCTCTTAGGACTGTCAGAAATGCGATTACAAATAATTTAGAAATGATAATTTGTACATTTTTCTAAAAGGAAATTACCTTACCTCAATATGGCATCTGACTACATTAAAGTGGTTTTCATTCATTTCAGCATTTATTTGCAATAGCCGTACCAAATTTTACCCCAGTAAAATTTTAAGTTAGGCATTACACAATTGCTAGAACAAAGAGATGTACATACGCAAACACTTTGTTTCTAAATTACGCTCTTATGCGATATTTTAAAATAATACTTTTAAGAGCCTTTTCATGGCCATCTAAGGGAAAGAATAATCAATAAAGAGGGACTACTGGGAGAAAACAAAAAAAATCTCTCTAATTATTAATTTACCTTTATTATGTTCCGAAATACGTCTTACACGTGTTGTCTGTCTACTGTGTGTATTTTATTGTATGCCTGATTTTTTTTACAGGCAATTTGAAAAATGGAACTTTCCAAAATCAAGTAATTAGCAGCAGAGCAACTAGAAATGGTGACTTTCTATTAATTCCCAGGGCTATATGTATATTTTTAAGTATTATTTTGTTCTCTGTCGCATAGACAATTACGTAAATTTTCATCTTTTGCAACTACTTTGTGTATTTTTTCCGTATCGTATGAAATGAATTAAAGGAACTAATATAAAAATTAAAAATTAGACTAATATTTACATTCGTTCAATGAACGGTATTGGGTATATTTATATTGTGCCTTATACATATTTAGTGAACAGTTAAGAAAGACTTCTTTTTTTAAATTTAAACAGTTTCTCAATCATTTCATCATTTAAAAAAAATGGTAGGAAATTCTCGCAGGATAAATGAATAATTTAAAGATTATATAACAATAGCTCTATATACAAAGGACAGTTAAAAAGATAAATATATTATTTAATACCGGGCTTGTGGCGGCATTGTGGTACAGCGCGCTGGTTTTCGGTGCTGAGGGTGCTTGGATCGAATTCCGGCTTCGCGCCACGAAAAATGCCTGCTTGTGTCGTCCCTTCATAAGAGGTATGCTGTCCGCCTGTATGTTGCCCCAATAATAAAATGGACAGTAAAACTGCGATGTCGTATAGGCGAATGTTTGACGACAAGTGCCTCCGCATTGGTAAAAATAAATAAATTTAATACTTTTATATGAAACATGCTGTAGAAAAATAAAATTGTTGGCAATAGCAATTATATGGATATAATTAAGGTGTTTTGTTACGATTTATTAACGAAGTTTTCCATATCCTTTTAGTTTTTATCACCACTATTCAATTATAGTCGTTTCACAAATATTTTGAAGCCTAAAACATCAAAGTCTAAAACCCTGTATTTCTTTTTGAGTGTAGAAATTTTATCTGCAGAGTTTTGCATATCTTTTAAAAACTAGGCTTAATATTGTTAAAACCTAATTCATTTATTCCCGTATTGAAACAATTGAGCTCATTTCATTGCAAAGAAAAAGAAAAAAAAATACTTAGTCCGGTAAACAGCAATTAAGCAGGCAACGATTGCAAATCCAATGATCCACCCCTGAGCGGCCATAAATAATATCAAATACGTCACCTCGTCAAATGAATCAAAACCCCCCGCCGAAGCTAATGCAAGAAAATTAAGGCCCCGTCGGTAACCTAGGCACCCAGTGGCGAAGCACACGCACTCGTATAAAGGAAGCGAAAGAAGAAAGAAATGGAAGATAAGTTACTTTCTTTACATCTGGGGGAGCTCAAAAGAAATCAGCAGAGAAAAGAAAATAAAAGGAACCGTCGATGTGTTAAAAAAATCTTATTAACTGTCGGCGTTGGGGATAAAATGGCGCTAACACTAGAAGCCATTTTGTGATTTGATTTTTTACTGAGGAAATAATTTCAAAGGAAGTTCTTACGAAGCATAATAACAAAGTCTTTTAAATGTTACACACAGAAGCGCCATTCACATACATTTTTAAAAGGGATATGTTAATGTTCTCAATATTGCCTTCGACGGGTGGCTTCGCGCGCGTAAGTGGCTAAAATGCTTTGTGCACTTTTTTAAAAGAAAATTTCAGGGGAAAATAACAAATACTGATAAAATAATACTTGAACTATGTAAATTGCAATGGATATACAGAGTATAGCGTAGTAAATTCTGACTGATTCTATGACAAGTACTAAGTTGTCCGAGTTGAAAAAAATCATGTTACATTCATGATTTATTTTGATAAACAATATAAAGAAGCATATTCATGAGACACTCGTCAAAGGGAGATGGCACAAGATGGCAAAATCATTAACCCTATCCGTCTAACAATTTCAACCCGGTGATGACCTTTGCTATCATTGATAGCGCATATAGATTGGTGCAGAGTTCTCTGCCTGCAGATCCCGACTCCTGTCATCACATTAGTCACGGTAACATTAGACACGGTATTTAGAACCACCCCCATTCCCGCCCCCAAGGTTTCTTTGATCTGGTGTCTCCCCCCGACCCCGCTCGACACCATTTGACCAGCTGACCCCCCGCCCTTTCTTTGATGGACCGCCAGAGGAGGCCATCCACGCATAGTACAGAGTACAGAGTGAACATAGATCACTGGATTCCCCAAGTCACAGGCAGAGAACTCTGCACCAATGTATATGCACCATGAGAATGAATCCCTTTCGGAATTTAAACAGATCCTATGTTTCCCAACAGTTAAAAAATCAACGAAAAAAATATCCGTGTTGGAAAGGGTTATACTGCGTATTTAAGAAATTACCTTGCCCCACAGTTATTAAATATTTTACATCTTAAAAAAATCTTACTCTATTCGAGAAATAAGCAAAATATAACCTTCATGCGTGCATGGTAGGAACTGAAGTTCTACAAACTTGAATATTTAACATTTATTTAAAGTTAAATGAAACATCTTTTAAATGAAATATTTTGCTCATAACAAATGCCACATATTTTAAGCTATAAAATTATGAACAATTCCAGCTGTATTTGGTTCTTAAAATATCTCATACGTAAATAGGCTGCATCTTTCAGTTAATACTTCAGATTATAATTATCAGTTTGTACTTATAATAAAATTAGTAAGTTTTATTTTTAAAATCTTACAGATCTGTTATAACAACACTAGAGATAAAAAATTTACTGATTTTTGCTAAGATTGATTCGAAGCAATGGAAATTTATTTTTACGTTTTTCTATAATTACACACAATACCTTTGAATGTGAAGGGTTAGAAATGGATAATCAATGACTTCGAGTGATTATGCTTAATTAAAAACATTTAAAAAAATTATATCTGTTCCCGAAGAAAAACTATAGTTATATTTCGTGCTGTAACAAAAGGAATTCACTAGGAATGCAGAAAGAAGCATTTTCTTTGCTTATTCTTTGAAACACACAAATAATTCAAAAAGTGGAAAGGAAAGACTGATGAGTACAGAAATAATAAAATCTCATAAAAGGCGAACAACAAAATTCAAGTATAATTACGACACACAAAGGAGAAAAATACTTTACATCAACAGTCATGGTTTAATTAATTTAACAAAAGTTAAACATTTTGTGGCTGAAAAAGTCGATGGACTAATAATTCCAAAACCAATACACGGATGCTGAGATTCTTTAATTAAAGGTCTGGAGCTTTAAAAGAAGGAGAAAAAAGCTGACTAAATTAACAATTTTAAAAGTTCTTTCCACTATAAAGTAACTTCCATCTAAGAATAAACGGGACTGTCTCTATTCCCACGCCAAGTGAAATCAATCATTTTACTCGGCGAGAAAATCGATTCTACATTTCACAAAACATCTCGTTGCTCATACGAATTTCTCTTGCAGCTCTCCCTTTTAGATAGAGAAGGAAGTGACGTTGCGGCAAAACAAAGACAACGAGGGCATGGGACGGAAGTGACGTCACCGGTTACGACCTAACGAGGTAGGCAGAATCCCTGGCCAGATAATTTGTCGCAATCCTGAGCCAGTCACGTTCTGAGCTCATTCCTTTAGAGACATTTCGTTAGCTTGTTTCCGCCACACAGTAGAATTTCATTTCATTTGAAAACTTAAAAACGCTTCATTTTCTTTACAGTTTAATAAATATATCCCCCAAGAGCTTGGGAAAAAATACGTTTTCATTTTCTAGCGACACATTTATAGATGAATTTTACTACGCTAAATTAGTTTTAAATTTAAACAGACGTAAACTAATAGACAGTTTTTCTCTGCGCTGTTGAATATAAATACAAATTACATTGTGATAAAAATGCTTAAACATAAGTATTTTTATGCATGCAATGTTTATTTGTATAAAGGTTTGAGCTACACTTTCCTATTAAATTTTAACTCGTAAGTAAAAATTAGATGGTAGTAGACCGTAGATTTAAGGAGACTTAAACACAAAAAAAAGTTTTTTAAAGATTTTGGTACAGAAAAAACCTATTTTAAAAAGGGCCGGAAA
The DNA here is from genome assembly GCA_907164885.2 of Dolomedes plantarius. Taxonomy (NCBI): domain Eukaryota; kingdom Metazoa; phylum Arthropoda; class Arachnida; order Araneae; family Dolomedidae; genus Dolomedes; species Dolomedes plantarius. The sequence continues at coordinate 153,190,119 of OU015494.1, read as the reverse complement.
CTACTGTCTGAATTTATTAAATTTATTTCATCCCTTTTTACTGAGAACAGCAATTGAACATTTATGTATCTCGTAATTCTTAGAAACTAGCCGCTGCGCGACCAGCATGGTCGCTTTAAGTTTTAAATTTTCTTTTGCAAAACAACTCAACTAAAAGTAACATACGTAAGGAATGTTATTACCTATCATCATAAATATACGTTGTTAAGGGATATTCTCTATAAGGCTGATTCTAAAACATTGTGATAAAAAAATATGAATTTCCATTACTTCAGAACAGAGTTAAAGATAAGACTAAGAAACCCATCACCAATGATTTTAAAAATTACATCCCTCTCTGTATGTACTATTATTGAAAATTAAGGTATATATACTTTATCATTACAACAATTAAGAAATTGTTGGGGAAAAATTTCAAATGTAGTGTTGATTACATCACTCTCTGAATGTATTACTGTTCACAATTCAGATACACTTAATCATATCAAATAATGAATTGCTGGGAAAATTTCTTCACGTATAAAATGAAGTAAAAATTCAGCAATTTTTCAAAATTAAGATATCTACACTTTATCATTACAACAAATAAGAAATTTTTGGGGGAAAATATAAAATATAGTGGGGATTACATCACTCTCTGTATGTACTATTGTTCACAATTCAGACATCTACACTTAATCATATAAATTATTGTGAAAATTTCTTCACCTATAAAATGGAGTAAAAATTCAGAAAGTACTGAATAAAGTGTAGAAAATTAACTATTACTGGCTGTTGGTTGCTATGCCGGAGACGGTTAAGCCTAACCTCGCGATCATTTATGCTCTCTCTTTCACGCTTCTCTCTTAATGAATTATTTCTTCATCGCTTTCTTTCTTGAGACTGTTCCCAATTTTCACTTAATCGTTCAGCTCGCTTTCGAGCATTCCTGATTTCAGTGCGTAAATCCATGTTGACACGCGGTTGCAAATCGCGGACGGCCGCTAATGTTTACATCTGGTAGTTGCAGCCGTGGCTATTCGGAGTGTAGAACTATCGATTTTTGTGCCGCATACCTACGTGTTTTATATATACAGATACTTTTCATTGATATTTTGGAATTCTTTGTTATTTTTATTTGTCGGTATCAAATTGTATACTATGATTTCAGTATGGACAGCATAGTGTAGTCAATATATGCAAACTTTTAAAAAAAATACTAATGTTGATTTCTGAAATTTTTATTTTTATTTTCAGCTTCTTTTTATCTGTTAATGTCCGCACCAGTATTTAAAATGTGCTATTAAAATGTGTAAAATACTCAAGGTTTATTCAATTTAAAATGAGGTCAATTATTCTGGCTAATTTAAAAATTCTCAATATAGAATAAAGTTTTTCTTGCGAAACACTCAATAACCACCAGTTACTTTCATTTTGCCGTTTTACTTCATTGAAACCTCTCTCTAATGATAAGTAATAAACGATGATATAAATCAAAACATCCAGCTGTAAATATAAAGGCCTTCCTTAAAATTTCTTAACTTCCTAAAACTAAATTTTTGCTTCAATATTTCTTCTTTGAATGCTGTTTATAATTTTAGTCATTAATTATAAAACATTTATACATAACTAGCTGAAAACCCGATCTTCGCTACGGAGTACATTCAAATTAAATACAACGGTCAATGTATGCAATTAATGCCATATATATATATATATATATATTCTAAATACAACGATCAATGTATTCTAAATACAACGATCAATGATGCAATTGATGTAATAAAACGAAAAAATATATTTATAAAAAAAATCGTAACGGATATTTTTATAGACAAAATAATGTAGAAGAAAATATCGAAATTAAATCTAATAGAACATACTAAAGAATATAGTACAGTTAATATAGTACAGTTTGAGGAAAATATCTTTTACTGCATTTTAATGCTTTTTTGGATAATGTCCAATTGTCTGCCGCATTAGAAAGAAAAAAATAATTCTTTTTTGTCTATTTCGTTGTTATGCACGTGACGTAAAATTAGTTTAAAGTATCACAAAAAGAAAAGAAACCAACATTTAATAAATTAAGTGATCAGCATTTAATAAATTAAATTCTAAAAATTAATCTTTAAAAATTCACCAAAAATCAGAAAATTGAGGCAAAGATTCGAAAAATATTTTATTTTTAGGAATTTTTATGACCTTTCTCGTGATATAAATTTTATAACCCTCGGAGTATTATTTTAAATGCAAACTTTAAAGAATGTTACAAAAACAGCTTAAAAATTTAATTTAAAAATATCTAAGTGGTTCCCTAATTAAAAATATCTAAGTAAATTTCTTAGTGGACCCCTACACTATAAGAATTGCCATGCAAAATTTCAGCCCTTTTGGTCCAGCGGTTTGTTCTGAGCGTTATACGTCAGTCAGTCAGTCAATCAATCAGTCAGTCAGTCAGTTACGGAACTGTTTTATATATAGATGAATATTTACCAATGAAATAAAATAACCTCGAAAAGGAAAGCATTTCGATGGGAAAATAACTGAATTATGATAACGTTCTCTGTCGCGAAATTTAACTTGAAGGATATACTTTAAAATCATCTTTTTTTCTCCCCTCCCAAAATTTGCTATTGAAAACCCGGTAGCATTTTCAGCATCCACGTGAAGTCTATTAGGAAATGATAGGTATAATGGGAAAAAACAATTGAAGTACTATTATGCAATTTAAGGATTAAAAATCTCACTACACTTTAAAGCTATAAACTAAAGTTAAATGTTGTTTCTAAAGCCCTCTGGCCGGAAGTATTACAGACCAAGTCCGTATAGGGTAGCGGGCTGAGAGGTGTGGCTCCGGTTTATAATTGCACCAGTCAAGGTCGGAGTCTTATGTAGCCAGGTTGCACCTAAATTTCGACAGAACATCCCCCGCCCCAGAGATGACATCTAGGTGGATCATACCATCTCCCACCCTCTCAGACTTCATAGAGGGGAGTTCGGTCTACAGATTTAATGTGCCCATATCCGGCCTAGACACTGATGTACTTAACAGCATTTGTTCGGATTCGATCCGAGCACCCTCAGCATCGAAAGCCGACGCGCCACCACTAGGCTACCTCGGACCCTATTAAAATTGATAAATTCACTGTATAATTTAAAGTTATAAACTAGCTCAATGCACAAGATTCCGAAACTGAATAGCCAATGCGTCTTTCTCAATCAAGAATAGCGGAGCAAAACCAAAACTGTTAGCTAGTTGGTTTGTGCCACTGCAATAATCGTTCACTATACTTTTTTCCCTGCACGCCCCGGAATAAAACTCATTAGTCCATTTCCTGCTAGGCAGCCCAATAAACGTTATCACGAGTGAAAAAAATAGTCTTTGTCAGTACTAAAATGGGATATCTTTCATTATACTATGATGACACTAAACTGATAGGGGCCAAATCCGGATGACCTACAGCACTCACGTCTACCGCACGATTCGAAATCTCCGTGTCTGGTGAAAAAAATTACTAGCCCGTTGGGTCATTATCTGTCAAAACAAAATTTTTGAATAAAGATTTGGTTATTGCTAATTTATATTGAATAATCAAAGTGTTTTAGCTTCTCTATCCTTACTCACTAGTCACTCGTTATCTTTGCTTCTTCCCCCCTCGTGTAAAATATAAATGGATATTTATCAATATTTATCATAATAAACACGTACATAGAAGTGTAGTATTATCGACCTGGTTGTTTCCCTTATTCCTACCGTCTGTTTGGGGCAAATTTCAGGGATATGAAAAATGTAAAAAATTGTCTAAGTAGAATGGCTTTTGACATCCTCAAGTAACAATTTTATTAGATTTTTCAACCTTTTAGTATAGTGACGTTTTACTTTGTCATCTGGAAAAATGTTTTACAAACTTCAACTAATTTATAGCATTTTTAGTGAGTAAATACGTGTGCACGTCTCTCTGCGTGATTTACTCTTCCTTCATCCAACAGCTACCAATTATTTTAATAACTTAGAATTTTTTAATTTTTTATTATTACCCTTGTCATAAAATTTCATTCAGTCAACACCGATTATATGGTGTATTATAATGACAAAGAAGAGAGGTTGGTTTAAAGGGAATTCAATGTTACGCTGATTTTCCCAAAAAAAAATTTTTATTTCAAAATTTTGCTAATTTACTCGAACTAAAGACTAAGGACATGTTCACATAGAATCCGTCAGCGTCAGAGACCAATCAGCTACAACGAAACGTTGCAGCTGTTTTGTTAAATGCATCAATGATTGGTATATGATTCGTTAAAAACTTGTACGCTGAAACTGACGAATTCTATGTGAACAGGCCTTTATTCAGAGCAGCAGGAAAACAAATAGACGTTTAAAAGGGAACGTTAAACACCTGCATAAAGAAAGAAGTATAATAATATAAATATTCTAATGTTTATGTTTCTTTTAATGTTCTTTTAATGTTCTATTAATGTTTCTTTATGCGACCATAAAGAAAATTCTAATTTATAAACCCCTTCAAAGCTGTGAGAGTCTAGAATTCAATTTTTTCCAAGTGTGCCACGGTATCAATCAATTGTAGTCTCAGAGTGTAGTTCTAATTACATTAGATCAGGAACAAACGGTATTAGCTAATAAATTCAGTAAACACAATCATAAATACAATGTAACGTTACAAGCATTTCAGAAGCCAAAAATGTTAGGCATAGGGAGCATACATAAAAACTAATTTCACAGTAAATTACTTTTCGTGCCATTATTTACAGGTATTTGAAGACATGGCTTTTTATTCCTGGCTAGCTTCAAACTGAGAACTTAGGGATATAAGATGTGGGTTTTATGTTTTAATATCTTAATATTTAAATTAAAACAATTCTGATTAAATAATCGTCCAAAATTTACAACCAGTTCTTGATCATAATCTAAATCGATGTTTGCGAAATTTTCACACACTACTATATCATTTTCAAGTTAAACAAACCGATAATCACAATTTAATTGAAAATAAAAATTTAATCATTGAAAATTCCAATTCAGTTAGCAAAGATCGCTTGAATACATTATCATTTTCAACTCAATAAAAAGTGCTTTCTTAACGTAGGAACTTCTTGACGCTGTCCCCTGCAGTTGCCCCGGCTATTTTATTCTACACATCTGTACCCAGAATAATGTAAACCATGGAAATTCTTTCAAAGAAAGTGAAATTGCGCTGAATTACAAAGATTCAGTTGAATCTTAGCATACAATTCCATTCGTTGTAATTGACAATTACATTCGTTGAGATTCGTACAATTTGAGAGCTCACTTGCGAATACACCAATTTGAACTAAATGAACTTTGAACCAATTCCCGAGTTAGCGGCAAAAGGGGAGAGCCAAGGAAGATAATGAACCTGACGGGCTGGCATTTATTAGATTACACTCGGAAAGAAAATTTTGTCACAGCACTTTAATGGCAGGAAACAATCTAAAGTTTCTTCAAGCTCATGGTCTGAATACAAGATAATGTTTGCATATGGAGCGGAGCCTAGATAAAAATTTGCTTCTTTCGGATGTATAACACAACAGCTACATTGTGGGATTGGTGTTTTCAGAAAAGGGAGAGAATAATGTAACTGAGATTAAATTGTTGAACATTTAAGATAAAAATTATACACAGCTCAAATAATTTAAAAAAATATATTATTTAACTGTCTGCAATTTACTATGTCGAGTAAAATCAATAGTCGTTACCACAATTTTATAAAGAATTTTCTGCATTCTCATCTACTTTTTATTTACCTCACATTGTATATAAATGGATGAAAAAAAATTTCTCACTAAAAACTGGAAGCTAAATACCATAGACGTAGCGTGCTTCTACGTTTTTTTTTTTTTTTTTTGTTTTTTTTTTGGGGGGGGGGGACGAACTGAATTAAGTAAGGGCCCTTCTTAGCGCATTGACTGTCCTTAAAATATGAAATATTACAATTTTTTAAAAATTAAATGACAATTGAATTGATGTTTCAGTGGTATTCAAAAGTTATTCAATAAGAAAAAAAATATATAATATAAATAAAATGAGAAAAAATTTTGGCATCGAATTTTTTTTATGGATCATATCATTGTTAAAAAACTGTTAACACTCAAGACATAATTGGAATCTTCAGTTTTAGTTTGAAAAAGTGAGGAAAACCCTCCAACTTTCTTTAAAGTTTTCTACAATTTTCCGATTTTAACTGAACTTCTATTAACGTTTTAATGTATCCCCTTACGGGATACATTAAAACGTAATGCGATCTCGGTTACAGGTACAGAAACTCGAAATTTTAGAATGGAAACGCCCACTATTTCCCATTTCAAAATGCTCAGCGCATGCGAAAACCCTAAAGAGCGTTGAAATGGTACGTGTATCAAAAAAAAAAAAAACGGACGCGTTATGCCCGCACAAAAAACAGCTCTGCGTACGGCCTACAAAAACACGATCGGGGCGTACGGAGGAAATTTGCATATGACAGAGGCAAGACACCAATCACTGATGACTAAACAGATCGGACAAAAGAAAACTTATTTGGATTACACATTTTCCACATGGGTGCCATCAGCGTGTTTTTGTTGGCCATTCGCAGAGCTGTTTTTTTGTGCGTGCATAACGCGTCCGTTTTTTGCGATACACGTATTGTTTTAACGCTATTTTGGGTTTTCGCATGCGCTGAGCATTTTGCGACGGGAAAAAAAATGGGCGTTGCCATTCGAAAATTTCGAGTTTCTATACCTATAACCGTAACCATGAGAGCCACTTCGTTGCCATTCACAGAATCCCGAGCTCATACGTCTGAATAACTGTATCTGAAATCTCATCTTGATCGGTTGAACGGAACGGCCGCTATATATCAGCAAATTTTTTTTAATACCACCCTGTATAATTGAATGTGCTACTGAATGAAAATTTTTCGTCACTCGTATTTTGAAACGATTGCTAATCAATTGTTTGTCAATGAATGAAAAAAAATGCAAAACAGTTGATGAGCTCAAATATAAAGCCCAGAAGAAAAATTTTCAGACATTGACAATGCATGCTCACATGAAAAAATTATACTGGAGAGACAGCCGGAGAAATGAAATCTTTTCGCAGTATTTTTCACATTCAGTCCAGTTTTATTCTCCCAAAGAAAAGATTAATACTGATTAAAAATGATAAATGATTTCGCGATTATTTATTCTGAATGTTTCCCCGTTCCTTTCATCCGCTATCTCAGGTATCTTTCGTTATTATATTTCAACCCTAAAGTGGAATTTTTATAAACGTATCATGTTTGAAATGTATCAAGTCTCTGAAAAGGAATTTTGTTGACGAAAAGTTTTAACCTTTATTATTTCTCATTTCGTATTTTGAAACAGCGAAATTGTAAATTCCCTAGACAAATATTCTACACATATACAAGAAGAAAATATCTTTCGCCCCTATCTTTACATCTAATGCATTATTCTTCTGTATTAAAGTGAATATTAACCCTTGTAACGCTTAAAGTTAACGCCAAGTCATAAGCAAGTCATTTCCATAAGAAAACATGACACGAATCACATACGATAGTTCGCGCTGCAGAAATTAAAGGTAAGATAGCAAAATTTTGATACTGCTATATCCTATTTAAATATAAGTATTCTTATTTAAATTAGAGAAATTCCTCATTCTGAATATCACATTTGAAATTCTGGGGCATATCATTTATTTTTTTCTTTGTTAAGTTCTACGTGAAACATAATACTATTCCTTTATTTGCGATTTAGTGAACATTCTACAAACAGAAATAGAAATATTTAGTAAATTGTCATTGCCAAGATTATTTAAAATGAAGGTAAGGTACATTATCCAGCATAAAAATATTACTTATCGTTATGTTTCATACTGAAGAGTCACATAATAAACAGGGAAGAACATGAGTGTTCATTTGAAATTTCATTTATTTTAAGCTGTTTTTATTGTCATAGGGATTTTTATAATTACGTAAATGTGTGTAGAGTTGTGAATATTTTTCAGGGTTCTCAAAGAGAAACGAAATTAATATACAGTACATAGAAGCGTTTTTCTGTATTGCTAGATGTCGTAAAAGTTTGGTCCATGCATGATTAATTAATGCAATAAGAATTCTTAAAATGCCGTAAAGCCATTAAATTTTATTAATTCACTTTATTCAAATTACTTTAGGAGTAAACACAAGGGAGAAAGTGTATTTTTTTTATAACTTTATATGAAGTGAAATAGTTTTAACGGGGTTCAAAGCTACTTCCGCACTTCATTTTTTATTCATATCAGTAACTTTATTTTTATCAATATTTGTGTCATAATTGAGCAAGTATAGAAAGAGCTTACAGTTGTAAGAACAAATCAAATTTTTACTCGACAGCCATGATCCGCTTTAAGGAGGACTTTCGCTGTATCATCAAAGAAATCATACAAATTATACGTGTACAGATACAACAGTGAAGACGTTTCCCGTCGCATTACTCATTCAAAATGTGTATTGAACTAGTGATAAAGCTATGTCGTGATGGAAAACAAAATCACCAGAGAAAGATACCGATGCAAAAGGTTAAAAACCTACTTTGTATTATTATTTTGAGTCATGATCAGATACAATCGGTCACAAGGGATACATTTACCCAACTTAAGTGTGGGCGCAGCCTAAGTACTCTGAAACTGTTCAATTACTTGGGAACAGGGGGCATTATTTACCTCTAACGTGTTAAACGCAAACAATGATTACAGAAATCTTTGTAACGCATTTAACTCCTTACTTCAGGAGTAATTATTTCCTTAAAATAAAAAAGTTTAATATAATTAACAGATAAATATTGACCAGTTAATATACCTACATTTTTAGAATGTTTTTCACATTATATCGCTATTCTAAGCATACATCAATTTAAACAAATTTACGAAATTCAATTCTGTGTTAAAATGACGTTCAAAACTGTGTTCTAGGGAATAAATTGACTTATAAATACTACGACAAGCATTATTAATAAAACTAAAGCTGATAAGAAAATAGAAAATGGCAATTAAATTTTGATAACAATATTTAAAATATCAAAGTATATTTCAGATATTCAGTATACATATTTTGATATACATATTCAGATATACATGATTTCAGAGATACCTATTGCGATTATTTTTGGTCAAACAACTTTGTTAATATAATTCAACAAAATGAGCAATATCATAATTAATACTTTTTGATTTGTTTGAAATAAGCGATCCACCCTCTTAAGATATGTTACATACATCAGTTTGGTCTTCCCGTCAGTGAAAATCTACGGGCTATTAATATTTTCTTAGGTTTTAGTTTTTCATTCTTTCGATTTTTTTAATGTTATCTTAAGTGTAACTGTGGTTTCAATAACCTTCAAATAGTAAAATAAAACCAAAAGTAATATCCCTAACCTGACCTTTCTATTGCATTTTCTGGAACATTTACTCTATAGGTAGTGATTAATCTATAACTTGCTCTTCTTTTCCTCATGCAAACTTCATTTGTTTATGTTATTTATCCAACGGAAAAAAGAACAATATTTATAAAAATTGCAAATGACGGTCTTCCAATGTATATTTTTATACGCATTTCCTCGTAGCGATAGCTTCCCTTCCCCCCCCCCTCATATTTCAAATATGACCATTAGAAACATTTTTTTGCTCTCTAAGAAAAATTTGATAGTAGCTACAACTACAATTGGTGTAAAACACCGTATAATACAGATAAATTCCCTTCGAATCCCTGCTACTTTTTTTCCTCAGACAAGTTTACAGTAATTAACTTTGGTGTGCTTCTATTGATTTTACTTGTTTCACTCATTCGCTAGAACAAATAACTGTTCATAGCCAATCATTACGGCAAGTAATTAGCCACACTTAATGCATATGAAATATGCGGTAGCATGTAAATAAAATACAGAAATCAATGTAATTATGCAAATAATGATTTTTTACACGTGTAATTATTGAAAAAAATGTGTCCTAATTTTTTTAAAGCATGGCACTCTTCTGGGCAGCTTCTAATTATTTCATATAAGGCTAGAAAATGAATTTTTCGTGCGTACAACGCATGAATAACTTTCACAGGGAATTCTTTCTAGACTGGATAAAAAATACTTTTAACTTCTCTCGTGCAAAACTCTAATTAAAAGAATTCTCGAAACTAAAGATACATTTCATAAAGTTAAGAGAGCATTTAATTACCTTTATTACATTCTACACATTAATATAAATTAAGTATTTAATTTACACCGCTATGTCGAGTATATGACAGTACGAGTAAAATAATTTGCAAGAATTTCCGATAGCGTCAAAAAATTAATGTATTAATATGAATGGGAACTCTTTAAACGAGAGAGTATTATTTCTATTTCCCTAAGTAATAAAAGCTGAGAACCAATCAACATATCTTCAGGGGCTATGCATATAATGAAGTGTTTCGCTTCCTTAAAGTTTATAAAATTATGATAAATTTAACGAATACACTGATAGAGATCATTCTATTTTAACGCGTAAAATATGTTTTCAACGTTTCAAACCGACTTAAAAGATAATAATGATCAAACATTATTCCCCATGTTACGTAAAACATACATTTTTTTAAAGTTTGAAATTTAGCTTAATGTAAAACTATATAGGACATGAATTGAATAACTTCATAACAAATTTAGCACTTTATATAAGAATTTTATTTTATATTTTATTTTTTGCATTTTTTACACGTGAAAATGTTATTTTACTGTGTGTTATTTTTTACCATGTTTTTATTAACTTGCTTTCTTGTTTGTTTGTGTGTGTGTTCGTCCAGTACAAATCTTGCAATCGATTTTTAACTAACTTCCCGACTAGCTAGACACTTGAAACTTTTAGAATAGCTCAGAATACGATGGCAATGCATTTTTAAAATAAAATACTTTTAGCCATCTTTAAGCAGATTTGAATTCATTTTCAGTTAATTTTGTTTTGACTGGTGCAGCCATCTATCAGCCGGGACGGGAACGGAAAGTTAAACGCAAGTAAACATCCAATAACTTCCTTTTCTTTCAAATTGATGGAATAATTCATGAAAAAAAAAATTTAAAAGTATTTATTAATACATAGAATTGTCAAGTTTATGATTCAACAGAAAATTTAAAAACATGGTATATAAAAAGTTCTTTTTATCTTGTAATTATTAAGGCTTATATTGGTACTAGTTGAATACCCGTGCTGGAGTACATTAAAATTAAATAAACGGTGAATGTATGCAATTAATGCCAAAAAAAATTATATTTATAAAAAAATTCGTAACTGATATTTTTATAGAAAAAATAATGTAGAAGAAAATATTTAAATTAAATACAATGGTCAATGTGTGCAATTAATTTGTATGTTTAATATCCATAAAACATTATTGTGAATTAAATTCTTAAAAAACTTCCATCTCAATTTGTCTAGGTTAATTTCTTTTTCTTTTACCGTATTTCAATATTTTTTTTGTCAATTTATTTCATTGTTATGCACATGACGCAAAATTAATTTTGCGTCATGTATCACAAAAAGTATCACAAAAAGAAAATAACCACGTGATCAGCATTTAATATATTAAATTCTAAAAATGAATCTTTAAAAATTCACCAAAAATCAGAAAATGGAGGTAAAGATTTGAAAAAGATTTCATTTTAAAGGAATTTTTTTTATCCTTCTCGTGATATAAATTTTATAACTCTCAGATTATTATTTTAAATGCAAACTTTAAAAAAGGTACAAAATCAGCTTAAAAATTTAATTTAAAAAAATCTATGAATTTTTCAAAAATCTTTCTTGGTACATCCCTACACTATAAGAAGAATCGCCATGCAAAATTTCAGCCCTTTAGGTCCAGCGGTCTGCGCGTCATCTGTCAGTCAGTCACTGAACTGTTTTGCATATATAGATAAGATTACTCGTCTAATAAACCTTATTATGAACTTAGAGTGAAATACAGTATCGTAACACACAATTAACTTGACTTGAAGAATGTAAGGTTTAATATTTTAACTGGAAATTCCTCTGACGCTCACAATATTCAGAAAGTTTTTTGAAATGTACGCAGAGAAATTAAAGATTCAATGGTGTCAGAACAGTAAGAATGTTTATTATCTGCTTTAACATATTAACCGAACACATATTTTAAGAGTAGTATTATAAGATTAGTTGTAGATTCCTTTCTTTAATAATAAACTGTAGCTGAGTAATAAATAAATATTTTTTTTTTTTTTTGCTAACCCAGTCTCATGTTATTATTTTACCAGAAGAATCGTGGAAAACAACTGTATATTAACTTACTGTTCAGGATGAAAATATAGTTTAAAAAAGTTTTATTAAGAATCATTTATATTCTGCTAAACTAATTTTATTATAATTAAAAAATATACTGAAGTTTATCTGATCAATGTATACCTTCCAAATGCATTTGAAAGTGTGATAATCAAAAATTGATGAGATATTCAGTTAAAAATGAACGATCATAATTTGATGTTCACTGAGTAAGTTTTCAAACTTTCAAAATAAAGTTAACAAAAATAAAGCCGTCCGACAGAAACGCACAGAGTGGCCGATAAAAAAAAATATATCAGAATTGGAAATTTAATTTATTCCCACCTCCACTCTCGGAAAAATCTAATCAATATATCTCCTTATTATTATTGACAATCGATACATTCTGTCGAATCCGTTCATCTGTTTGGTCTCTGAAGGGGTAGCAGATAAGAAAAGCACTGAACTGTAAACCCAAGTAAAAAACAATACCTCGCGACCATGCGGAACGAAACTGGATCTACAAAAGGAAAACTTAAGAATCCCCCAAGTCAGTTACGGTTATATATTTAGCTGTCTCTGCTACGGTTCACGTGAACAGTGGAAATGGTGAGAATACGTATGTTATTAATTTATAGTTATGAATAAAAGAATGTATTTCGGAATTATTTTAGTTACTAGTGCACGACAAAATAATACTGAACCAGTTAGATATTTTGAATTAAAAGGAATAGGGGCAAACAACGGTGGAAAATGTTGAATAATGTTATTTTATTAATTGAAGGAATAAGTTTGCATGGTAGCAATGGGGGGGCTTTAGTTTATCATCTCTCCAGACACTTCTCTGGAAAATGATTAAAATTTCTTAAAACAAGGTTTAGCTATCTCATTAATTTTTTAAACCTGAATGAAATAAGCAGCATAATTAATCTGCAAATATTATTATCAATTTTTGAATCCCAGAAAACACACTTACCATGAAGACTTTGGGCATGCGTCCCCAGCAGCCCTTCGGATATCAATTTTTTTAGTATGGGATTCTAAGCAAAACATAGCCAACAAGCGCGATGCGGAAAAAATACCAAATACCCAAATCCTCAAATATTGTATCTGACATATTTCTGTCATTTCACCTCACAGCGAAAGAACCAAGTGTCTTTTACCAATTGCGGTACAAAATTTAGATAGTTTTAAGGAAATTTTCTTTTCTGTGCTATGTTTGTGTTTTACAAACAAGCATTTTCTTCATACACCTCGTGGGGATGGAGGATCCATAGATTATGAGTCAAGCTATCTATGGATATCTATAGGGATACGTAATATTCGTATTTACGAAATAGATGCGAATAAATGTGAAATTTGCCGATATGAGCGGATAAATATGAAAATTATTTTTTTACTACTTTTCGGAAACAATTGGTTGATAAACGACTTTTAAGTGAAATTAGGTAATAGTGATAATTTATTAACCTAATTGCTTAACTAAGACCATCCACGGTCTTTAAATGAGATCTCACTCTCAAAATTTGTCTATTACTTATTGCTAAAGACCTAAGGTAGAGAATGCGGACACTACAACAATGTTTGCTTTTAACTAAGAATTTTGATACTTACCTAACCGAGTAAGTAAAATTGTGATTTTTTTAATAAATGTGAAATTTTTTAATATATATATATATATATATTATTTATTTTTTCGAATAAATGCAAAATTTTATGTATTGTAATTATTATTTTTGCGAAATTTCGATATTTTTTATGCGAAATTTACTCACCTCTAGATATCTAACATTAGAGTTAAGACATTTCGTTCCTTCGCAGTACCATGAACACTTATGTTCAATTTTCCTCCGATATTTCAATAACAAAAACATTAACGTTCCTCATAAAAACCCCTACTCTCACTTAACACCTTTTCGAAAGTACAGTCGTGTAAATATTACCTTAATTCCCCCATATTAGCTGAAATTATTCCACAACGTGCATTGCATGATTCTACATGAAGTGTAGATGATATGGAATGCTGACTGCCATTTCTAACACTTCGGAAACAAGAGACGTCAGTTTGCATCTCCTGTCAACAATGTGTCAACAGAGGTGAACTTTCTGATGTAACATCAGCGTGAAAATATAATACAGAAACCCGAGTGAGAGTTGGAAAATTATGCGATCTTCGGAGGTCTTTGCTACGGAACATATTTTACCAGCAAAAAAGAAAGTTATTCATGCTAAAATTATGGAGTTTTTTGCTATTCAGAAAAATTTGATGAATACTGACTTTTTTGAACTTTTTCCAGGGTTTTGTTAAATGTCATTCAGAGGATGAAATAGTGACTAAACATGGAATATCTCTCCCGGAGATCGAACTAAAAGGTCATGGACCATATTCATATGACAAGATAGGAAAAAGATAAACCCTTAAACATCCTTCCAAATACTATGGTGAAATTCACAGACGTGGCAACCTGTGAGCGAACAAATGCTTTTGCTAGAAGCTATTATCTTCGTTTACAATTTGAAAGCGTATTCTTTATGACTCATACAGAATTGTACCCGCATTTAAACTGTGCATATTTGAATACGATTTCCGTTTTGTACTCCTGATTTATTTCATCACGAAAGGAAACTACCCGTCAATGCTCCCCCAAAACACGAATTTTAAACACTGCATGTCAGTTGACCTTTTCATGAGCATTTATTCGCACTGATCCGTTCAAAAATGCTAATAGCCGAGAATGCAACCTCTAAAAAGTAATAACTTGAAAAGGGACGTATTTTTGTGAAAAACAAAACTTTAAAACAAAGAAGAATATTTGAAAAGCCAAATTCCCGTGACACTTCTCATTAGCAAAAATGAAAAAAATAGGGTTCTAATAATTAACCAGATATTCCATTGCTAGATAAGGCATTGACATATACTACGCAATAACAGATTACAACAAATCCGCTGGCATTCTTATTGTTCAGATACACCACAAACTACAGGTGTAGTGGTTTGGGGAGCATTTCAAATCCATACGTAAGCTACTTTCTTTTGTGCTGTCATCAAGCGGTTTAAAAGCTGTGGTTTCCGAGGATTAAAGCTGCGTAATATTTGTATTGAATCTAGAGAAAAAAAATTAGGTACGTGAATGCAGTCAAAGATGCAGCTACAATGAGATTTGCCGTCAGTTGTGAAACACACTGTTGTCTTTTTATCCGATACATAAATGACTGCATATCTGAACTAAGGTAAGCACAAATGGGGTTAAGAACTAACGACTGTAATTTTTAAAAATAGGCGAACTTAGTAAAGGTAGATTATGGTGGTTTGGTTTGTATAGGTTGGTTAGTACGTCATATTATGCAGCACAAATGCTAATTATAGCGAGAACTACGGCTAAAAGCCAATTCCGAATGGTTACAAACATGCCTACAAAAAGTGATATACAAACCCAGACTTTAGGGAAAACTATGAAGTGGTATGTTAATGGAGTAAAAGCAGGTCCGAAAATGTGAAACAATAATTCCAAGATAAAATGTACTTTTTATATACCATATTTTTAAATTTTCTGTTAAATCATATAAACTTGACAATTCTATGTATTAATAAATACTTTTTAAAAATTTTTTTGATGAATTGTCCCATCAATTTGAAAGAAAATGAAGTTAATTGGAAGTTAATTTGCATATAACTTTTCGTTCCCGTTCCGGCCAATAGATGGCTGCACCAGTCTACAAAACAAAATTAACTGAAAATTAATTTAATTCTGCTTAAAGATGGATAAAAGTATTAAAAAAATACATTGTCATCGTGTTCTGAGCAATTCTAAAAGTTTCAAATGTCTATCTAGTCGGGAAGTTAGTTAAAAATCGATTGCAAGATTTGTACTTGACAAACACACAAACAAGAAAGCAAGTTAATAAAAACATGGTAAAGAGCAATATGTGAGAATGTTGCAGAATTGTTACACGCTCAATGTTGGATTTTAGATGCATTTAACGAATGACAGTCAAAGTTCAATTGTTCATCATATATGTTGGAATTAGGAGAGGACGCATACATGAGACAAAAACTCAAAGCTGTTGCATCAATAAAGAATACTACCTATCTACTCTAAAGATTAAATATCACGCAAAATTAGTGAAATAGGGATTTAAACAGAATGACATTTGAGGAATGTAATCAATGAAAACTCTTGCTTTTAATTGGCTTTAAAATGAGAATTTATATTTGCTTAAAAAATTATTACAAAGGGTACTCAATGATTAGTAAAAGAAAATCCGTCATCTTCCGTCCTGTAGTTATGATTTACATTGTAATGAAAAAGTGAATATTGTTTGAGACGTTAGTGATGTGCACCGTATGTTAGACATCATAATATAAACTTTTCATAGATATTCAATTTCAGTTCAAATTACTTTTACACTGCAGTCATTGAACAAAAGTTATTTTTTGAGTGGTGAAAAAAATGCCAGAGTAGATATCGTCAAATCAAAGTTACAAAAGCTATGCGAGTGTTAGATGCCTTATTTCCTTATTTACTATAGATTTACTCCCCCCACCCTGCAAATTTTCATTTTTTAAAATTAATGCTTTTATATATAATTAAATTCAAATCATTTGTTAAATATACGTTTCCGTAGTTTAAATTAAAAAAAATTCTTTCACTCCTACAACCAGTGGAAAAGAAATTATTTTATCAACCTTTGGAACCAGAGATACGAACTTGCGTCTTTCTGCAGCTTACGCAACGGAGACGTTAATTTATTTTCTCGTCGAATTTTCGAGCATTGTCGAGTATTTTACTCTCCTGCATTTTGTACACAAATTTTAAAGTTTTTTTTTCTGAATACCACGCGCAGATGGCAGAAGTTACTTTCAAAGATTTTTATCAAATATTCTGTCGGGAAGAATTATTGATTTGTGTAGTATGTAAAAATGTTTGTCTTAACTTTGGAAAGTAACGATGCTTAAATTTTGACAAGTTAAAATTCCAATATATATTAGTTTAAACAGTTCTAATTTATTTTAGTTATTATTAGTTTAAACTCATTACTTTGCTTTTTACATCTTTACTTACATCAGACCCATGCTCACGTAAATGTTTATACTGTTCTACAACTACTTATTACCTTTTTTTTACCTAATATGAAAATTAAATATTTTATCTCTTAAAAGCAAAGCAAAGCAATACCTAAGCTCTGTCACTCTTTGAAAACGTTTTAAAAGCAAATAATGAAGATTAATAATAAAAATCGTTCGTCTAACATAAAAGTTAATTATTTAATATTTATATATATGTGTCTCAACGGATATTAAATGCAAAAAGTGTGAGCAGAAAATCTGAAATTCTTCCAAAATAATATGCAGTGTCTGCCATACAACTGCAAATTTTAATTCACTAAGTGCCCAGTCTCATAATTACTAGATTTTATTGTACTTGGCCTTTAAGAAAAAAAAACATTAGAAGAAATACGCCAGTTAAAAGTGAATCCATTAGTAGGAATTAGAGAAAGACAAAGTTAATACTTCTTAAATAGATAAAAAGCTAGATCTCGTTTTGAAAGCGTCATCCAATTGAAGTTACTGAAGCAATAAGTTAAATGTTTTAGTGGAACGTACAATAGTCATAGACAGTTGACTAGCAAGGTGACACTTTTTTATGCAAATTTATTTTTATATCGGTTATTTATGCTGTTTTATACGGTTGCCTTTAAAATGTCCTACAGATTAGTCATTATATTTTGTTTCTGAAACAAATAACAGTTTATGTTATATAAAACATTTTCTCAAATAAACTTTTTTTTCCCATTATACATCAAACAATCAATTACAAACATTCACTTTAAAAAGTAATCATACAATTTGACAAACATAGTTTCAACTACAGGAATGTCAAACTTTTGACCAACTTCTTGCTACACAAGAGGCCACAAGCTGTTGAAACTTCTCATGGCACTGACAGAACATTTTCTGATTTGAAAAATTTCTTGTAGTCGACTACCAAGAAAAATCTGATTATTTTTAACCGCAAATACTCTTTCAAATCCACTTTGGGAGCCATTTAGCTGCGGTCACATATAAAAACATTACCACAGGACATAATAGCATGAAATTTACTTCTACCACTAATGAAGTTTCCTGACTTATACCCTGAACATTAAAACTGTAAACCCAACTTTTTGAGCATTCATTAATTACAATCTTACAAATAATTTTCTTGTCATCCACTATGCGTTTCATAACAGCATGTGTTTGTGCGTAGGGGTTGGGTGCTTCCGAAAAAGAAAATAACATGTAAATTACAAAAGTATGAAAAAACTAACATTTTATGCAAACATATTACAATATTTCTCAATATGTTGCAATAAATAACAATGTATATGTGTTCTAAACGTCTACACTTTTCACTACTCATCGTCTTTAATTGGGAGTAAGAATATAATTGGGAAAGAAATATCCTTTATTCTGTATGTGTAAAAGCAGAAACTGCAACATCGTTTGCACCTGTTAACGACATTGTAAATGTGTTCAATATTATCAATAAAAAGATTTATATTTAAAAATAGCTTCATACAACACGATCATGTAAACAATTGAATAACAAAATTTAACCGCATTACGATATTTCTGACCCAACGCTATTTGTGAAGTATCCCGTTCTCAACAACTGCAACCAGGAAGCAGTTTCACTACTGTAGCTTTTGCCCTAATTGTAGAAATGGAAGCTATAAACTATTGTGGAAAATGTTCCCACAACATCTGTATGGACATATACACTAACTCCAGGAAATTGAGTCTAACGCCAAAATGGAATAAACGTCTGCTGTTAGAAATTTCAACATAAAGCACATCCAAGAAACAAAACGTCGTATGTCAATATTTCTACAGCTTTGTTTGCGACTCCTTTCTCTCGACAGACGCAAATGTGCGAAATGGGACTCACTCCGGCCTACCAGTGAAATAGGTAAATAAATTTCTTGAGCAGCTCTTTCACTCGTCCTTTCTATTCTCGACAACTTTCAAGTAAATCAGATGAGGTTTGAATGGCACATTTATTTTTTTTTGAACGCAAATTTATAGGCAAACCGATGTAAATTAATAAAGTATTTTAACCATGAAATATGACCATATTTATTTAATCGAAATTTTTACCCATTAATTTTAATATTCATTATGCTTTAACTCGAAATTCCATCTTCATTTTTAAAAGTACCTAATTGAACACTTACGGTGAGACAGGCGAAAAGGCATAAGGATTTAAAACAGATAAGCAAAGATCCAAGGATAAATCAACAAAAAAAAATAACTAAATTTTTCATGGTACTTATGGCAATATATATTACCTTAAAAATATAAAACAATAAAATTATTAGGCGAAGAGCATCATCGGATATAAACGTAAATACACAAAAAAATCCCCTTGGGATTATGTAAATAACTTTAGTATTTTGATGAGCGTCCATCATTTTCATCGTTTAGAACTTACATAGGATACTTCTTGATAGAGGAGTATGCTTAAGACACTGAAAGTTGTTATGCAAGTTTTAAACTTTTCCCTTCTGAAGCATCTAATGCTTCATATATTCGACGATTCAAAATAAAAGTCAACTGAAAGTTTACAATTTTGTTCAAGTAATTTAATTAAAATTTTTGAAAGAAACATAATACCCCCAAATAGATTTTCATTAAAATGATAAAAGCAATGAAAAGAAAAATATTCTCTAAAGAAAATTTACATCTAAAGTAAAATAATAGTGAAAAGCAAGTTTATTTTTCAAACTTTACTTAAATCGCTTTAAAAAGAAGCAGTCAACAGTATTTTTTTCCTAGTTTTACATCTTTTTAAAACGGTAAAAGCGTAGGCACTCGACTCAAATATGCTGCAACATTTAGTCTTTAGTTCTAAAGTATAAAACTTTATTATACTTTAATAGTTTCATTGGAATATGATGGTCCTTTTATACTCTTTAACAGTCAAAATTATTTGAAAGAATTATTCGTGAAAAGATTATGCTTTATTCTCCGCATTTTATTCGCGCGTCATAAAGTATTTCCAGACATTCTTTAAAAGTTAACCTTACTTTTTAAAACAGTAAAAATCTGAAGATTTGCTCGAGATGCAAGAATTTAGAAAAAAAATAGTATCCTATATCTTCATTTATTAGTAAAAACTCAGTCTATCGACTCAAAATCAATTAATAAATTCTGAAAAACGTAAAATATTGTTTGAAAATATTTTTTTACAATATTTTCAAAATAATATAAAAGTGTGAAGTTCTAGCACTTAAAATAATTTGAAAAATATTTTATCTTACAGATTAAATTAAATAATTAAGCACATTTTAACATATATAAGTGTCCTGTTATTTTCAAAACCATTCAATAGAACGCTGGTATAATGTAAATAATGATTTTACCTATGGAATGCAAATATCAAGATAATTACAAAACAAAACAAAACAGTTTATTTAAAAAAAATTAGCCTAAATTAGAATTCATGAAATGTCACAAAAATACAGGTATTTTAAAAATTTCAATAAAAATAAAATTTTCAAGATCCGTTTTAAAAAATTACAGTTTTAATTATTTTCCCGAGTGAACTGGAATCAATGTTTTCAACTGTCTTCACGTCCTTCATCGTCTCTAACGTCTCTCGCAGTGAAAATAGAATTCAACAAAATAAAATTTTCTAACAATTCATACGCACACATATAGTACAAACTCAAAATTACTTTTATGTTCATATATTTAAATTCTAGCGTTTAAATTTTATAACTAATTTATATTCTAACGATAAAAGTTAACTTTTATAAGACTATGCTAATCAAAGCATATTCACTCCTGACGTTGGAATTTAATGCGACAGATATAAACGTACTCGTATAAAAACGTAATACAGAAGTGAGATCAAAGTAAAATCATGTAAAAGGGTCGGGAAAACTTATCGCACAAAGGATTTTTCATACATTATATATACTGAATGATTAATCTTCTGCTAAAATGTTACAAACTCTTGTTATTGTAACAGTTTAAATGCTGAAATGATATCAAAAGACAAGAACAATCAATCTGCTCCCTGAAAAGATGTCTTCTCCCAAAGCACGGTCTATGAATGTTCCATAAATAAAACAAATTAGTGAGAGCTAGGAATCTTCAGTAAAACACATAGAGGATAGGACGTATGTGCTAGAAATAATATACATCAACCATATATGGCTGAAATATCACTTGGGAATGGTAAATAAATCCATTTACATTAAGACTAAAACAAATTCTGTGCGATTTCTCTTTATTTTTCAAAAACATTTTCGCTCTTATTAAGACTCTATTAAACAAAATTTATAAAAGTGTGGTATCTCAAGACACGAGAGAGCAGAGAATGCGGAATATGTGGAATAATCTAGGCTTTTTAACATTTCCCAATCTGGTTAATCTTGTTCTTATACTATATGGGAAAAATATAAAAATATAAAACCTGCAAAATGGGTACGACAAATACGAAAATTAATTTGTACTCAATTAACACTGCAATTTTATTTTTATTTTTTATGTAAAAAAAGGTGCCCTGTAACAAATAAGAATCAATCAAATCATTCAGAATTTTATTAATTATCATCCCTGAAAAGCTTCGTTCCATTTACTTCTTAAATCTTAAAAAAATATCGTTTAAGTTTGTACCCATTTGTATGAATTAGGAAAATTGCTCCAACGCTAGGAGTACTTTTCCCAGCGTTGTACTAGTACTAAAAAAAATTCAAAGCAGAATCCAAAGAACTGAAATAACAGAGTTACTTAATAACACTTAGATTTACAACTTTCGCAGAATTTTGATACTTAAGTTGCTAAAAGCTTCCACTTGTGAATTAGATACTGTACCGCAGTTTATTGCGTAAGGGAACAAAATTTCTGGTGTGTCATGGTAAATAAATCAAGCAGCCGATTCTGTTACAAGGCTTATTTACAGACGTTTTTCAATAATATTTTTTCCAAGTTTTTATGATTTTTTTTTTTTTTTTGGGGGGGGGGGGGGAGGTTCAGAAAGTACAACTATTATTTCGTGGAAAAATTTCAAAAACATAGCTTCTCTATGAAAAATAAATTAAACTTAGCAGCACAGACTCCTAATGATATAATTAAATGAAGATAAATTAACAAGAATAATCTAGGAAGAACTGTCCCTCATGCTGACATTGTCAAAAATTCGATTTATTCAAGAAATGGTAAAGGTAATTGAATCCTTCAGGAGGAAGTGAGCAGAAAATGCGGAAGATACAACTCGCTTCTAAACAAACATACGCAAAACCTTCATGCGTAACGGTTAATATTTACCGCTACAAGAATACGAATAGAATGTGTTCGTGACACCTCTTTCATATAAATACCCACTGAATATGAATCGTAGGTTAATAATTTCCATAGAATAGCTTTCATATATAAGAGTATACCACTGCATCCGTTATGTTTTTCGTGAGGTTCAGACGCAGATTTTAAAAACAAGAGTTGATCAAAGATATTAGTTGAAAGGAAATTAATTATATATATATATATATATATATATATAGATAGATAGCCATTCGGTTTACTTGCTCACTTAATCAGGATGAGGAATTAATACCAAGAGTAATATGTTTTAATTAAACACATTATTTCTTGATTATACAAATCAAATATTTGAGATCGTTTATACTATCTTCATTTAATTAAGATCATATATTAAAACAAATACTCCTATATGCATCCAATCATTAATTTATCACCCTTCACTAGGTGCGTGACCAAAATATTCGTACGCTTTATCTCTTTGTAAATATCAATATCATGGTCAAGCAAAAATTTAAAATAAGATAAAGAAAGGGATTGAAAATAGCTAAGCATGTTAACTTAAATATTTTTATATTAAAACGCCCGTTACAATAGACTCAATAAATCTACGAGTAATTTCCTACACAGGCGAAAAGAAATTTGCGTGAATGATACCCTGCAATACTAAAAAAAAATTCTGAAAAGATTTTAAACATCCGTGTGCATTAGAACAAGCAAATTTTCTTTATAATGTACTTTCTAATAAAGCCTTTTTTTATCCAGTGAGTTTATTTTATGCTACAATAAAATAGTTTCTTCTTTATAACAAGTGGGGAAATGTATTAATTTCTTACATTTTTATGGACGAAAATATGAGAAATCTTTTCTTTTTCCCGTCTGACATTATACTATAAAATGAACTTCCATATTATTCTTTTTTGTGACACATTTTATAGGTTTGTAAAGACGCAAAACAATGGAAATTACCCTTCAATCATGGCGAAAAGAAATATATTTCTCAAAAAATGCTTTAATTAAATGGTGTATATAAAAACTTTTATATATTGGGGGAAATTTATCCTCATTAACTTCAACCACATTTTTAGAATTAACGCTTTATAGGGAGTTAATGTACTTTAAACTTCGTGTCATTAACTGAAATACGCTAAAGGTAGTACAAAAATTAAAGTCAGAATTTTTCTTTCTCTTTAATCGAAATGATATGCATTTAAAAAGGACAGCAATTTTAAGAATAAAAATATAAAAATAGCTTGATTGTTTGATTTTTGTTTACATGTTAAATTCCAATATAGTGGTACCAAATTGTACAGTTATTTACAAAACCTTGCTAGTCCAGGAATTTTACCTCTAGGACACGTACACAAAATTTTATATACTTTGCAAAATTTTAAAGTTTTTCTTTTAAGAAAATAATCCTTTCTATTTCATTATAATAAAGGCGCAGCCCCGAGAAGGGAAAAAAATATTTCTTTAGATGATTTTATCAACTTTCAAACTAAATTCATATGTATGAAATTTCGTATTGCTGCCTTTGAAGCTATCAATTTTTAATATTGAATCAAAAGTTATCTGTACTATTTACTTTTTCTACGGAATCAAAAATATTTTTTTCAGTTTGAATATCTTCCATATCTAGCAAATTTCTTGAATTTCAGTTTTATATTGAAGGTTCTTTTCTTCTTATAGACCAGATGAGCAGAAACGCAAGGCTCGTACAAAAAAAAGCGCATATGTATTTGATTGAAATAGATAGAAAAGTCGCCTTAAAATTTCAAAGACATGGTTTCAACGTGAAATATTTCAAGAAGCTAATTTTGCTGTTATTAAAACTGTAAAATTATTTTCGCTCACTCTTCACCCAAGAAAAATATGAAATATTCACTTTAAAAAACAAAGTCGTTAATTATCTATTCATCTTAAATACCTCGTTAAAAGCTGCTGATTCTGAACGAAAAATACAATGCCACCCCTGAGATACCATGGTATTCTTCATAATGGAAACGTTAAAAATATGCATTTGGATTTCTTTTTATTAAAAATAAAAAAGTAATAATATGCCGAACTCCTGATAATCCATTTGCAAATTATCTGTTTTGCAGATTATCTGTGAATTGCTAAAGGAAAAAAAAAATTAGTAATAAAATAGAAATTATTTGAAATAAAGCCCCCTTATCTCATAAAAAGGATTAAAGCCCTTTCCAGAAGAAAAGCTGATAACATACGCAATTTATCAATTTTACAAATTTAACATTAGTTAGAATACCATCTGCAATTTATTTACACCATGTAACTACTTTACTTTTTGTGGGATACAGAGATATTTTGAAAAGTGTCTATTTTCACGATCATCCTTTTATTAAATCAAAGGGTAGGCAGAAATTTTGAGTTGTACTATATTTATATTTGTAGCTTGATTCTTTGACTAGATTTTTTTTTATCCTAATAAAAATCTTACCTTTAGGTAAAGTACCCGGTGATGCAAAGTTATTCTTTTCTTAAAGCGAATTACTAAGCACTGAGGATATTTTGAATTCATAGTAGAGTCTCTTAACTTAATCTTACTACAATGTCTTTAGTGACAATGGAATTATTTGATTTTCTATATCACATCCACGTCATTTTTATCGTTTACCCCTTAATTTAAATAGGGATTAATGAAAAGTATAAAAAATAGTCCCACACTTGAGAAAATAGAATTTGCAGCAAACGGAAATTAAATACACTAACATTTTTATCAATTTTTGTCCTTCCTTACCCTGAAATAGAAAAGCGTAAAGTTATTTGCATTGTGGGTATTTCTCCCCACCCCGAGTTTTTGGTCAATATTGAAAACTTAGCTGTGTAGCCGAGGCCATTATACCTTGAACAAAATGCTCCCAACCATTCAAATATAAAATAGCTTTTGTAACCTTAGGTGTTCAGTATGAATAATATATGACCTTTTGTTGGTACAAACTCTTGAAATTCATCTCAATGTCATGTCTCTTCAGGCGGAAGAGTACACATGCAATCGAGGTCATCAGTCACAAGATCAATCCCACAGCAAAAATTCCCCGACAAGCTAGTTTTCTCTTTTCCCTATTCGCATTCCATTGATTAATCACCAAGATCTATTAAGGTGTAATACTTTAAATGTAAATCAAATCCAAATGATACAAATTGCCTCAGCTAAGGTCAACGTTTCTCTACTGTCCCGGAAAAAGAAGAGAAAAACCGACTTTTAATTAAAATTAAATCCACCAGACTTAACCTTCACCTTCACCACTCATCACCACGAAAGTGTGTCAACGTGGCTCTTTCATTCTGACACACTTTCTTCTGGTCGTTTCTGGAGACTACTGCAATTGACATACATACGAAGCAGTGAAATTTCGTTTAATGAGCCTGCCACGCCTCACTAAGCTTTTTTCGGCGGCGAATTTTGAAATGTATTTTTTTTTTTTAACAAAGCGCCTTATTTAAAGAAAGGGATGAATAAAAGCGATGTTTTAAACAAAAATGGTGCATGTTTTTCTCACTCACGAGGGACATATGAAGTCATTTCTTACGATGAACTACCATAAATAGTTTATTTTTGTTGTTTTTATGTAGACTTCTTGTAATTAGCAACAGGAAAATGGATATTAATTGACGGAAGTGAAAGTACTCTTTTTGAAATTTAATGTCGTTGTCTTTTGAGAGTATATTGTTGGTATACAGTCCCTAAACTCTCATCTGATAGCTTTAGCAATTTATTTTCTTTTGTGCTCGTTGTTTTTCAGTATTGTAAGTTATGGACATGAAGTACTAATCATTTTATTTTAATATTTGTTTGGGTTCGTGAAACACTTTAAATGGCCATCAGCGCTGGTTCAGGAAAGTGGAAACAAAAAAGAATATCGGCTTACCCTGCAAAGTTTGTAAATTTATAAATCTATATATATATAAAACAGTTCCGTAACTGAATGACTCATTGACATACAACGCACAGATCAAACCGCTGGACCTAAAGTGCTGAAATTTTGCATGGCGATTCTTCTTTTAGTGTAGAGGTGCACTAACAAAGATTTTTGAAAAATTCTTCATAGATTTTTTAAATTAAATTTTTAAGGTGTTTTAGTAACATTTTTAAAGTTTGCATTTAAAATAATAATTTGAGGGTTATAAAATCTATATCACGAGAAAGATCATAAAAATTCCTTAAAAATGAAAATTTTTTCGAATCTTTTCCTCCATTTTCTGATTTTCGGTGAATTTTTAAAGATTAATTTTTAGAATTTAATTTATTAAATGCTGATCACGTGATTTCTTTTTCTGGTACTTTAAGTAACAAATAAGACATAGTTGAAAGACAAAAACCAGTATGAGCACTAAAACTACTTGCTGCCAGGAACTAAAAACATGAAAAGACAAGAATGAAAGAGGTTTTTGACAGCATCTCTTCAAAGATGTCGATAATGTCTAAAAACATATTGATTGTTTCCGATAAGTTTGATCTAAACAATAAACATACTTAGACACCGTACAATCCATGAGAAACTGTAGAATTGAATAAAGAGTTACATATCCATAGAACACCAAGCCTGGCTCTAGACAGAGTGGAAGTTAAGAATAGGTAACCGCAAGATGACCGACGTCACAAAACTTGCAAACAAGGAGCAAATGGAAACACAGTAACTGTCCTACTATGGAGACTGTGTTTTAGGACAATTATACCTAAATTAATTAGTAATTTATAATTTTATTTATTTTTATTTTATTTTAACTCAAGGTATTAATTTTATTTTATTTTTAGTAGTTATTTACTGTAATTAAACTTATTTTTTATGATTTACTTATTAATTGCAACAGAACAAACTATTCATTAAATCTAAAACAACCAATTATGTGCTTGGAAAGACTATCACGGTAATAATTACGTGTTAGCACAGCTATAAAGTCTAAAATATGCTTATTCCTATTGTCTTTAGAACAAAGCCTATTTATACGTACTAACTGATTTACAATAATGTTATTAAAAACATTAAATGTAAACAGGTTAGGTAATTTTGAAACTTAACAATATTAAAATCATAGTCTGATCTTTTGTCGTATAAGTCAAAAGTAAAATTGCTATGAGAATTTAATTTCATCTTAATATCTAAAAAGTTTACATTGATATTATTTTGGCTACTTTTTATTAGTTCCAGATTAGGAGGGTAAAAATTTAAGTCTATTTGATTATTAATTTTATTAATTACTATTATATCATCTATATATCTAACTGTATTGCAATTGCTATTATCTATATTATTAATTTTAAGATAATGTAAGTATAAATTGGCTAGCATACTTGAAGCATTTCCACCTTGTGGTACACATTTGGTCTGTAAGTATATACTATTATTATGTACTATATAATTATGTTTAGTTACAAAATCTAGGAGCCTATTGAAACGAGTAAGATTGATTTCGTTGCTTAAGTATTGAATATTATTTTGTACTAACTTTATAAATATTCTATTTAAATCATTTATATTGATATTATTGAATAAATCTTTAAAATCATAAGTTACTATTGTTTTACAATTATGTAATATTTGTAGTTTTCTAATTAGACTAAAACTATTATCAATTATACCACAAACACCAGAAGTTATTGTTTTATAGATTAATTTAAGGTAATTTAATAATATTACACTTGCTTTAGTAGAATAAGTGTTGTGTCCACAGGTTACTGCTCTAAAAGCAATAGGTGTTTTATGAAATTTAGGAACTAAAGATATATATATATATATATATATATATATATATATATATATATATATATATATATACAGTCGAACCTCCATATATCGAAGTAGCAAATTGCGCGAAAAAAATTCGATATATAGAAATTTCGATATATAGAATTTAGCTTAGTCTTATCATAATTCTCCTAAAAAAATTGAAGCTAATTTTCTTATACGAAACTCCATTTCTAATGTATATCCGAATCCCATTAAATGAAAGTTAAATACTAAAAAATGAATTAATATGTAAGATTTATTGATTACTACATATCTTAAAAAAAACAATGCAAACAGTGGTTACAATGATCACAGTTGCATTCGTTTAAAAAAAACTACGAATATCTTGCTGAACAGTTAGTTTTACGGAAAGTTCGAAGAAATGTTCGTATTTATTCATTCCACTAAAAACTTCATCAGGGACATTTTCCGCGAATTGAAGTCCACGACGTATTGTTTCAAATGCAAAAATTGGGAGATTTTATTCTAAAGTGAAATAAAATCTCCCAATTTGACTTGAAAAAAATTTCGATATATAGAGATTTTTTCGATATATAGAAACAATTTTTCTATGTAATGAACATGGAGATTTGCTAAGAGTTCGATATATAGAAAATTTCGATATAGGGAAGTTCGATATATGGAGGTTCGACTGTATATATATATATATATATATATATATATATATATATATATATATATATATATATATATATATATATATATATATAGGCATTAATTGCAAGCGTTTACCGTTGTATTAAATTTGAATGTACTCCGTAGCGAAGTGCGGGTTTTCAGCTAGTATTTTTATAAGCATTTCACCATGAATGGAAGTTTCATAAATGTTATCAATACAGTTATATCTACATCAGTGATAATAAAGATAAAACGTGTAACGTGAAACAAAGAATTTATGGAGAGTGAACTTTTTTGCTGGAAGAATGTATTACAGCGTTTTATCAGAGTTAAAATTGTGAAAACATAATTTTTACTTATAATGAAGCTCATAATTTTAATAATTCTATGCTTTTGAACATTTTACATAGTATATGTTACATTTTTGTATGTTAGTTCATACTATTTTCTTGAAGGCGGGAATCAAATGTCGTTCATTAAAATTAACATTCTTGTAATCTTTTTATTGAAATTATGGACCACAAAATTTCGTTTCAAAACAAATATTGAATTTTTCCCCATGAAGTCTTTTTTTTTAATAAAATGCTGAATAATTTCTACCCAGGAGCTCACTTTAGAATCAAGTATATTGACAGTGAAGTGACGAAAGCATTAATTTTAAGTTTGAAGTTTATTATTCCAAACCAAAACTTAATCTTACCACAACTAAGAATTACTTTCAACTAATAAATGAAGCTATCATTTTTCCCAATATGAATACTTTTCGATAATCTATCTAGGTAACACACATTGATAACAGATGAGATAATACTTCGATAAGAGAATAAAAAATTTTTCACAATAATGTTTCCCAAGCTGATTAGAAGCTTCGTAATAGGTCTTACTTTTACAACTCTTGGGGGGTTAATCATAATTTTATAGTTTTAAGAGACAATTATTAAAAATGTTAAATATTTGAATATATAAAACATTTTTATTTATTAATCTTTAAAAATTGCGAAAACCTGTACTATTTCAGCCTCGACTACACTTCTAAAGATTTTTCACTTCGTAGAGGATTCTATGACAGTAACGTTGAGCACTTCAAATTAACTAATAAAACCTAACGTTTATTTTAACCCCCTCAGCGGGCGCGCAAATTTTCGGAACACCAGCAGGCGCGCGTTGCATAAAGTGCAACGTCTCTTTCAACCTTGATTATTCCTTTATAATAAACTCTTCTTTTTCAAATTGAAAACAATAATTCTGCGTTTTATGACAAGATATAAAATGTTGATATTGAGATATATTTATAATTAAAGACTGAAGAATGCAGACACAATCGCCGTATTTCAAAACTGTCCGGTTTATTGGATCTAAGGACAACTTGCGATTTGATTCCTATTATGTCCAAAAAACCTAAAAAACAATGAGATTATCCATCTTCGGGATATTCGGGATACCGTGTAACAGCTGCACATTGGATCGACTACACCAACTCCTGCTTTTATCGTAATGTAATCCAGTATAATCGCTGGTTTACCACGGTTAAATCACGACTAACAATGAATAGAAAGGAATAGAAGGGTCAGAAAATCAGACCCGCATTAGAAAGGGTGTAGCTATAAATAGAAACTGCTTAGAACATTCAAACCTTACATGTAAAAACAAACCATTCAAAATTACGAAAATGTTGCACTCTGTACACGGGCGCGCCCGCTAAAGGGTTAAACATTATCAGCATATTCAGTATTGAACAACTTGACTTTGCCTAATTTTTATGAGATAGAATGAACTTAATTTGCTTCTCAATAGCTGAATCTACTACAGTGGCTGAAGCTTCATCGCTGAAAATGAGCTAATCGCGTTAGTCTAAGTAGCTGCTACCAAATAGGCCGATTGTATAGAATAACTTTTCCACGTCTAATCAAACACACCTTTTTAACCTACCTTCTAATCATAAAGGATATCATTATAAACAATCAAAAAGAATAGCTAAATATGTCAGAATTAATGTAATGAGAGCGACCGTAAACCAGAGAGTAAGGGCCTGTTCACATAGGAGTCCGTTGCGTTGCGTTGCGTTAAGGAAAAGATGACGTTGAGACGAAAATAAACAAATCATAGGCGTTAAAAATTTCATTGCTAATCGTTTGGAGGCATATGATTGGTTTATTTTCGTCTCAACGTCATCTTTTCCTTAACGCAAAGCAACGGACTCCTATGTGAACAGGCCCTTAATGTAAATAATGAGCTTACAATGCCCTAAAATATTTAAATTTTAATGTATTCAGTAATTAACAGGAAATCACAAATCACTTTGAATTTACTAAAATATCATTATTGGTACGTTACGCATTATAAAACTTAATCATGTCCATGACAAAAGTTTTAAAATACTACAAGAAAATTTAAAAGCTCATATTCTTAGCCCAAATTCAACTTATAATAACTGTATACCATAAAATCAATCGCAAACTATTTTCCGTCCGCAAATGATAAATTTAAAGATAAACTTCTTAGTAGATGATCCCATCAATTACTTTAGCATTTAAACTAACTTTTCTCCCTGAATAAACCTTAAGACAAGTTAATCTTCAAACTGTTCTTTCAACTTTTGAAATATTTCTTCAGCTATCATTTGGACCTTTTCATTCAAGATCACTGGAAGTAACCAGGTTTATTGAATTCTACCCTTTTCCGGTTTTCAATGAAAAGCTAAGATTTCTTAAAGAAAAAAATTCTTGCTCCTGCAAAATGTTATAATCTGAGCTTGTGTTGAAGATCCTGCAATATATACTTTTTTTTACAAATCAATCTAAACGAGTGTTTGAGACAGATTTCTTGAAGCAAGATTCTGATGTTCTATACAAAAAGTAAAGAATTTTTCTCCAAGAGATACCAGAAGGAAAATTAAAACTGAAGAAAAATAAAGTGCAGGATTATTCAGAAACATTTTCCCTGTTAAACCATATACCAGAAATATACGAAAAATTAAACAGCATTAATCAAAATATATTTATTTTTGTAAAAGTCTCTAAATTAGGAAGTTAATGATATTTTTTAAATTAAAGAAGTGTTACAGATAGTAATTTTAAAGACATGAAACGTGAGATTATATATTTTTATAGAACCTAGTTACCACTTGAGAGAAATAGGAAAATTTTAAAACCAAATTTCAGTATGCTGCGAAAAAAAGTGTCCGTGAAAGTGAACCATTAATTTTTTTTTTTTAATTATGGAAATAAGAAAATTGTTCGCAGATTTAAGCTCTCATATGAAACAAGAGGAAAAAAATATTAAACACTGTCAAACGCTGTTCCTATCGCGATTATACCGATTATGCTCATAAATAGATTTAGCTTAAAATTTAATTTTACAAAAAGTTTTTTAAAAATTAAACAGGGTAAGCCAAGATAAACAATGTTAAGAGCCATTTGGGAATATCTCTTGGGAATGTTTCCTATTAATTAATAGCTAAAAACATTTATCTTAAATTTTCAGATGTAATGCTAGATTAGCATGAAATACAAAGTTTTGAGCTGTTGATCAATTTCCAAATCGAAAAATCAATGATTCAATTCACTGTGACTGTTATTAATGCTTCTGATAACTGATACAAGTTACCGTATAGTATAATGACTGATTTGTACAACCCTTCGCATTATCCTCTTCATTAAAACTATTTTTTACGCATTTTTATCCTCAATACACTATTTCACGCGTTTCTGGGGCGCAGGACCAGCCACAGTGACGCAGCTGAACAAGCGAACTCAGATTTTGAGAACAGCTATTTAAATGATATATCGGTAGGTGTGTCTGTATGTGGATGTGCATAAAGAGAAAAAACTTCTTAGTAAGATCTCGATTTCCCGTTGACACTTAGCGCTGGAGAGATATTAAAAGTTCTCTTGAATGAGATGGAAGCGCACACGGCATTTGATTTTTTTTTCCCTACCAGCCATTTGGTCAGTCGCAAGGCCGAATATTAAACGCAAAGGAAGAAATCACTAAAGCGTAGACGATGAGTGCTCACAAATAAGCGCAGGAATGCAAACGTTGAACTCCCAAATAACTTTTCACAGGAACGCGAGAGAGGGAGTTCTGAAAAACAATTTTAAAAGAATTTAAATTGCCACTTCACAAAACAATCTTATGTTATTTGCAAAACATGGGCATAATATCATTTTCAGCAGTTTCATAAAAATGTCAGGTTTTGATACTTCATATTGAATAATGGCTGAATAAAGTTTTTTTATGCTGGATTATTATCTTGCTTGGAGGATAAAAAAAAGTGACTTAATGAAAATATGGTAATAGTATGAATGGATTTAGAGAGTTTAAAACAGTTTCGATAGAGATATTTAAGAGTATTTTTCGATCATTTTATATACGAGCTAATTCAAATACAGAAAGAATTACTGATGTTGTTTAAATGAATTTTACTTGCTACTAAATGAAGTTCAACAGTTAGTTATACGAAATCGAGATTTTTAAAAATTAAACTGGACTATAGTCAAGTAAAATTGTCTTAAATTAGGTTTCAGTACGCGTGTAATGCACTTGTAAGTTGACAGCAGTATCGCTAATGGCACTGAAATGGCATTTTCCTTTTGTAAGGGAGGGCTTTCCTAAATACAAGAACAATTAAGAAATGAAATTGTAAAGTAAGCTCTGGCAAGCAAAACGTTTTAAAGTAATTAATCTTGTAAAGGGTCTAATAAACCATTCTTAGACTCGGTTCTCGCTTGAATATTATGTAAAGCACGAGTGTTCAATTATATAATTTGTTCAAATCCAACGTTATGAAATACTTGAAAATATAGAAGAGTGCAGTATGGTGAACATACTTGTTATATTTATGCACTTCTTCATAGTGAAGTAGTTCAAAAGCCGCAGAAGAGAATAATTCAATGAGAGAAAAAAAATTTGGGAGTATTAGTTATTACGATATTGAGTCTAAGCCGGATACATTAAATTCGTTGACTACTGGAAAGTCCTTCCATGGGGTCAGAGGATTGGGGGAAGGTACCAGCCATGCAGATGTCACCCCTTTGGATGCTCGGTAAAACTGAGGTGGCATTAGGGATATTGTTGATTCGCTAGTATCGTGCACCCAGATATGAAACCGTCAACAGTTTCCGTGGTATATTTTGTGTATGTCTCACAAGTGCTTACGCATTAAAAAAAACAAATAAGAATAAATAAGAGTAGTTACAATATGTTATGTCCCTTTAGAGGTGCTTAAATAAATGTGTTTAAACTTTCAAATTTCCGTTGACAAACTAATACTACAAGATATACAAAGATCCGATTTAGAGGGATATTCCAACGTATTACAGTTACCTTTCAACTGTAAAAATGTCAAGTCCTTTCAGGCTTTACTCATCTTGTCGCTACATTATATGCTGACGAGGCAGTTTATATTTTTTTTCCCTTTTACATTCCGTATTTTACCTCTTTTCCTTCATGAATAATTCTTATTCGAAAGAAAAGGTTTGCATTTTTAGTGAAGTTATTTTTTTTTTTCTAAAAATCTTTCCGAGATAAAATGAAGTAATGGGTATATATTAGTATATATAACCGAGTAAAGCTGACGAGTTTCCAACATAAGAAAAAGAAAAATGAGTAAACCTATAAAGAGACAAAAAAAAATCACAACATGTTTTAATAAATCTCAATCCCTTGTAGACGCATTGAACTGCATTTAATAATGCATTTTCATTTTTAAAAACGTTTGAAACTCGGAATAAACGCATCCGCTGAGGCAAGAGTTGCATAAGCCTAGCACCAACTGGAAAAGCCCAAGACAGGTCTGGCAAGGACTTACGTATCAAATAGCGGGTAAAACCTTCTGAAAGATGCGCTTCACTGCTGCAGGCGCAGGGTAATACACAAGCTGATGGATCTCAGAAAAGGTATTGTTTATCAAACTGCCTCTCCTTCAGTTGCGGGAGGAAAAAAGCGGTTTCTTCCTGCAGAATGCAATTTCCAATGAAATATATTTGGCACGCCACGTTGGAGAAAGCTGCATGCTAATGAAGTGCGTAGTTTTAAAGGATACTTTTATTATTTATTCTTCTAGAGCTTTGTCATTTGTTGAAGAGAAATGTAGTTGCTAAAGAAAGAAATGAAAGGCGCGAAATGTTATATTTTTAAAGTGAAATGCGCTAAAAAATTTCTTTTGAATATGCTGTTTATCTATCAGTTTTAAAATAAAAAAATATGAATTTTAATACCTTATAAATGTGTATAAAACATTCATACATGTCTGAAAAGAATAAAATTGCTACTGACGAAGAAATTTTCTATTTTTTTTTGATAATTTTTCTCTGTAATTTTGGATTTCTTTGTAAGCCATGTTATAACAATGAACTTTTAGTAAAGAGCTAAATAAACTTCTTGAATTTTAGATTTCTGTCATACGCCAAATGTTCAGATACATAAATATACCTTGTATTAGAGTAACAAAATTGCTACAAACTGGAATTAACTATCTCAAAAATAAAAGCAATTTACAATGAGAAATACTTCTAACCAATTGTACTACTATATATCAAAGAAAGTGACAGTTGAAGCAGTTATAATGAATTATATTTCTCTAGTCAGTAAATAATTTTACCTTATGAAAGAATTAGTTCCATACTTCACTTGTGAGTTTTGTAACTTGGCGAATGAATGTTTTGTTTTATAATTTAGATTAAATGCATCTGAGTATTATTCAGTAAGAATTATGTTCAAGATATTCCTTATTTTACATAGATGTTTATTTTGCATGTTTTGAAAAGGGATTTATACGGATGATCTCTGAGAAATTATTTTGAGAATATTTACCTTAATGTGACGCAAACTAAACAAAATATCGTAGCACATTCTTATTTCTCAAGTTGCCCAAAGAGGTCCAAAGAGGGATTAAAACTTTACCATTAGCTTCCCGTAGGAAAACTAAACATAATATCATGAATCACAGTATGAGATTATTAAGCTCAAGATGAAAATACACATCTCTTTTTTATTGTTTTCCTACATACACACAGACATTAGTATGAATATAGTTTGTACATAGAAAAAGAGCGGGCACCGTACTATGGAGAATGTTATATTAGTTTCTGTTCCTACGAGTTATGCATATTAATATTTAGTAGATTGAGCTGTTACCCACATTAAGGTTCACTCCTACGCACGCACGCACAAACACTATATATATATATATATATATATATATATATATATATATATATATATATATATATATATATATATATGTGTGGAATCTCGATCTATCGTTTTTCAAGGGACCGATTGAAATGAACGATAAATGCGGAAACATAAAAGCAATATGATCGTTGGGACTGGATAAAATGAACGACACATACGGAAAAACGATGGATCCGAAAACGATCGATCGAGATTCCACTGTGTGTATATATATATATATATATATATATATATATATATATAATGCAGGTGTTTGCGCGTTAACTTTATTTTCCTAAGAAGCAGATGTAAGAAATAGATTGCCAACTAATTCCTGACTCTTTCTTTACAATATAGGTCTTTTATTAATACATTAATTTTTTTAAAATCCTAGTATAAATACCTAGAACCTACAATGAAGTCCTTTAGTTTCTAAAATAAGGCTTGCGAGTTATTTTAATTATGATTTGCACGTAAATGAGTAAAAAAAATGCTTGGAAGTTATGACGTGAGATAAAAAATTGAATTTGTGATTTTATTTGCAGCTTAGTTCAATAGAATGAGAGATTGTTTAGTTTAAAATATGCTGATTTAAAACTGTAAAGGGAATTTAACCACAAATAAACTTCAAAAGAATGAATAAACTGAAAAGGGAAACTACTGAAGGCAGCTCATATTGCTTTTGTTAACAACGAGACTGAGAATCCTCTCCGAGAACATTAATCAAAAAGGCTTAGGGCTGATAACCCAAGCATTCTTTATGGGGTCACAAAAACGTGGCGGAAATCGGAGCGAAAAGCAATGGTGCAAAATAATAACGCCTTCGAATTCGAGATCTCTGAAAATAGTACACTTGGTCCAGACTAATTTGAAAACTTCTCTTTCGAAGGAAAAGTTGGCAGCATTTTTCGAAAATTGTTTGAAAGAAGATGCTGCCATAATTATTTCGTTCTCTCTGACATATAACTGGTAATTCCAATATGTTGTTTAGCTTCATGTATCTCATGACACGTTCAAGAGCACTTACTGTTTTTCGGTGAATGCGCCACTAAGACAAAAATATTAGTGCAGTTCTCGCCTATTGCTTCTTAGTTTTGAAGTTGCTTGCTCAGTTTTTTTTCCCGGATGACTTATACGGTAGCGAATTCGATTTTTATCTGTTGAAAGCAGCTCTTTGGACTAAGAATCGATTACTTTAAAATCGAGTTTCTTGAAATGTAAAGTCTTGAAGAGAAAATACCTTTCGGTGGAGGTTTTACAGTATATAAGGAAAATAATATGTAATACTTTGCGTATCGCATAGAAATGGTTTTTTTCATCAAATATTTCTGCCTAATCTAAACTTTAATTTCCAAATAAATTTGTTTATTAGGATTTTTCTCTTACCCACTGAATTTAACACTAGAACGGCGGCGTTTTCTGTATACCTAAAAAAGCGAGGAGCGGTCATTTTGACCGCTCCCTTGAAATGATTAAAAAATACACTTTTTTCATGGTTTATTTTCTGAAACAAGTTTTTAAATATATTTAGTTTTTAAATTTTACATTTTCATCTGAAAAATTTTCCTCTCGGCTCATGATTTATTTTATGTTTACTTTTTGTCCAAGAGAATACTATATGTTTTTATAAAATCTATCAGAAATAAAATACAATAGGTACAAAATAAAAACACACTTTACAAAGGAAATTACTTTGTACTGCACAAAATATTTTAAATGTTTAACAAGTATTATAATTATTTAAAAAAAATTATACATTTAAAAGTTTAAATAATATGAAATTATACCCACATTATTCTTTTTTACAGTCTCTGCAAACACTCAACTTTATCATTTTGCTTGTACATGAGCCGCAAACTGACTTTTTGCAATCAGAACAAATATCCAGGTTTTTATTGCGGCATTTATTGATTTGACATTGTTTGCGTTTCCTTGATATAGTGGATGCTACATCTGTACTTTGACTGAAATTGGAAAGCGGAGATGTCTTAGATGAAATATAACTTTTACGGAGCTCATAAGATAATTGCAAAATATAATCACGACGCTTGACGTTTAGACCAGTAATTACCTTGTAAATAATCCAAGCATTGATAGCAGCTAAATCGAAAATATTAAAAAAAAACTTGTACTGGCCACCGTCGTGAAGCGGATTTGGTTGAATATTTTCTTGTCATCTGATCAAGCACATCTACACCGTATTTAGTGAGTTGTAAAATATAACAGCCTCAGGGGTCTTCTTTTCATTGCCTTCGATTTCGAGCGTAGAATGTTGAGTGCTTAACACTAGGACATTTTTGCGTTTTTCTCCTTGATATGCCGTCAGAGTGATATTAACGTGCTTGAGAATTTTGCTTGAATACAGTTCTCCCTTTTTGAACTTAAAATGATTCCGGTATTTCTTTCTTTGCATGCATGTTTCACAGTGCCTATGAGGCTAAGTCTTTTACTTCTTAAAGTTTTGGCTAATTTTAATGTTGTAAAAAAAATTGTCAGTTGTGATGCTCCTTCCAGTATTTTGAAATGGTTCTGCTAAACGGCATACCGCATGTTCTCCAACGGTATCTTCATTGGGTCTACTTTAATTTTTTTCTAAATATGGAAAACCTTTAACAAGTACTTTGAACGAACTTCAGCTGCTAGCCAAAATTTTATCCCAAATTTATCCGGTTTTTGTGGCATATACTGTGTAAATGGGCAACGGGCCTTACTTGGGAATAGTTGCTCATCTACCGTTATATTTGCACCTACTTTGTAACACAGTAAACAGTTTTCAATAAGTGTTCCAAATCTCTGATACTAGATCAAATCGATCTGTTTGAAGTCTTTCGGATCTTGTTGACTTCAGATCAACTCACAAATATCTCTGGGTTTCTTTGAATCTATCACGAGCCATTGTTTCATGAAAAAAGTTTAGGCCCCAAGTCTTGGACCACAAATTGTCGATTGAAATACCTTTCGAAATAAAAGTTCCACGGGCATTCAGTAGGGAAATAAAAGCGTCTAATTTATCTAAAGATACACTTCAATGCGGATCACCGTAAGCGCCTGTGAGCTTCTGCTTCCGTGCACTTTTGTATGAGATGCAGAATTTTTTCGTTTATGAACAGTCTCCATGCACTAGCAAAATTCCCAAGAGTTACATGCCTAATGGCAAAATGCGCTGGGTCCAGGCACTTCTCTCAATACATTGTGATGCTTCCGTCTTCCTAAAGAAAGAGTATCAGAAGGAACTGTAGTCCACACTGTTCCATCTTTTGCTACTTTTTCATTTCGCTCATTTTGGTCCTTTTGAGAGAGAGATGATTGTTGTTCCTGATTTTTTCTCAGTACTCTACTTCGGTTTTGACGTCTTCTTTCTCTTGGACTTCTTTCATGTGAAGTACTTCCACTTCGGGAATTTGTTTACCAGTGAATCTTCTTTTTCAAATTCAGAGGAGAAATCGTTTTGTGTAGTTTCTGTAAAAAATTAGCATTCGTCCTCTGAAACTGGTTCCCTTTCATTTTCAGAAATATCTTGATCTTGAGATAAATCCGATTTATCATCTGAGCCCGAATCGGTTTCAGATAAATTGTGCAACAGTTCTAAGATTTCAGTTTTAGACCGTTTTCTTTTACCAAAGGTTCTTTCAGACACCATGAGACAAAATATGAGTCCTAACAGGTCAAGACCATCAAACTAATATTTGTCATTCGAATAAATCACGTTTTCGAGCACGTAAAGAATTGCACGTGACCAGCAGATTTTTTTCAAAGCCAGCCCTCCCTTTATCCATTCCCGTAAAAACAAATCTCCGCCAAACAAATTCCATATGACTAGCAGGTTTTCCAATCCCCCCTCTCATTCTTACTCATTCCCATACATTCATAGCGAAAAAATAGAATAGAAAACACAACATAGACAGCTATGCTGGTTCAGCGGTCAAAATGACCGCAGTCAGCCTTTCTAGGTATACCCCTTTATGGTGGCGATAATAATGCGCAGAAAAAAAATTTTGTCCGACATATTCTTTATGCATATTTAGGAAAAGTCAAACAACAAACAAAAATTTAGATAATAAAAATGGGAGATATGAGCGTTTGAAAATAGTTTGTTCTGTTTTATTTACCAACTGGGGAATCGTATAGCATGATACTGTTTACCAACCTTAAATTTTTGAAAGAACATACTAAAGGTGTGTAAACTCAATCTTAAATTTAATCAAATCACCAAGAAAAAATTAATCATAGAAACGGCAGAATATTTTTTCTTTCTTTCAGAAAAATAAAGTTTTCTCCAATACTAAAAGAATAATGTAATACAAAATTTTAAATAGCAAACAGCACATGCATATGGTGCTAAAGATATGCAGCATGAAATATTTGTGATATATAATCTCTGTAGCTCAACAGATTTTTCTTTTCTCATTGTTCATTTATTTTCCAGCCTCGTTAAATTCATTTGAACTTTCAAAGGAGGAAAATATAGAGTGCCTTATACTATTAAAAAGTTAGAAGAGTAAAAACTTACTATTTTTCTTTAATTGTTAATAATTTCCCTCGGAAAAATCTTTACAAAAATCTTATCTTTTTACGGAGGAAAAAAAATTAAGTAAATCATTCTCTAACTGTAGTCTAAGAGGAATTTCCTACGTTTGTAAGATTATCTTCAAATAAAAATAGATCGGACCTCCCTCCACCGGAAGCTGGCATTTTTCTTTTCACTCTTGCATGTTTTCTCAAGGGTCGCATTTTCTTGAGTCGCGGCAGGAGAGATTGTAGTAATGGTTCTTACGCCCCTCAAAGTGTTATGTATATGTAGGCGTTGATTTGTGTGCGTTTGAGCGTTGTATTTATCAAAACATCTGCCCGAAAGGAAGAGTTTTGAATCTATTAAAGAAAAAATATTTAACACCATTTGACAGATTGTATTTAGTTTTCATAAAATGACATATATATTGACATATTTACGATTTC
This sequence comes from Dolomedes plantarius, assembly GCA_907164885.2. Taxonomy (NCBI): domain Eukaryota; kingdom Metazoa; phylum Arthropoda; class Arachnida; order Araneae; family Dolomedidae; genus Dolomedes; species Dolomedes plantarius. Next base: position 153,149,018 of record OU015494.1, on the reverse strand, counting down.
GGTTTCATAGAATGGCCTTCAGTATTTCTATTTACCTTAAAAAAACACAGTCGTATGTTATTTCTGAAGCTAAATTTTTTACCTGAAGTCTTACGGCGTATAAAACTTCAAAAAAGAAAAAACAAAATATGTGAAATTTTCATCAGTAACCTGCACGTTTTTAGTTGAAGAACTATTATTCTGATACAAATCAAAACATCAAGACTTGCTATACTTACGTCAACAATTTGCAGCTTAACTCTTTCAACCAAGTTATTGAACTGCTCCAAATCTATTATTGAAATATATTTTGCTAGGATTAAAATTAACACTAATTACGATGTAAACTAAAAGAATATTTATTGCACGATGTGCCAATCAAAATTTAATTTTATCCAATAAGATCATTTGTTGCTGATTATTAATATTACAAAATACGATGAGATTAGTCAAAGTAGAAGAATGATGTGTCACATGTTGAAAAGGATCAATGAATCTTGCAATACACCTGTCTTCTATTGTAAACATTCCGCATTGAATAGCGTTACCCAAAGAAGTGCTACTGAAAACCATTCCTGAAATCCATCTAAATCACTCCTAATAGAAGTTTTATGATATTCAGTTTAAGATATTCTTCGCGCGTAAAATATATTGAGGAAATAATTCAGTGAAATCGACAAATACATATCTTTCATATGTTGAATAGACCGGTATGCTATTTAAAGAGAAAAATAAAACATGTAAAATATATTTATATAAAAATGAGATAATTATGTAAACAAGTTACCTCATAAAATACCTATTTCATAAATAGAAATATATATATTCCTCAAAAATTGAAAGCACAAAATAAAGTTACAACAGATTTAGGCAAACATGTTCACAAACTAAAGGGTGAATATGTTTACCAATAATGTATATTAAAATAGAGACCAAAAGATGGAAAACAAAAATAGGTCCAAAGATGTTTTACGAACGTGAAACTGAAAGATTTGAAATGGTAAAAAAAAACATGCTCAAGATATCTATAAGTATAGAAAAGGAATGAAAACTAGCATGTGTCAGAACCCTCTTCTTTGAAATAAATATGTTTCTTGTTTACACCCATCAAAACCATTATGAAAGAATATTAAGCATTATTTTGAAATCAGAAACTGCACTTGTTTCAAAATAATAAGATCAGGCATAGGCTTAAAATATTTTACCCTCTGAATGTACAAGGCTATAATTTTCATTAAATTTCTAAATTATGTAATGCCTTATAACATACTTTTACTTTCTATCTTACGTTGATAATATACAATATCATGTATACGATCTTAGTAATCCAATAAGATCTTCCCTTCATCTATTCCAAGAGGGAAATATGATCTTCCTCGAGACACAGTTTTAAAATCAAATCAGGGGTGAAATTTGACTTAGACTCCCTCTATGAATTATACTAAATGAAAATGTGACCACTGGCTATGACGTCTAGGATGAACAGCCCGTTAGCTACCTCCGATAATATTACCGAAAATTTTGATTCTTTGTGGATACTGTACGAGATAAATCCAGTTTCCAAATATCTTTGCATCAATGAAATATCCCGCCCAAATATTTGATGCCCAAATTTGCACATCCGTAAGAAAATTTAGCAAAACAATTGTACCTTTTGAATCTTCCATATATTCCACAAGTTTTTCGAAATTAGTAATGTGTAGTGATTCAGACAAATTATGTAGATATTAAGGGCATTACAAACTAAAAACACATGACTATTGTTCTCAAAATGAAATATTAAAATTATATCTAAATTTATGAATCTTCGGCGAATAAATTTATTAAAATATTCATTCATGAAATTTTAAAAATATGTAAAATTTATTCTAATATTCTAAAACCAACATTAATATATATATATATATATATATATATATATATATATATATATATATATATATATATATATATATATAATCTTTATTCCTCGCGAATGCTGAACGAAAATAGAACAATTTTACTAAGTATGTAATCAGAAACTTATTTCCATTATGTTCAAATATATATGCAAAGCGATATAAGATAAAAATTAGATCCTAAATTTTCAAAATGAAGGAAATGTACATTTGCAAGTTTTAAAATGTAATGTAATTAATTATAATTTAAAATTTACTACGCTAAAATGTTTACTAAAGTGATGATATTACCTTTTAGCAAGAAATATTTTATGCCCCTGGGAAGTCATAGCTACATTATTTTCAGTGTAGGTAGAAATTTTCTGGATCTTAGTTCTATTAATCACTCAAGAATGACATTCTTTTTTTCACGCAAGTACATTTTTTTTCTTTACTTGAAACATCCACGATATTTTTCCTTATTAATAAAATGATCTCAAAATTATGTTAAATGCATATTCAACTATCATTAAACGCTATATTTAACTGCCAAAGTCCATGCAATTGAATTTAAAAATATCAATACCTTTTACTACCATTGCATTTGTCAGTATCCCCTACAGAAATTCCTTCAAAGTCACTCTCAATAACAAGACGATATTACGAGCTATTAAACTTGAAAGTTTCACTGAGGGAAACGTGATGATCATGGAAAACATGTCTGTGACTACATTTTCTGGTTTTCTAATGGTGCATTCACATTCGACAGAGCTCTCTCCCCGACTCTCCTGTCAACATTAGTTACGGTAACATTAGACACGGTATTTAGAACCACCCCCATTCCAATGAACACGTGTCTTCCAGATATTCCCCCATTTAGAACCCCCCCCATTCAAGCCGCCAAAGACTTCGTGTTGCTTGATCTAGTGTGACCCGCCCCTACTGTCACCATTTGACCCCCGATACCTCGAGTTCGTCTTTGATGCTCTGCTCACGGACCGCCAGAGCGAGCGATCTACGCAGGGAACAGAGTACAGAAGACATAAATCACTGGAATAGGCAGAGAGCGCTGTACAAGTCTGCACGCGCTATAAGAAAAGTTATGCTCTCGACGTCTTTTTCAAAAATCGATCAAATTACAAATAACACATGATTCCGTCAAATACGTTTGATTTACTTTCAAAGGAAGAAATGAAATTTCTTAGGGGAAAAATACTTGAAAACAGTGATAAGTCAAACGTGAATATTTACTAATGTAAAATATTTTTTAAGAGACTTAACACTTATATCACTTTCTGTTTGGTATTAATGAGGTTTCTCATGGTAAAATTTTTTCGTGTAAGTCAGAAAGGAAGGGGTGTGCTGGAGTGCAACGTCTTTCTTTTGCTACAGAAGAGTGTGTAGGGAAGAGGGGATAATTATATTTCCAGTTACATTTTCTTTCGATTTAAAGACTATTGCCCTTATATTTTGTGTAACTGACATTTCTTAGTGACACAACCACAAAATATTTTTCCGCATTATTCAATGAATTGGTTTTAGCTTTGCTCAGCAAGCTGTTATTATTGGTAATCAATGGTCAATGCAGCGGAAGAAATACCAATTTACATATTTTAACAGTCTCCCTTTAATGCATATAATTTGGTTTCGTTTGGTGTATGTCTCTATTAACAATAAGTGGGATCAAAGCTGAATTCGACATCATTTAGTCTGCATATGTCAACGAAAAAATTGCTTCCATTTACAGATCACCTGTTTGGAAAAAATAAATAAAACCTACGAGAATTTTTAAGTTAAATATCGAACATAAATTCAATATTTGTATTACGCAATAGGTACTACACTTTGAATCAGACATCTGAAGGAAACAAAAACCTCTTTGTTGTTTACGTCAAAAATGTACAATATATATTGAAATCAAACTTTCAAATCTTAGCTGTATGATACCTAGCAATGACACAACCCCATAAGGTACATCATATTCATTGTATAATAAGGTATAATGTAGGGGTGCTAGTATAATACCACCAAAATCATATAGGGTCCAGGAAGCCGCAACCAGGATGTGAGAGGTGGGAAAAAAAAGAGTCCCTGTGTTTGTCAGAGGAGAAAAGTGAAATCGGACCCGGACGGGTAAAAATGCCCCCGGGATAAGCTAATAGGACAGTGTTGTGCTAAAGCGTTTCAGGGAAAACTATTATGTTATGTCTAACAAAGAAAGAGACGCATTTTAAGACTGTATTCCATCTCATCTTATCACTCTTTCTTTAAAAAAAATAAAGAAAGAACTTCGTGTTTTTTGAGTGTTTAAGTTGCTTTTTTGGAAAAATGAAAGGGAAGCGAAGAGTGTAAGCTGATTCTTAAAACCGGTGGATTGATTCTTTAAAGCGAAAATTTTAACATGGAAATACATTTGTTTTTGTTTTTGTTTTTGCGATATTGATTCTTATAAACGGTTGATTCTTATAACCACTGATCATTATAAGCGGTGGTTACTGTACTTGTAAAAGTTGCCCAAGAAAAGACTGAAAGTTCCATTCCTTAAAAAAATGTTACAAAATTAATATTTTTCTTACTTTAGATACTAGTCTTTATAGAGAATACAGTTTGAAATTCAGCAAGTATTTTAAATGATAACTTATGCTTCCAGGAGGGGACAATTAATCCTATAAAATAATTTATCAGTACTCAAGCTGTCTTAAAAAACAATATACTTGATTATAAAGACAACCCACTTTTATTAGATTATGTTCTACACAAAGTTTCATTTTTATTTTCTAATTAACGAATCAAGACAGCAAAGTACATGCTCTCTTGTCTCTCCATTCATTTTAAAAGATATTTCTAATACATCATTCCCCAAGCGCATTTATTCTGACACTCAATACTATAACAAGACATCCTATGATGATACAACACTGGGTATGCTGGTTTCTGCTTAAAAGCATTAAAGTTGCTATAGATAGTACTGGGCGTATAATGTGATGAGCTGAATGATATTCTTGAGCTTTCGCGAAATCCAATTAATAACATCACACTATCTTTCAGGCGTAAGATCTTAAGACTTTGATACGTTCAAGTCCTTTGTTATGACACCATGAAATTTCTCAAATACCCACCGCTATTGTGCCTTATGTTGCATTGTCAAAACTTGTTAAGATATTCATTACATCATATCAATATGTTATCAGATCTTAGCGTGAGTAATGGATATTGAATACAAATTATATGCTCTGGTAAAATATGTTTTTATAGTGTATGCAAATTCCTTTCGAGATAAAGTTTTGAAATATAATACCTTGTTTTAGATTTTTTAACTAGTTTCATTAAGGTCACTGTAAATTGAAAGTTAATAATAAATTATAAATTGAAGAGTTGTTTTTTTTTTTATGAAAGTGCTTTTCCCTTGACATGTTTGTTTCACGGAAACGAATAGTGAAGAAAATAATTTACAAATGTAAAATCGTTTCAAAGTTTCTACTTTTCTAAAATATTCAGTATTTTCCATTCAGTTTCTCAGTAGTAGTTTTAGAAAGAGTAAACGAAAAATTTCATATTAGAACTTTTTTTTCTAGAGCATACAGGATAACGTATTATATTTTATCCTCCTGACCTGAATTTCGTAGAAAAAGAAAAAAAGAAAGTGTTCGTAATTCTAGCACAGTTTGTTATAATTATGAACAAACACAAAAAGGTGATATACACTGAGCGGCCACTTTATTATGACCACCTGCCAGGTTTATGCAAATGAAGCTATTGCATCACAGTCTTGCCACTAGAGGGCGAAATAGCTATGAAAAGGGTATGCAGGACAATTGAACTATCAATTGCACTGTGTTGCTTGCGAAGATATGGACAAAAACCGTGATTTAAATGAGTTTGAACGCGGGATGATTGTAGGCGCTCGAAGCGTCGAAACCAGTATCAGCAAAATGGCTGCACTTGTGAAGTGTTCAAGAGTAGCAGTTATTAATGTTTACAGAGAGTGGACTACCAAGCAGAAAACCAGGTTACAACGTCAGACTTTTGGTCATCACAGGCTACTGAATGCTTGATTTGAACGGAGACTTGCCAGAGTTGTCCAACCCAACAGAAGAACAACAGTACGTCAAATACCAGGGAATCTTAATCAAGCAGCGACTGTGAACGTCTCTGAACGAACTGTTCGCCGCACATTACACTGTATAGGCTATGGAAGCCGATTAGCTGTTCGAAAGCCTCTACTGTCTGCCTTGAACAAGAGCAGATGTCTCCAGTTCGCAAAGGAGCACAAGGATTGGACAGTAGATGACTGGAAAATGGTCATGTGGTCCGATGAATCGCGTTTTCAATTACACTAGTCAGATAGCAGGGTGCGAATATGGAGAAAACAGCACGAAAGCATGGACCCCAACTGCATTGCCACAACACTTCAAGCTGGTGGAGGCAATATTATGGTTTGGAGGATGTTTTCTTGGTATTGTATGAGTCCTTTGATTCCTTTGAAACAACGTCTGAATGTCCAAGGGTATTTAAGTGTTATCGCAGATCAATTACATCCTGTTATGTTAATGGTGTACCCTGCCGGGGACGGATACTTCCAGCAGGACAATGCTCCTTGTCATAAAGCTGGCATTGTCCTCAGATGGTTCGAAGAGCAAGACGGAGAATTTACCTTGCTTCGTTGGCCTGTCCAACCACTAGATCTCAATCCAATTGAGAATTTGTGGAATGAGATCGAACGAGACATCAGGCAGCTGGATCCAGTACCATCAAATCTTAAGGAATTGGAAAGTGCAGTTCATCGGATATGGTCTCAAATTCCTCATACCACCTACCATCATCTCATAGAATCCATGCCAAGAAGAATTCATGCTGTATTAAGGGCAAAAAGATGGTCCAACATTTTATTGAGGGGGTGGTCATAATAATTTGTCCACTCATTGTATATATATGCAAAAAAAATGTTTTAAACTTAATAAAAAATAATTATCCATTTGATTAAAACAATTTTTTATATCGATATAAGGATTTAGAAAAACTTAATGTAGGATTCATTAAGAACGAGTGTATGATATGAATGTTTAATTTTTTATTGTTAAATCAATTTTTGTGTACCATCTGGAGCTAAAATGGTCTTCGATGAGGATATTCCATAAAGAATTAAACTAAATATAATTTCAGGCGTATAAAAATCACCCTTGTAGGTATATTGAGACTGAAACTGAAAAGTTTAGGGCATCTAAATATATATTTACTATCACACAACGAAAACTAGAGGAAAAAAACAATTGTGACTATCAGTACTCTATAATGGAAAAATTATTGGGACATCAAGCACCAATTTGAATAGAATATAGGTTGAGACTCAAATGAATTTATGAAACTGTGCTTCAATGATATCACAAAAGTAATTTTAATGTAATCTGAACCAGAACATTTCAATGTTAGGAATTAGCTACTTTTCCAACAAAAGATTGATCTGTTGGTTAGTTTCGGTGCCTCATGGTCATTTGGAACATGAGGTCTTAATACACTTGAATCTACAGTTTAAAGCCACTTTCATGCACCTGCAAACAAACACCATTACCAATCTCTGACACGAAAGGAGAGGAATTAGAGGATTTTGCAGTAACACATACGCTATTCAATATTAATTGTGAAAGTTCCTAGAAAGGTTTATTCTCTATTCATGGTCACAGAAAGACAGTTGGATAACTGAAATACATAAGGCTTGTTCAAAAACAAACCAAACTTTTGCTATAAAGGCTTTACTGCCCCCTTTTACAAAATTTTAAGAATTGTCCCCAACAAAGTAATCCCATCTACTGTCAATGCACTGTTTCTAGAATTTGTTCCATTTTTGGAACGATTTTTTGAATACGTTTTCAGTAATGCTGTGCAGTTCTGTCATCGAATTTTCCAGAATATCCTCTATGGTTTGAAGACGACGTCCTTTCAATATATTTTGAAGTTTGGAAAATAGAATAAAGTCTCGAAACCCCAATCCTATGTCTCATCTCCATTTACGTTGTTCTTCGGATAGATTCCATAACCATTTACATTGACAAGCAGTACCTGACCGATTTCAACACAGTCCTCTTTCTAATCTTTACTCAACAAAAGCGGCAAGAATTTTATTCTGCCACGGCGCATCTGAAGTTTATCAGCCAAAATTTGATGGCAAGATCCTATGTTTATACCCACTTCATCAGCAACTTCTCGGGACAGTTAAACTGCTATTTTCACGATTTACAACACGGTCAATCTCGGCATTGTCGTCGTCTGTTGATGCAGAAGACCGTCCACGCCTCAGATCTGCAGAAACTGATGTTATGCATACGTTTCTGCATGCATAACATCAGTTTCATGCTGAGACCACCCACACCGTTCGGATCATACAGTCCTCCCCATTTACTTGGTTCAGCAATCGAAAAGTCTGTAAAATTTTATCTCCTCGTATATCTTATAAATCCTTACTATTTAACGGTACATGTGAAAGAAACCAAATCTGTAAGTAACGTTATATAAATTTAAAACAATTTAAAAACTGGATAATTAGGTAAACGGGAGAAATATTCCCTTAACGACATGGAAAAATCTAAGTTTATAATGCAAAAAAAGATAAAAACTAATACAAATAAAGCAACCCAGATTTCCCAATGGGATCGTATAATAGCAGAAGAAATAAAGATAAAATAAACACACAAGGTCCAAATACCATAGGTTTATGTTACATATAATATACAAATCATGCATTGAAGTAAAGCATTATAAATTTTGTGAAAAGCTTAACTTCAGTATAAAAGCAAAAGAATTATTCAAATAATTTTAGCAGTCATTTGCTAAAGCTATTTGCATAACTCAGCAATGTATACAGTGGAATTGTTTTCCTACATTTGTTAACATGAGAACTGGGGGGTGATGTCATTCATGCACGAAATAAAGAGTTTTAACTAGGAAGAGATTATTTAACAAATCGAAAAATAGTTTTAATACTAAATTCTCTCCGACTCTGATAGTGCTTATACAAATTTTAAACTGTAAGTTTATTTATTCACGGACTAGGTATGCATATAAAGCAAATATACTCGAGTACGAGTAAACAAATTTTACTTTAGATACGTGCCACCAGTAAATAAATGCCAATCAAACTATATTTAAGGCCTTATAGATATTTATCTCAATTAAAATCGATCAATATAAACAAACTCAAGGTCGAATATAAATATAACCTATAAAGTTAATTTATAAATGCATTTCACTGAGTGAAATTGGCTAGTTTCTAAATTTATTTTGTCTGCAAAATTCAAGATTAGTTTTTCTTTCTACTCAAACACTGATTCAATATGCAGACCTTGGCGTACACGTTATCCGGAATTTTTAATGTTAATTGCAAGATAATCCCCACTGAGGGCAATAATTGCGATTTCTCCCTTAAGTTTAGCACCAAGAAAGAAAAACTTTTTCGTTGGAGGTAATTTAATAGCGACAGTTTTAAGATACTAAGATCGTGCCAAGATCAAAAGAAAAAATAAATGAAATTAAAATTTTTTGAAAAAGTAATCAGGATTCCCAAAGGCTCAAACTGTTCACTCAGTTTGCCGCTTGTAAAAATTTACATCAACTTCTTAAATCTTTAAAGTGCGTCTACACCTTTCGAAGTTTCATGTGTGAGCCGAGTGAGTTCTCGCCTATTTTCCGATTTTCGTATTCTAATTTATCCACATTCATAGCGTAATTAAGTAGAAAAATGCCTTATAAAAAGGATATTTAAATTTAAAAGGGAATTAAGGAAAAAAAATCAATGAGGAAAGATGTGTGAAATATATTAACATTTTCGGAAAGGTGTATACCATGTTATAGAAATTTGCATTTATATCCTTTTATAATATAATAATGACAGATTTTTATGTGCTCTTTATATATTTTATCCCTTATTTACTATAAAGTATTAGATTGCCTGAAAAGTCTTTAAAACCACCTAATAGTGATTATTTTAAAATATTTTGTAAAGTGTCTTAACTGCATGCATAGACTCTTTTCATATGCACAGATATAGAGAATTCAGATGTGCAGATTGTGAAAGAGTTTAATACTCAAACATGCCTATAGGATAAATATCAGATATTATTAATTTATAGTAAAGAATTATTCATTAATACTCTTCGGTTTACAAACTAGAATATTGTCTGGAATTTTTGAAAGCAATCTCATTAAATGTTCCCAGGTGTAGTTTTATACAAGAAAAGTTATTAAGTTGGCTAACATACGGATATGCAAACTTGTGTACACCGTTTTTTGTTGCAAGAACTTTACAGTTGTTTTATTTGCATCCTTTTTAAACTTATGTATGAAAGTAAAGAATATGAGAGAATACGTAATAAGTATGAAATAAGCAATCTGAAATACAAAGCTGATAAATGAATCATTAAATTTTAATGTGTTTACATTGCTCCCAATAAATACATGTCTTGTCAAAGAAAACATATTTTCAACTAATTTCCCCATGAAATTATGGCATTTGATAGTCCGAAAGATTGAATATAAGATATCTTTAAAATGGCTGAAAAAAAATGATTGGAGGTAGGTAGAGGATTTAAATACGATAACACTGACTAATATCTTACTAAATTTTTTTTATCTAATTACGTCATATTTAAAAAAGGCGTTGTCTCACTACTATTGCCTGCCTCCGCATTAGATAAAAAAAACAAGAAAAAAATATTGAAAGGAAACTATTTAAAAATGAAAGGAAAAATCTAGTGCACTGAGCCTTAGACAATTGAAAGATTCGTGATTTAAACTCCAGACTTCAGAAACTGTGATTCCCAGTGTTTAGAGCTGATTTTGTTTCTTTAATATAAGATTGTTTCGACAAGTCCTGCTACTTTTATAGATATAAAATCCTCATTGTAATAAATTGCAGATTTCAGACATTTATTCCCATTAAAACTTATATTTAGTAGAACTTGTTGAATACTCCGTTAATTCCACCTAGAAAAAAACAGTTTTAACACTATAGGCAATGATCTTTCCGTAGTTTGTGTAGTAAGAGATTAACTAATGGTTAAAATATTATGAAAGTAACATGTTATCAAATGCATTAAAATTAAATATTTTCCTGTAAAAAGAACCCCCACCCAAAAAAAGAAAAAAAAAAACCTCCACGCATCTGAAATCAAAAGAGAGTAAATGTTATTTTAACGCAGAGCAACACTGAAGCATAAAAGTTTTATCTTGATGGATATGAACACCAAAAAGGCAAGATGGTAAATTTTATCGCAAAGCCCGAAAAATGAGCACCAACATGTCAGGGTAACGGAATAATAGTTCTCACATCCGACTACAGCCCCATTAAAAACCGCTATATAAGGTTGGCGCTGCTTACACTAGCATTTTCTTCAGACATATCCATATTTATGCTCAGCAAACCTCCCATGGTTGATAATTATGGCTCTGCACAAAGATGCATGAAACTCATTAAGTTGTGTTTATACAGAAAGAAAGCTCCACTTTCACCTCCCCGAAGAGGGGAAGAAAAAAAGAAATCACCGAGTACGCTGCATAACTATACTTAGAAACTCATAACTAAAAAGAACCCGGCGCTATTGGAAGAGCGTTGTATTTTTCTTCTAATCCAGGAAACATTTATCATTGATAATTAACAAATGTTATTTAACGTTAAGCGAGTAGGCAAACATTTTACGTCATTAAATTAAGAGAGGTAACCTTAGTTGAACAATGTAGGGTTAGCCAAGGCTTAATACGCTTTTTAAAGTCTTCTTTTAGGCAGTCTTCCTTCGGCTAATGAAATCTGTCGAGATTAATGACGACGCTTATAGAATGTGAACACTGGTCCCCTCTCACACGCGCCCTACCCAAAGAGGGTTTAATCCCAGGAACTGTTTGTTCATGAGCATATACTGATAACTAAGGTAGTGAAACGTAAAACTGAATGAAAGAACTTAAGAGTGAAACGTTGCATTTATATTAAAAGTGCTGGTATTTTCGTACAATTGTGCTATCCCACAACACAAATTCAGCTTCATGTCCTGAAATTAATTGCATTTAATATTTTTCTATACCAGCTATGAAGGCATTTAGCATGTACTAAGGCGGAATATAGGAAGGGGAAATTGAAAAAAAAATACTAAGATTTATATATTATGAATATTAATCGACCAGTACTCACATACGGATACATTTATTCTCTATGAGCTTTATACGGAAATCTTTTTAGGTTTTTTAACGTTTTAATCCTTAAAACTACAGTTACGATATTTTAATATGAAAAAAATGCCTTTATATTTCCTCCCTTTATGTATTTTAATGCATTTGATATACCTTACTACCGTCTAAGTGATATAAAGTCAATTCCCTTTCAACCCCAACAGCAGATCAGTTAAAAATTCTGAAAAATATTCTAATTTTTTTTTCTTGACAATGGTATATAGCTGATAAATACACATCATAGCGTTCATGCATAGTTAGAAGTTATTTTACGTACTTGACAATCGAGGAAGGAACACTTTTAACATTTGTTAACCGTTGAAATAAATTTATGGATGAGATTTATTTCACAATATGTAATTTGAGATACATAAAACTAGGATTTTAAAATTTACGTAACAAGGATCCAAGAGAAGTCTATGTCAGTATGTTTAAAAAAAGTCGATATCAGATACTGAATGAATTTAATCATAAGTAACAGAACACTATTAGGTGAAATCTAGAATGACAAAGAGAGCGAAACGTTTCTATTTTAAACTTAGTTAAAATAATCGATTGCAAACGTTACTGATCAAAGATTCACACAAAAATAAACTTTGCAACGCTCTTGAATTCCCAATTTGCTATGTATAATCTGGTAAACTTTAAGTTGGTTACACTTCGAGTGACCGATATGCTGCAGAATTTGATCAACAACAGCAAGGACTATGCCAGGCTTAGTCACAGAAGTAGAGTAGTTATTAGACTTTACACGTAGTGCACGATCTTGTGTATAAAAACAGGTTCGAAAATCTACATGCTCACATAATATTTCAATTGCAATTCGTGAGAAAATTTTCAAATAATAGAATTTCTTTTGCCATGTTTCTTTATTTTTAATATTTTAATAGATAAACAAAGCATAGCTTCTGTATAGGAATTATTGAATATTCTCAATGCTATCTTGAGTATTAGTTTGACAGGTCTAGCTATAAGTTTATTCTGTACTGTTTGAGTTTGAAGGTTCTCAGTAATCTTGATTCATTGCATCCAAGTGCAGCTTGAAATAATCGATTAAACTGTCGAGATTCGTCAAAACATCACGCGCTGCGTCCTAATTTTGCAAGCTTTTAGCTAATTAGCGTGGCTATTGTTTAACACAGTTAATGAACCACCACGAGATTTAAATCCGGAATCTTTGATATGGCGGTAATCATAATAACTACACAAAGCCGGGTTTAATGATATCTGTATAAGCCTTTCATCCCCCATCTTTTGTAGTACGAAGACTGCTTTTCAGAAATAATCTAGAGCCTTATAGCTCAGCAGATGCCAGAAGTCTAACTTAATCTTTGCTTTAAAAGGTTATAATACTATTTTAAGCAATATTTTTTCGTGATTGCAATAACTAATTCTGATATATTTCATGAATATTAAGACATTTCCTCTTTCGATGAGAATTATGAGCTATGCACCTACAATTATCAGTCAATTTATATCAGCATATAATGAAACATTATTCAAAAATTCGTGCACATAAATTTCTAATGGGTATCCCTGTATCGATGGTACTGTTTTGTATAAAAGTGAATATAAAACCATGTTGCTTTATTTTCTCTATATTTAGCTTTTTCTTCAAGAAAGTAATCTGTACCTAGAATACAGAAGTTTAATATTAGTTAATTGTAGGTCTCGTGAATTAAGTGCCAGTTTATTACATTAATTCCTTCATTTTATTACATGAGAACCTTTAAATGAACTATTATCCAGAACTCCTCCTCATCATCATTTCTCCGTACTGCGTGTCACATACGTTATGACCATTTGAGTTCGTTCAAGAGAAATCAAACTTTACCAATTTAAATAAAATGTTAAATGATTTTCAAGATATCACAGAGAAGATCAAAACTAATTAGACAAGAATGAGTGGCAGTTAAACATCGCAGACACGAATCATTATGCTATCATTAGGATTTTTTTTTTTTTTTTTTTTTTGGTGCGGTTAAGAAGTTCAAAGTTTAGCACTATATACTAAATAAATCATACGTGGCTTAATTTAGTTTAATATATATAGGACTATTCTCCCAACATCGCTGTGGCGAATCTCTGATAAGTGAGATATTTTGTCCCCGGATTAATAATTTATCACGTCAGAAGGTGTTATTTAGAACAAAATGGCTCTAGAAATGATTTTCTAAATGTTAGACGTTTACACTTTGCTAATGATCGTTAAATTACTACTATATTTTTGCAAAGTACAATATTCATCTTCAGGGCACACCATTTTATTTTTACACTTTTATCGTATGATATGAGAATATTTTAGAGTTAATACAGAAAAATTAGTATAATTAATACATAGGCATACTAAATTAGAAGATAATTAGCATTAATTACGAGAGAAGCTTAAAAAAAAGTTCTTTGAATGTTTACTTGATAGATGTAGCATGAACAGTTCTATCCTACGAGGCTGCTACGAGTTTATGCTTGCGGTTAAAAGAAGATATGAATTCATTTACATTTAAAATCCAAAATTATAAACTAATTTTGGCCATTCTAAAAAGGCATAAAATATAGTCCAAAATTTTTACATCATTCTTGTGCTAGAATAATATAATCGTAAAAATATCTACTTTACTTAACACTGCTAATATACATTCAATAAATCTATAGGCAACCACGCTTTATTCTAGAAGCATACGCGTACCTACATACATATACAGATTCAGGACGTTCTTATGTAAATATTCTGAGAATAAATTGAGCGGGATTTAAACTGGTATGGGAGAAGTCACTGAGCCACAAGGGCAAGTTCATTTTAAATTCACTTTAGTAAGCCCTAAAGCAACCTCTCCTCCAGTATTAAGAAGCATTTTAAGTTCTCTTTTGTTGTTTATTTTCAGTTTCCCCGTATCTAAAAGCAATCAGTGCTTCGCTCAAGCCATGAATGTAAATTTGGACAAAGAATATGCATGACGGTGAAATATCAGATTGAAGTAATAAATGGAATTGGTTTTACAGAAATATTTGGAATACTTTTCCTACCTTCACGAATGACAATTTCAGTTCATCGGATTGGAGATGGTATGCCGATAATGCTTAAACTGATAATTTGATATTCTTATATCCGAATTAAATACCACTTAAAAATTAATTTTCTCAGATAACTAGAAGAAATGTAAATACTCAAATTCATTTTTGATATCTTCAACTTCAACCCAATCCCTTCACTACGTATTTAATATTATAGCCCTACATATGTTATGTGAAGCAATATTAGCATCTTAAACTTTGTTAGAAAATATTTAATAAACGTTAACTAGTTATCTCTTTGTTCATTGTTATTTAAAAACAATGTTGTAGTATCCTTTAAGATAATTGAGTGCACTAACTATTCTATTCGTAAAATCTCATGCAAACTATTTTTATTATATAATCAAAAGAGTTTATTGTGTTGAAAATATTTAACCCAAGTTCTATTGTCTTTGAAAATTCAGAAAATTCGCCAGGTTATTTCGAAGCATCAAAAATATGCTCATTTTACTATTTTGAATCTAAGACTTTGGTGTCTAGACTTTAATAATTCTTAGAAATTATAAGACAATGGATAACTAGCATTCCAAAGTAATTTGTAAGCATTCAGTCACCAATATGTGTAAAGAAGTGTATTTTGTCTCTTCGATTTTAAAGCCTTTTAAGGGATATTAATATTTAGAAGTGTTGGAAAACATTGTGTACATTGCAGCCTCAAGATGTTGTCGAGAAGAAGCTTTTTTTTAAAAATCAAATAAGAAAATTAAATCAAATTTGCATTTCAGCAGCCTTCCTCTTAGTTACGATTAAATTTAAACCTGGAATCGTTATCAAGGCGAGTGCACTCAGAATTTAAAATCTTTAAAGCTACAAGGAGCCTTATAAAGCATATTTTTGTGAAATTTAAACCACGGTAGCCTTTAGTGATTAATGTAAGGGGATATGTATCAAGTTTTTAGCATCGTAAAAATATCTAAAAGAATGAAAATTTGAAGTGCATGCTCGGGTATCACCATGCTACATCTCTTAAAGGAAGCAAAATACCTGGTCTTGTATTATGATACTGATGCACTAGAGACTGATACTGAGGCTTAAAAAATGGAATGACGTGATACTTAATATTTAACACGAATGGCAGAATGGACTTAGGTGCATTCAATAGATGCAAAACCTTGACTAAGGCATTAGAAATGTAGTTGGGTGAATTCGTAGTTTGGTGAATTTTCTTTATGAGAAATCTGGGGAAAATAATTTGTTACTGCAAATATCTAGTTCTGTGTAGAAGTCTTCTTGTAAATACCATTAAGTACTCATGGAAGTATATTACATAAAATGCAAAATTCTGGCAATTTTTATTACTTTGCAAACGAACATTTAAATCGAGTCTACCAAGACATAAATTTACACTACCACTACCTGAAATGTTTCCATCTACGTTTAAGTTTTAACATTAACTTTAACAATGTTCTGAAAAGAATGTACTCTAGCCTTCAGGTCTGAAGAAAATATACAACTTTGATAGTTTTTACAGATAATTAAAATAAAAGAAATATTTTGGGGAAAGAATAGATCACTTTTAACACACGTTTTGTCAATGAAATTGGACAATTAAGCTTTGAGAACCTTTCTACTCAATATAAATGTGATAATATCCGATGCTAGAGCACAAATTGGAATATCTGTCTCAGCCCAAATATAATTTTTTTCATTATTGGGTTATTAATACATTTACAGTGTTATATACTTTTTATTGTGTTATAAAGTCCCAATGAATGTCCCTTAATGCTGTCCAAACTTTCTTCTCTTCATTTCATAGTCATCTTGCTTTCTAATTCACAATATTCTAATTCTTTTAAAATTGCTCGCAGTGTTATTTCAATTTGATCGGACATTACTTTTAATAGCACTTAGCTAATAGTTATTTAAAAGATTTGATAAAATGTTCATTACATGAGACTAGTTTTACAAATAAATCGTAGTAAAGCAATTTAAAGTATTTTAATCATCGACGAATCTAGATTTATTCTAATCCAAATGTTTTGAAGGAACACGCATTAACTAATGTCTCTAACTTCAGATACATTTTGGTTCGTTTAGAAACTGATTTTGGCATAAAACAAATAATCGACTTAAACCAAGGAAATTAACATTTTCGTTGTGGGACCTTACCTTTTAACCAAAAGTAGTGTAAGTACCTTTATGTCAACATATATATATAAATGGTACCTCCTTTCCAAGATCACTCGGAAAAACAGTACATGTGCAACATCATACTTGCAGTCATATACTGATCGTGTCAGAAAGGATTTGAACACGCAACATACCGTCAACCATAATTCGACACGAAACACCTTCCACTGTTGAAGGCTTTCTTTGACAAAGGAGGTAAAATCCCGAACAATGAGCTATTTGGCAAACTATGAAGAAACTTCGCCCATTCATAGAGAAGGAATGTACTTCCGTGGGAATTTTGATGCTGATATACGAACAACTTTCGGTACAAGTTTCATGCAGCATTACAACATATGTTTCGTTCGAAATATCCATTTATGTCTCAAACTGGATGTTTACATAAATCTTCTATAGATGGTGCCACAGTTTATATGTTATATGGCAAGAAGTCAAAAGAAAACCTTGCATTTGTGCCACACGTAGACAGAAACTATCGCAATTAGAATAAAAAGAGCGTATATTACCTTCCAGATCATATGCAGTGAGTATTGAAATGTATACTTATTTCAAATGCTGGGGGTAATAGCTTATCGCTGTGAATGTTATCTATTAAAATGTACTCATCCTTTCTGATTATAGCACACGGTAGTCTTTAAGCAATATCATGTATATTGCTCATTCATGTATATTCTTCATTTTCCTTCCACGAATGTGCAGAAAATTGTAAAATTCCGTCTTGTGCAATTTGAAAGATTTTAGTGTAAAGCATGTTTTCACTTTCAGACCATTTGAATGAAAAGGCGTCAATAAAAAAATATGCTATACCTGTGCCAAGCATGATATATTTCCCATAAAAGTTTATTTTCTGCATTTTATAATGTATGTCCTGTTTTTATAAGTGTTTAAACTAATTATAAGTTAAAAATATATGCAAAATATGAATTGCGTTAGTGAAAATAAATGACAATGAGCTAAGGCCCGTAGACATAATCTGTAAAACTCGCTAGCGTTCAGAGTATAAGAACTGTTCAGTAAATTTCCATAAAATTCAACTTCCTCGAATATATTTCACTAATGATTTCTTATTTAGTTGTAAAAAAACATTCCTTTTGGTTTTATTAGAACATATTTAGTTCAGTGGTGGCTATAGACATTTGTTGAGGCATCACTATGTAGTTAATAATGATTTTTCCCTTTTTTCTCTCTTTGCGTATAACATTTCATGTCACAAAAAATTAAAAATAAATGGTCGAAATGCAAGGTGATTAATTTCAAGATACCTGGGGGTTGGGGGGGGGCAAGTTGCCACCAAGGGCCCCTTCTTTAATTCTTAAAGAGAAAGTTTCAACTCTTGAGATAAATATATATCAACTGACAATATAACAAAGAATTAATAAAAGTTGTAAATACTGGCATAAAAAGTATTAGCAATATTATTATAAAAACCACTGTATAAAAATTTCATTTTCTTCCATATTTTATTCTTAAATACACAAATTCTATACTGTATGTAAAATCTATGGCATTCATGAAAAAAATTTCAATAATCAAACACCGAATTGTATACTAATGAAAGCACAACAATGCATACAGGAAAATATCCAGAAAAAGGAGGGAAACTTATTGACAGTAGTCACGAAAAGCTGTTCCTGTCGGTTAATCGAGAGGTCTTGTTGGGGTAAGACACAGACATATCCCCGATCTATTAGTTTATCGAATGATAAACTATACCACACATGACATCATAACTAAGTACTACTGGGAAGGATGAATTGCTAATATATCAAGCGTTTTGTTTTTATTACGATTAAAAAATTTTCATTCGTTGTACAAGATTTTTAAAGTCTTTAGAAATATTTTATATGCACAAGACTGCGTTTGAATAATACAATTTTCCGTTGACATTAGTCTAAAGGAATAACAATTTTTCCTCAAAGTCTTGTTTAGATAACTGGCATGTCGTGCAAAAAATTCTTCTGTAAAAGTCAGAATGTAAATAAGACACTGCTACAATATTTTTATATAAAGTACTACCGAAACGTTTTGAAAAAAAGTAACGTAGATATTTTATGCAAGCATTTTTCACAAATTGCACGACACTACTTAGCGAAATCAATGAAACTTATGATTTACATACTCCATTTTTTCAATAATTGATTTCCAAGTGAATTAGTGCGAGTTCAAGCTGGAAGATAAAATGCAGTGAAGATAAAAACTTGTTTCTCAGTTGTAATATTGCAAGATACTAAATTTTGGAGGAAATTTTGGACACAAAAATAAAAATTGTTGTCATGGTTCAGTATCACTTTAAATAAAAATCTAATGGCGATTTGCAATTTAACGGAATCACATTACAGAGAAATAATTTTTAAAAGCAAAATTAAGTTTCAGTGACAAGTAATCAATTTGTAATTGTAATATTCTAAATTATGATATGAAATCATCACTTGTAACTTCTTTGACCGCGAAAAAGTGCCTTTCGTAATAGCGGAGATGCAGCACCAAGCTCATGATCAATCACAGATATCCCAAGTACCTAGTGGAATCGTATAAAATTTACTTTTATTAACTCTGTAAAGCATTGAAAGCGTGGTCTACAGAGTTACGAATATATATTTTACTATCTGGCAGTCTAACGAGTGAGTATGGGTTAAGAGAATGCCAGGAGAATATTACCTTGTCTTAAATGACAAATTTACAGCCAATGCATTATGTTCTAACTGTCAACGCAGGTAATGTTCTCCAGGCATTCTGCATTGCATGGCCTGCGTTGGCAGTTATAACCTATTGCTCTGGTTGTTAACATCATTTGGGGGTTGGTAATGCTCTCGTGGCATTCTCTAAACCCAAACTCACTCATGAGAGAGGCAGGTGGTAAAACATGATTCGTAACTTCGTAGAACACATTTCCTCTGCTTCATAGTCCAATAATCATGTTTTAGGTTTGTTTTCCCCCTCAGTCTGTATTCTAAGATACTGGTTCTCAGTATTTTCACTTTGAGATCAGTGGTGATATTTTAGACTTTTTAAGTTATGGTAAAAGTTCATCGAGAAGAATATAGTTCTCTATCATGATAATTTGCCCGTTTAAGGTCCAGGATGAGATGGGAGTGGAACCTGCAGGGATCTCACCCCGGAAGGCCTTTGCTGCTATGTCGGGTCCTGTGTGATTCAATGGAGTGTGAATGGAAGAACTTGTCTTGGTCTAAATAATTCTTTGAATTCGTTTTCGACATAGTGAAAACCCGAATGTGACCCAAATCTCATGTTGTTTGCAAACGCAGCGTGCTTGTCAACGAAGACATTCGCACTTTAATTCGCTCATTATTATGTGATCAATCAAATAGCTTTGAGAAAGTTCAGAAAACATTTCTAAACTAATGTAAAGCTTTCCTACAGGAGAGTAATAGACACAAAAAATGTGAACTTTATCATTCGAATTTAGAACAATTATTCAACATGTATGCTAAAGCTTTAAATTTAACAGATATGGTTGATTTTTATAGTTCTTCTATGTTAGACATATTAAGCTACTTTTTAGGAAATCTTCATATCATACTTTAACCAAACTTATTGTCATAGATTAAACATTAGCTAATCAATATCATTTAAGAAACTGTAGACATAGCTTAGCCTCTTATTGAAACTTTAAATTTATTAGTGTAGCTAAGAATTTTGTTTTCACTGTCAAAACAATATTACTTTTTTCAAACTCTATATGTTTAGATCACACATTTCTAGATTTAAATTTTCAAAGAGCTTTATTTTTACGCTACTTTCAAATGCATTTGAGGTACATATAGAAAATTTTATTTTATGTGTCATAAGTACACTGCGACTTACGTTCAAAGAATGATACCGTAGACAGTACAGAAAGTTCTTTTGATGCAAGTGTATAAATATTACCATTTTATTTCACAGAAAAGATTTAAACCACAAACGACAGTATAAGAAAAATGTTCCAAAACGTCGCACTTGTTTGCCGGAGGAAGTTCTCCCTTATGACAAGTAATAAAAATGGTAATTTCAGTAGCGTATCCTCCGGCGGAGGAATTCGCCATAAAAAAGTTTTAAACAATTATTTGATAGCAATGGAGTGCTATCACTGGAAGAACACTTTTGTAACAATTCTAATAGCTTGCTATGTGTGATGATTAGTCTCCGATATAAATGTTTCATTTCAACTTTTTAAAGGGGAGAGACGGGTACCGTAACATAAAAATAGTTAAATATAATCTTTTTAAACTACAAGAACATTCTCCGTGATTCAAAAGGGGTATAAACATACCTTTAGTGAAAGAAGTTTGCTGTTGAATTCTGAAAAATATTCAAAATCACTTACATAAAAATCTTAGAATTTTTTTGTTTACTTTAATTAAATTTATGAAAGGAAAGATAAGGACAGATTCTAGTTAACAAAATTGCTTAAATTAGCGGTATATTTTGTATACCATGGTCAGTTTTGAACATATGAATATTAATAACCTTGATTCAATAACAATTCAATCTTAATTTTAGAGAGAAGACACTTTGAGAGTTAATGTAATGTTTCATGATCTTGATATTCATAATTCTTTCTATAATATTGATGCGAGATTTTGAATTGTTTAGATTCTTCTTTCACTGTCTGATTTTATACGATGAACTAGGAAATAAGTATCAATAAAATCGTACCCCAAGTAAAATTCTGTCGTAAGTCTAATAGACTTACTAGTAAACTTATTACAGTACTTTATTGGGTGTGAGAAACATGAGGCTCTACGTAAATAGTTTAGTGCGTGCTCTAGGATAGTTTTGAAACTACTAATATAGATACTTCTGTTACAGTATATAAGGTAATTTTCATATCCTGCATATCTTTATTATTAACTTGTTTTAGCAAATGCATACCGAACAAAAGAAAATATTCTTGCATCACCCAGTTATAGGAGTAAAGTTGCATTTCCTATTTTTTTAAATGTAGTATGGTAATTAAGAAATTCACAGATATTTCTTGACTAAATTTCTACTATCATCTATTTGAAAAGAAAATCTACATGTGCAAAAATCAAATTTTATTTTAATATAAGCTTCTAAAATAATGAAAACGGTATTTTACAAGTTATGTACCAGAATAAAGGGATCTACACTTGCTAATAAATTTTAATATCGTGGTATTACTTGATTATTTTATGTATATAACTTTCTAAAACCATGGTGTTTACTAAGAACAAATAGGTAATCCTTTATATCATTTATTTTGAACAGCACCAATAAAACGCCTCTCTCATATTTTAAGCTCGGATAAAATGTTAAAAAAAAAAAAAAAAAAAAGTCCCCAAATTAATTATCTCGAGCATATAAAAGAGTAGGTAATGAAATAATTCTTTAAAACGTCAGACACTAATTCCTTTCCAGTTTTTTTATTATCATTATTTTCCTTCAAAAACGGCCAGGAACAAGATTGATTTAAAATGCATTTAAAAATACGCCGCTCGTCAACGTATTTTTAAATGACCTTATTGATAACTCATTTAAGACGATGGATTCAATATAAGAATAAAAAATTTTAGCTGTCTAATTAAGAAGAGCAAAAAAATTAAGCTATCTCTACTTTTCTAAGGATATAAATATATTTTATTAGAGAAAACTTGCATAAACAAGAATTTATTGTACCGTATGTAGATGGCAATCACAGATGTTGTATGAATAGACACATAGTATCTAAAACCAGCTTTAATTAAGTTAGCAGAATTTTCTATGCTAGATGGCTTTTATGAAATTAATATTTTCTATGGAAAATAATTTCATAAAAGCCATCTTCTACAACTTATCCAATATAATTGAAGATAATCTGCAAGCTTATTGAGACACGATACTTCAATACCAAATAAAATAGCAAAACTATCATCTTAAAAATATTTATGTTAAAAAACCTTTAGCATCTTTACATGTATTCAACTTCTAATACAAAAATGAAATTTTCCTTGATATTTTAAGAAGTCTTTTTCAAAGCATCAATATTTAGAACTGTCTAAAAAAACTGATACTAAATTTTTAGCACTTAAAAAAAATAATTACACCTATATTTCGCTCTTCCTTAGATATGTTTTGAAGATTGTTTTATGATTTTTATTGTGCATAAATTGTATATATATATTTTAACTTTTCACTCAATTCATGTGTAACTCCTTGCAATATCTTTCTATAATGTGTGTGCATGTCATATATCAAATTCATTAATACTTATTTCAAGCGCCTTATTCTATTTCTAATATCTTCGGAAACGTCTATAACGTAGATATGATTTTTTAAGGGAAATTTATAATATTTAATATAAAAAAATATATGGGAGCTCCATGTGAGGAAATTTTTAAATTTCTATAAAACTCAAACTAGTTAGTCTCAGGCTATACATGTACAGGTAGCCCTCCTACAGCATGGCATCTTACAACACGGTTTCGCTCTAACACGATAGGATAAATTGCGGGAACCCTCTTATAACACTGCAACCTGTCACACTGTTTCACTCTAACACGATTAAGAAAATGCTAAAACCTTTGTACAATACTGTACTTCTACAGCGCTAGATAATGATTTTTGTTTAACACGTTTAAAAACTAAATTACCTTAAAATAATAACGGGAAGGAACAATAAACTATAGTGGCTTTACAGGAAAATGTATAAACAAATTATAATTTATTTATAACTCTATAAAATTGCAAGAAGGCCTAAGCTTGGCTGAAAATCTTGAATCATTTGTCTTGAATGCAGACCCATCCCCTGAAAGAAGCCGAAAATTAAAAAAGGAGCTGCAAAATTGTCTATCTCTATGCCCTGAAATCTACAATGACCGTGTAAGAACCAGTAAACAAACCAAAATTACAGATTTTTTTAAGAGGATAGAAGGTACAAAAAATCTAAATGAAGAAAAAGGTTCTGAAAGTGAAGGTGTCATCGTTCAACCGAAAACATGGTCTCGTTTGATTGTACTGAGCAGTGGATGAGGAAGAAATTTATTAAATTAATGTCACATTAAATGAAAATACATTTTGTTTCTTTTCGTTTTGTGTTATACATACATTTATATTTTTAATAAAAATTAACTTGATTATATGGAATTTAAAAAAAAAATTGCTTTTAATAAGTTTTCGAAACGTAACTCCCTTTTTTGTACTGTCTCTGGGTCTCATATCACACGGTTTCACATAACACGGCATTTTCTAGGAACCTATCTACCGTGTTATAGGAGGGTCACCTGTACTTGACTAATACCTATAGGTTCAATTAAATCGGCTGCCAGGTTTTAGAAATATGGAGAGATACGCTTTGAAAATTATTTTCAGCTAATACGGAAATTTTGCAATACAGGCTGAGAAATACATATTTTTATTATAATTCATACGAAAACAAACCTTTGATAACATCAGTATATTTTACGTAAGCTAATGTAATTAGATTGAAAATGACTAATTAGAATTTACATGATTTTGAGTTCAAGTTTACGCATATTATAATTTAAAATAGTCATTATATTAGATTAATTTTATTTGTAATACGCCACGTAAAAAATAATCCTAGAGTTCTGGTAAAGCAAACTGTGCATACAAGACTTATTAGAATAAAAGGATATGCTTACGCAATTAAAATAAATGCAATACAGAATACACCTGAAACATTTCTGAAACATTCTTTTAGAAATGTATTTGCCAATACTTATGGATAAATTGTATTTTATTAGTAAATGTGGCTGTGATTATTCTGAATATAGTAATTTAGTACTCATACTGTGCTCTTATAGATTCTTTTATAAGTTTTATTTGTATAAGCTGCAATGATATCAAAGTTTTATCAGAATCATTAGAATATTTATGTTTTACTTATGCATTTACACTTGTTCAGTTCAATGAGTAACAGATTTTTTATATACACGTTTTATTCTATATATTTTGGCTTTGTTAGGCCAATTTGTGCTCAAGGGATTCCTTTCAGAGGAGAAGAGTATCGTATGAATACAAATAAATACAAATAATGCATCTATTAACTAATCTTTCCTTAAGATCCTTTTTGCGTTTTTTTCTATATGTTTTTCTAAAATATACAATAAAACCTCATAAACCTTTATCCAGTATTGCGTTAAATATCTTCTGCAACCGCAATTTTTTTTAAAAGTCCTGCAAATTTAATTTTAATTTCATGTAATAAGTCTTTCATTACAAGAATACGTAAATACTATATGTACAATAAATATTTTACACAAAAGATTTATTTGTGAGCCTGCAATGACAACTAATCTCAAAAACATGAAATGATGCTACATGTTCTTTATAGCCGAGAAAAGTAAGTCGAAAATGCATAAATATGTTTATGTTTAAAAACTCCCCTATAACAGTTACTCTTTGTTATAGCTACATTTTTTCTCGGTTACGTAATATTGTTATACAGGTTTTGCTGTATAATATGTAAAATAAGAGTCTAGAAAATTTAGATGTTTTAACCCATTTAGTCTAATAAAATCGTTCTTCTGAAATCGTACGGAATAGTTATTAATCACGCTCTAATGAACTAGCTAAGCGATAGCGTGGCTTGCACACACAGGCTAAATCATTTTTTATTACTCCCCTAATTTTTTTATTGTGAAAATATAAAATGACAAAATTTGTGTATAGTCCCTTTTCATTTTTCTCTGTGTTGTAGTGCTATTGCGACCAAAGCAAGCGTTTCATTTCGTGCTCTACGAGAGCGCGCGTTACCTCTACTTCGAAAAATTCTTGTATCTTCATTAACTCTTCAAGGTCAAAGCTAGAGACGAACGGTTACATCTTTAGATTCAAAATTCGACGTTAAATTACACTTAAGGCTGATTTTCATTTCCTTTAAATATCAAATATAAAACAAGCTAACATGTACGCTTGAGTTATAAACGTATGTAATGAACTCAAAAATACTGTAATGAAAAGGCAAGAAAAAAATCTCGAAATGTAATTTACAAGATAAGAGGAAATTTTTTTCCAATAATGCAATCAATTTTTAAGGAAAAATAAAGGAGAGAAGAAACTTCTACTTCACAGTATATTAAGGGAAAACCTTGCGTGCTAGTTGTCATACTTTAGGAAAACACAAATTTGTCAAATTACATGGACCTACGCACAACATCTTATGTTTTGAAATACTTATCTTATGGAAGACTTATTTCGTAACAATATTCTAGAGGGAAAACATTTATTCAGAACACATAAGTAATGAGGAAACTAAAGAACTGCAAGAAACGGACTTAAGATAAGACACATGTGTGACGCATTTAAAATACTCATCATTTTAGCTGAAACCTAAGACTAAATTTTTTTTTAAAAACATAAAATAACATTTTCATCCAACAAAGATTCTTAAAATGTTCTTACACTAAAATTTTTAAAACCATATACGATAAGCTCAGCTAAAAACAGTTTACACGGGTTATAATATCATTCAAAATATAAGTGAATCTTGAATTCAGACAAATTGTAAATGATATGTAAATCATGTTGAGTAAGGGAAAATTTCTAAAAATTGCTAAATTTTATAATGAAATTTAAAGTAGGAAGATTTTTCTGTTTAAGTTTTTGTTTGCATAGGTTCGATGTTTAAAGTATGCTCTCCTTCTGATTTATATTTGCTTTACTTTCGCTGCAATTAAAATATGCTGCAGTAAAAAAATTGCAAAAATTTTGTTGAGTAAAATTTGCAGTTGGATTAGAAAAATTTTAATATTTCCTAAAGTTTGTAGATATTTGTATGATTTCAATAAATGCTCTAGCACTTTGGAACCAAAGAGTAGTGATTCATATCGTAGAAAATTACTATAATCCAATATACTTTAATTCTATAATAAGAGATATTTTTGGATTAAGTTATCCGTCACATTCTATAAGTTAAAGGTTTTGTGTAAATCACTTTGGCCTTGAAAAATGCAAACATATACATTAAAAGCTATGGTTGTCATATCAAGAGCATAATTTACGAAATAAATTTGCGAGCTAATTTGATTAATTTTTAAAAGATTTGCTAGATTTCTCAATAAAATTCTCAATATGCTATGGGTGGATTTTGTTCCAGATTGTATATATTTATCTTTCAAAGCGTTATGGGAATAATCTTAGTTTTGTGTGCAGGTAAAGAAAAGAAATCCAATAACCTGCTTCAGTCGCGCATATTGAATATTTTTGATGCAAATATTTGCAACTTGTTGCTACTAATCGTACGACAAAAATATGTAAACAATAAAAGGTAAAAATCATAGTAAATTATAAGCCACATCTCACTACTAACTGCATAAACTTAATAGTAGTCTGCTAGATTGTTTCTCGTTTTTCAGAGATGAGAAGAAATTAATATCATGTAATTTCTGTTTCTAGGCACAACCTCTACTCGTTAAAAATTTTTTTAATGAAGAATTTAATTTGTTTTATTAGATTTAAGATTAAACAAACTGATGCACTGAAATATTTTTAATCACAGGTATCCAACCAAACAAATCATTAACAAACATCAAACACTAAGTATATGGCAAATAAATACATTTTTTTGAGAATGTCTACTGAAACTAGCTTCGTCATGTTTAATTAACGTATTCGGGACTCGAGTATTAGTATGACGGTAAAAGTGCCGAAAGTTCCTTTCCAGAAATTAGCAATAGCTAGAAGTAAAAATCCTGGATCTAATCTATCTTCTTAATGAAGTTACTGTGCTCTGTACTGTAATACACTCTCTGAAGTGGGTATGCTTCCAACCACGCGTAGCGTCTGCAACATTTATATAAACAAAGAATTGCCAGGGAATCTGTCCTTTTGATTAAGTATTTAAACACAGAAATGAGAGAACGCTATACACAGATTGTTAATTTCAGTCAGAAGCTATACTATCGATTACGAAAGGAATTAATTATGCATTTCATATAAAAACATGGATGGAAGTCAATAATTTAGCTAATATATTTCTGGGGAAGGGAAAGCAACAAATGGTCCTCTAAAAGAATAATTATCCAGTAAAGTAGGATATAAATTATTTTTCTAGAAGAGTCAAGATCTCATAGATGAGCTCACTTATCACGAGATTTAAAGTAAGTTATTTTAGCAGTGCAACTAACTCGAATCAAATGTACTATGAATTACTTAACTTTTATAATAACATCGTTAAAATAGAAATTTCAGTATTTTAAGTGAATACAAATGTAAAATATATACAATACGTGCTTTTAAAACAAACTAAGCGTGTGATATAAGAAATAAAGGGACCTTAAGAATTATACATGTATATTTGTATCTTTTGGAAGGACATTTTAGAAGAATAAAAATCGGGAAATAACATTTGTTTGAGGTTGGAAATTTACTGAGCGGGAAAACTTTGATTTTCAATCACCATTGCTCTCAAAACATGCCACATGTCAAGCCTTGAAAGATAGAAGCATAATTTTGGTTAAGAAAAATATACATAAACTGCTCTTGAAAACATGAACGATCTGAACCCAGTAGAATTAATATCTAGATTTAATTTCTGCATACATTTATTGCAACAAAATGAAATGTATCAAAACAACACCTTTTAAAAGACTAACATTTATACTGAATAACACACCATTTGCTTAACTGCTTATTTTGAGCAATTTTTGTCATAACTCTTTGCGAATGACACATCAGGTCGAATGCCACTTATATTGCGGCAAAAAAATAAAAAAATCCCTCTCAAACACAAAACATTTTGTTATGTTATTAGTGTGAAATGATATCAATAAAATTTCCATTAAACACATTTCTTTCTCTTTGCACTTAATAAAGTCACTTGTTCATGATTTCGTTTGTATAAAAGAAGTTCCGACCCATGTGTAAGTAAATTCAGAAAGACTTCTTGTCCGTAAAGGGTTTACGTTATTGCACATTTTTTGGACAAAAACATGTGTGTACATATATAACTGTTACAAGGGAAAATGTCCCTTGTATGGGGCTGAATGCATAGAAATAAAATGAAGACTTCCATTTCATTTAAACATTTCGGGCTATTTCTATAGCCACGAAAGTAGAGCGATTCTAAAATATATATTACCTCTCGAAGATAAGGTTTACAGGCGATAGTGCTGGGTATATAAACTAATTGGTAGGTGCTGGTTGCAAGGTGTTACTTCTATTGCTATATGTCTTCATTTTCAGTACAAAGTGGTAGTATAGAGATCTGGCAATGCTTTTTAAGTCTAATTCGCTGTTAAAAACGATTTCATCTTTAGAGAGAATAAGGTTAAAACATTCTAGTCGAACAACATAGATATAAATACTCTTTTTCATGTCAGAAAACCCCTTCTAAAAGTGTTACGGAAGTAAAAAGAATGACTGGGGGATAGTTAAATTATGATCTCTCTTAAACCTTTTTGTGAAAGTATTCACATTTGTGAAGAGCTGAATAGTTATATTTTACGTGCTCATGAAGTAGTTAGAATAGTTAAATAAGCATTAACTCCATACTCCATATAATTAATACATGATATTAATTACTTATTTCATTTTTACTGTGTTAAAATGTATTGCACTTTTCTATAAATCGTACTGATAAATTAAGTCTCACGACAAAATTTTCCTGTAATATCTAATTAATTAAAAAAATTCTTATACGCTTGGTTGAATCAAAAAAGAACTCTCCGTTTCAACAAATACGGTTTTACCAGTCAATATGAGACGTAAGCTGGCTCAAAACTAGTTGATGAAAAATCAAGGAAATAATAAAGGTACGCATCATGCTGTAGCCCATGTTTACCTCAAGAACTTCAACCAAACTGGTTTCTAACAAGGGGTTTTTGTTGTACTTTTTTGTGGCAGGTTCTATTCCAAATTGATAGGCTGACCTTCAGCTTCGGGACAGTTGTTATTGTTCTTAATACGGTTACAATGTGTGCTGTCTGTGTGTGCGTGTAACAACTTTCATCAAATCACTTTCCTATACAACAAAAGGCATGCTTTTTCCACTCTCGACTTTAGCGGTAGTTTTTAAAATAAAATGAAATTAAATATTCATGAAGACATGTTTTCGCCGTTTTGAATTTTTATCTACCAAACATCAAAAGTGTATTCGATATGGCTATAAGATCAAATGTATGTGCATATTAAAAACACCTACATATATACACGCACATTATATATATATATATATATATATATATATATATATATATATATATATATATATATATATATATATATATATATGAGGCAGTGAAAGGAAAAGTGGTAAGTCCAAAGCGTTTTTTTTTTGAAAAAACAACAAAAATTAACGCTATAAAATGAACAAATTATAATTAATAATAATTATTATAATATTACAAATAATTATTTGCAATTACACTTTAAATTAAACATGGATATTACATTTTTGCCCTCAAATTATAAAAAAAAGATTGAAAATGTGACTTACACCAATTTGCCTTTCACCGCTTCATATATACACCCGCATAATAAAAGCATATGGTAATTTTGTTAATGTTAGCTAGTTAATATCCTATTTTAAAAATTTATCTTTCCTATAATTTGAATCATAGGGAATCTGAAAGAGTATTAAAGGTTCTCAAACTTTGAAATGAGTTAACTTAGCAGTATAATACCAATTTAAACAATATGTTGTCAGTTTCACGAGTAAAACAGAACAGTTACTTCTCTCTAAGGAATTAAGTGCCTTTAAATGAAAGTTAGCCTTCACAACATATTATAAATTACGATTTTTCGAAAGGATGCGTAGATTAAATTAAAAGATCCTATTCTGACAACTTTTAACAAGTTATATGCTACGCTGACTTCCGCTGAGGGGATATTGAGGATTTTTTACATGAAATATTTTTCATGGAATGTTACAAATCATTAACTAATTAGAGCATAATTAGAATAAAAGTAAATATTTTGTATTGGTGACCTCATTGCAAAGTCGCTTATATCTGCAGCGATCAAAGTGTTTATCAGTCTGTTATCTGGAACTACATTCCAGTGATTTACAGGCTTAAATTGCGTACATTAGAAATGCTATTTGAAAATTTTGAATAGTTTTTCCAATTCCAATGCGTAATGTGATTTTAAACTTGAACCATTTTCCTGAATCAATTTATTGCCGAAGACATGGTTATTAATGAAATTCACAGATTATGTATCTCATGTTACTCAAGCAGTAAAACGCACGTGCTGTGCTTTACAAACCTATTTAAATCATCAAAGGACAGCGAACCTTCCTTTGACAGGTTTACATTGACAGGTGCTGGGATTTTTTTAATCATTCCTGCTGATTATGAAAACATATGAAAAAAAAAGTTTAAATACTTTTGTTACCTTTAACAAGCACACAAAATTAAGTTAAATATTTTTTTTAAAAATCTAGTATTAAGCTCTTGTATACCAGAACACAGAAAAGAAATTTTAAAAAAATTATGACAGAGCTAAAAGGATCCCTCTGATAGTCGGCAATGCATCGATGGCAAACCTATTGAAATTTCCAAAGTGCAATAGGAATGCGCTAGAAACGAAAAGAGCTTGACTATAAAAATATAGAGCTTTAGATTGGTAAGATTTGTATTTTTCTATACTTACAGGAGTAGTTTGACAGTGTGTCTTTTTCCTCCTAATGAAACCTATTTAAAGGAAAACATATCTAGTTTATTTAAATGGTAGAAATGTTGCGTGTGAAACTGCGTATTTACGAAAATGGCAAACTCACCACTTATTTGTAGTAAAGGTCTGAAAATTCCTATTTAATTTCCTGTTAAATTAGCTAAACGATAGTGCTTAAACTTTGCGTAAATTAGAAATTATAGAAACCCATATAGAAATCATACAAATTGTCTTCACGAATTATTTACTTTACGTTCTTCACACGAAACACATACAATAAATAAGCTTATAACTTTGGCTATAGCATGAAACGAAATCTGAAAAATGCAAATGGGTACAGCTTTTTACTACGGCATCTTAAACTCAAATTAAGGCATCGTTCTTCAAGAAATATTTATTTCTAATCCTAATGATACTTTGTTTTTTTAAAGTACTGGGAGCCATTGGAATTAACATTCTATCTATATCTTCAACTTGGCCATTAGCTTGAGATCTTTGACTGAAAAGCAAACCGTTATTTTCCCCGCTGTGCGCAATGATTTTCGATTTTTTTCCATGCAAATTCTCTTTACTTGGAACATATGATTTGTAATGATTTATTAATTTCTCAAAAAAACTTTAAAATGTGCTATGTTGAGCAAATTTGTAAAGGTTGTTGATTGTATAAAACTTCAAACTACAGCAAAAATTTCATTATTTTGGAATCAGTTGCTCACAAACCAAGATAACTTATGGAAATTATCTAAAAAGAGTCTTACTTTGTGGTATGGAATTTAGTTTTCTATGAATTTTAACATACCTTCGTGAAAGTTATGTACTGCTTTACATTTACTTTCATGTAACTATTAGGGAAAAACTGTTGTGCTTGATGGCAGCAATCTTATGAACACCTTAGTAGTCAAAAAAATTAAGAAAGAGCTAAAAAATACTTCCATATTTCACTTAGCATTGTAAACAATTTTTTGAATTTGTTTGCATTTTTTGTAGGGTACATTGGCATTGGCCCTGTCCTAATCTCCCATGGTGCAGTGTACTTTTGAGTTTGTTATCAAGCCCTGGGACAGGTGAAATTCTATGCCATGAGTCTTAAATTGATTACATAAAAATTTTTCATAGTTATCTACGATACTTTTGAAGATCCGATACTTTTGAAGGCTGTCTCCATTGACAATATCGTTGATTCACCTTGTAACTAGAAGTATTCTTCTGGCGTTTTAAAGAAGTAAATTTAAGACTATATAAGCGTATCTGGCTCAATTTTAAGCCAAATTTCTTCAAATATTTTAAACAAAATTAAAATTTACAGCTGAAAAGTTCTCAGTTTTTGAAGACATTTTAAATTCACATTTAGTTATGTATTTAAAAGAGGTTTCAAATAAAAGACATTGGGGACTGTGGGGTGGAAAAGGCTTTTACTAGGTCTATTACATTAATTTTTAAATATCTCATTCAGATGTATTGCTTTGAAAGAGCTAAATTCTAAATGTCTTCGAATAGTGAATTTCGAAAAAAATGTATTAAGAACCTAGAAAATTTGTATTTAATTATTTTGCACACACACACAGATATATATATATACACACACAATTTTTTTTTTAATTTTTTTTTTTTTAAGGGTTAATTTTTTTTTAAAGTGGCATCTTAGAAAAAAGTGGCGCCATATAATGAGAATATTTTTCAATGTTTATTAAATGTTGAAAGATATAATTAAAAAAAAATCGAATTGCTATCCAATAGCGCCCTTTACACTTACGTTCTTTCACGAGTGCCTGGAGTGTACGGGATTGCGCGCGGGAAAACAGTACGCTCCAAAGCAGCTTTCCCTTCCTCTCCGACACCTTCACATGTGCACTCAATCGCGCGGGATAGTGATTTCACGCGGGAAAGAGCGTACATGTAAAGGGCGCTATTGTGGTAGATATGAAGAATATGATACGGTTTCACGCCAAACCATTTTTTTTTGTGCCAACGGCTTGGCGCGTTTGAGAGTTTGCTGCAAAGAGCCCAGTTCACTTTCCTCTCACGGTTCTTCATTTTCTCTTCAGTGTTGCAGGCGAGTCTCGCAAGATCAAATGCAAGCGTGGTACTATTCAATGATTAATTGCAAGCGTAATCATTGCAATAATTTGGTAAAACAAACTTATCGCTGGCTGTATAAAGAACTGTTCATATGCATTACGCACCCGGAGCGTTAGCGTAAAAATGTTTAACCAATCATATAGCTGAGCACCAGGGCATGATCTGTTGATTCAGTTTCAAAGCTGATGAAGGAACACATGATACGTCGAACCAATTGCAGGTCATTTCATTAATGGTCTGCTATGGAACACAAGTCGTTCTTCGCACTGAAAAATGCTCCAAGTAAAAACCCCTTTCGCCCGGCATCCAATCACATGCTCAAGGCTTTCTGTAACGCAAGCAATGGGAACAGATTTTCTTCTCAGTGCCAACGGAATCTTTGACGCTGAAAGATTCAATGTGAACAGTTCTTTAACCTCATTGGCGTATTTGGCATGTCGCTATCGTTTACATGGTCGCCTTCGCTGCGCTACGGCCGTAAGGGCCTGTTCACATAGAATTCGTCAGCATCATCGCTAAAGATTCCGTTGGCACTGATAGGTTAGATGGGTCAATGATTGGTATATAATTGGTCAAAAATTGCTACGCTGACGGATTCTATGTGAACAGGCCCTTACAGTTACTAACTTGGATCCGTCTACCGAAGACTACACCATGAATCTGCTAGCGTTAGTAATCAGTAAAACAAACCTCCCGCTGACTGTATAAACCTCGTAGGCATAATTGGCACGTGAGCGATAGTGAACGTGACCGCCTCCGCTACGCTATGGCGCTACTGTTCCATAAAGTGGATCTGCCTACACCATGGATCTGCTGGCTTCGCTATGAATCTACTGGCGATAGCAATCAGTAAAATACAACACATGAAATAGAAACATTCCTTTTTAAGTTTTACCCAGATATAGACCATTCAAATCCATCCGAAATATACTTCCGTTTACACAATTCCATTTTTCTATTATATCTCTCGA
The DNA here is from genome assembly GCA_907164885.2 of Dolomedes plantarius. Lineage (NCBI taxonomy): Eukaryota > Metazoa > Arthropoda > Arachnida > Araneae > Dolomedidae > Dolomedes > Dolomedes plantarius. The sequence continues at coordinate 153,114,124 of OU015494.1, read as the reverse complement.
ATACCAAAGCACTCGATTTCAAACCATTCATTTCAATCAATTACATCACACATTTTGCTCAAGCTACTCTCTGGAATACAATGCAAAATAATAATCTATCTACTCCAAATGAACCCTACACAAAATTTAACTTGAAGCGCCGTATTTAAATTTGTTCCAAATAGCAAGTTTCTTCTAATTTGTCTGGATAAATCACCTGACCAAATCTTGTGATAAGTCCGTCACGAAATAATCACGTGATAAACGAGTCACGACATTTGCAATAACAACATTGGCACCATATCGCCGCAGCTTGGCGACCGTATCATGTTCTTCATATTAACTAAAAGGGTAAATACAGGTATTTTTTTAATAAAGAAAACATGTATCGTAATCAGTTTGATCTGAAAAAATCTTTTAAATCACTGCTAAGAAATTTAATAGGTCATAAAATGTAAAGCATCGGTCATTATTTAAGTAAATTTGACATGGTAAATGCAAGACATTTAAAGTCTGCTTTACAACATTTTTAGGTCTTAAGAGAGTTTTTTTCAGATCATGAATGACCGACCTTTTTTCTGTTATGCACACATTCGAAGTAGTGATTTATTATATTTTCGAAAATGTCTAAATCGTGCAATTCAATCTATAAGAATAAAGTTCATGAGACATTAAATCGTAAATAGAAAATCTGCTACAAGATATGATGCGAAGTTTTAAAAAAATCGAATAAAAGTTTAGAAAAAGTTTTGATTTGAAAAACATTTTTTTCATGTCGATATGTCTGAAGACAAAGTTGAGATCTCTGAATATGTTTTCAACTACGTCCATTTTTCAGTAAACCTTCTAAAGACAAAATTCAGATCATAAAAACAATTTTATCCCATGTCAATTCTTCGGTAAAATATCTGAAGACCAAGTTAAGATTCTGAATTTTTTTTTATCATACTCTTATATTACATCAAATTTCTGGAAGGAAAGTTAAGATATCTTACAGCATTTAAAATGCTTCTAAAACACCTGTAAAATTTCTCAAAACTTTTTTGAGAAACTGGTGAATATTTAAAATATCTTCCTTTTTTTTACAATATCTTCAGCAAAAGTATTTCCTTAAGAATACGAGCAGAGCCCTTTTAGTTGGACATGTTAAGTATTGATCAGTAAAGAAGCAAAATTTGGAATTACCGATCGTAGAGGAATTAGATTTCTTATGAAAATCGAATAAATGATACTCTGTAGCTTATTATTCTTCTGATTAAGAACAAGATACAACTAAATCAGCCATTTTTTTATAAGCAGGAATTAGTAATGATGGATGTTAGACCGATTTTGTATATAAAATTCATCAATATGAAAAATTAGAGCATGTATTCACAGATCATAGTGGTCTTACTTAACTCGACAGTTTTTTATGGTAGCGATGCTTTGAGTTTGAAAATACATCGTTTGTGTTACTTTATATTTGAATTTGATTGATAAACGGAAGTGTTTTTTTCTAAAATTCAGGAGCTTCCAATATAAAAAACAAATCAAGTTTGGACTCTAGACGAAGACCGTAAAACAATAGGTGAAATACTCAATGAAGTACTACTAAATTTTCTTTGCCATTTAACACCTCCTAAAGAAATAATAGTTCCGTCATTATGTCTTGGATTGATTTCATTTGGAAAGCCGCCTTTTATCATCCAAATATTAGCATCAGTATCTATTGAAGCGTTGGCACTAACTTCATTTGCGACAGAAATTTTAACTCGTAATTGTATTAATGTGAACAAATTGAGATATTGAGTTCAATAAATAGTTGAGTTGAATTTTTCGAACTACCTTTTTTTCCATAACCTGATTTCTTGCATGACATGCACAGTTTCCGTTTTCTTAAGTTTAAGTCGTTTACGAGAAAAAGGCTATTTTGGTACGAATCGTAACAAACGTTTCTTACTGATTTACTTCGACATAGTTGTTCTCGGACAATTCTCATTTTATTTGTGATGGCAATAGACGAATTTCTTAAAAGTTTCCATTGTTTCGATAAATTCATCAATTTCGGGGTTAATTCAACTGACAGATTATTTTCATCCATTTTAATTATTTGTATTAAAGTTGTTAAGTTATTTCTAGAAGGGTGACTTCCATTTTATCTGATCCTAAATAATTAAATCTTTAAATTTTGCAATATGAAACCAGATTTATTCTTCCATTAAAGTAAGTTTTAATTTATGACTATTACCCTATATAAAGGAAAATAGCATGTCTGAATTTTGCTAGACTCAATCGATAACGTCTAAGCGTAAGAGCTTTAACATATAATTCTTGGGATTCTCATTTCACTTTGCACGATGTAATTCAGTAATGATTTAATAAACAAGCCTTCAACTGCGATTTTTCAATATCATGGCTTATCATTATACTTTCAAAATGAACCAGATTAAAACAACCTCTATTTTTAATGTCCAGTTTGCTTGTTCACCTGAGGTATCTAATCAACTGTGAATATCGATAAAATTTCCCTTTTGAGTAACTTTTGGTCTGAAATCAAAATTCTCCTTACTACGACTAGATTTTTCGTCGAAACTCTGATTAATTCTTCAAAATTACAATTTAGATTCAACTTCCGAAATTACGAAGTTTAGTTTCCTGGGGGACAATTCCTCCTATTCTGTCAGGAGTAAATTTTAAATGATCTTTTCAATTTTAAAATGAGTGCCTCGTCGATTTCACATAACTTTCCAACTAGGCCGCATGGGCCACGTTCTGTCATTGATTATATATACTTTATGTCGTAAGACTTGGTCTGCTTTAACAACGAAAACAGTTATTCAGAGGCAGATGGGGATAATTTTCAAAACGCATAAATTTATATTAATTTTGTACCAGCTAAATGATGTTATGAAACATATCAATGTCATTTTTTTCCACAGTGATGTTTTTACAGTTATATCATACTGAATAATCGTTTTGATTGAAAAGTCTGCAGATTCGAACTGTTTGAAAAGTCAGCCCTCTTGGAACGTTAAACGCAACGAAAGGTATGTGAAATTAGTTTAAATAAGCATGAATTATTCTATTTTGGCATAAAAATAATGTGAATTTCCTAGCATTCACAAACATAAGTTCATTCCTTAAGTAAAATGCTTGCAAATAAAATCTGGATAAATAACCGAAATTCTTCAATAACTACATTGTAATCAAAATTTTCTTACCTATTAATCTCCCACCTGGATGGCAGAAGAAAATAAAAAACGCAAATCTTAAGAAATAACCCGATGACAAACAAGTGTTTATAAGATAGCAACCGATACGGTGAATATCAGATTCCATTGCAATTTCAAATCAACAATGATGTGTAAAATTGTTGCTTATTGCCAAAATATAAATTCTAAAAAGCAGGGTCTGTTACTATGATAACTGGGAATATTCAATAACAAATACATCGATCAAAAGGATTAAAAACGCTCTTATCTTGCTTTCACTCAGGAGAATTTTTACAACAAAACTACATTAATAAAAGAATATAGATTATGTTACATGTTTGTATTAATTTTTACAACAAAACTACATTAATAAAAGAATATAGATCATGTTACATGTTTGTATTAATTTTCTGAAACTTTGGGGACAACTTTGTATATAATTTTTGTGTACGTGTGAAAGAAATTTCTACTGCATTTATATATTTAAAGACAGTGTAGCGTTCAAATACTGTAAAGAAATACTCTACTAATAACAGAGATCCTACAATCATTAAACAACCCCTGTGATGTAAACTAAGGTCTGTAGGGAAAATCGTTGCACGCTCGAATAAAATACGCCATTAATTCACGATTGTCAATTTGCGACCAATCCACTTGATTTATTCATTTTGAGTTAGCTAAAATGACCATCGAATTTGATGGTTAGTAGAAAGTCAATGTAGATACCGTTATAATAAAGTCCTTCGTGTTTGCGATATGTCTAATAGAGGCAGTTACTGTAAAACTATGAATCTACTATGCTGGTTCAAATAATGCTTATAATAAACTCAAAAATTACGAATTCAGAAGATGGATCGTATTCACTAAAAAAGAAGTTTCTACATTCATTTAATTTTGGAAGCTGTTCATTGAGTTTTTCTATTTTTAAATATTCCTACCTGTTTCTATTCATCGCAATTTACAAGAATGGAAATATTCAGTCATACTAAGAGACAAATCCTGGAGGTATTTTCCCTTCCTAATGACAAAAATAGCTTCATTTTACCAAACAGTATAAAATTCTTCCGAGTGATTTAGGGACATGTAGCCTCATAGCTGCAATGCTCTGCCACAGATAAGTTTTAAAGATCTTTATCGGCAGCCCATCCCCTCCGTTATATTATAGTGAAAAAAATTGCAGAAAACTGTGCTCATTATTGTTTCGAAGAGAAAAGTCGCTTGTTTTGCTTCGTTGTAAATGAAAGCACTATATTAACGTCCAATTACCTCACAAATTAGATAAAATAACCGTTATGAGATTTTGTTTTAATAACAACCCGGATTTATTAAACAGTTGTACCAAAACTCAGTTTCTCCCGTTTCTTACACATGTTATATCTAATGACACGAGGTCAAACGCTTGACATTTGTACCATCCATACCGCTTATATTCAATCTTTCCCGATTATTCGATTTTTCTCTTTTCTATCTATACCCTACTGCACATGATCAATGAATGTCTGGTGAATAATAGATCTCAACTGAAATCTAAGCACGCTCATTGTTTATTGTTGGCAATGGCGGTTCAACTCGAAGTTTTTAAGTCATTATTATCTTTTTATTTCAGCTTCTGTAGTTGAAAATCAAAAGCCTTCGGATGGGTAATTTTTGTCAATGATTGCTGAAACAAGTCTTTGACTAGAGTAAAATCACACACCAAGAGAAATAGGTTTAAACCGGTCTCTTTGTAAGAAATAATGTATATTTCAAAACATATGGTAAAGAGGCATCACAAAAAATTTGATCAGCGATTCCGCTTTGCATGCGTTACTGATCAAGAAAATTACTTTATGATTACATGCCAAACATGACTGATCACATAATGTCTCATAAAACAAGGTTTTTAGCATGCCTTGAGACTATTCCCGCTCTTAGAAGCAAGAGAAATCTAATTTTAAATCTCTTAATACTCAAAAGAAATGAGACAACTAGAAAAGTCAGCAAGGATCTTTAATGCATCTTTTTAATGTTTATTAATGAGTCAGCTTTAACTCTGCTCTCCGTCACGTAATTTCACCACCAGAGTTCCATAAGAAACATTTTCACTTAATGTCTGCAAGGGTTAATTTCCACATTTTCATCTGTAAATAATAATGAATCATATTAGATTTATTAAAATTTCATTAAAAATGCAAATTTAACAACTCCTCTCTTGGTTTTCAAAATATTAGATAAATGCAGCCACTAACTGCTGGCAAGACAACTGACAAATTTAAATACATAATTTCTTAGAATCTTCATTAAAAAAATATTTAACAAATACTAATGGCAACAAAAATTATATTCATACGTTTCGCACCATAAATAATGCCACGAATAACAACAAAACATCGAAAGTTACCGTAAAACATGTCTTGATTAAATCTTTCTTCAACTTTTATGTGATCTTTTAAAAAGTAAGTTTATAATTATTCAAACTATGTCCAAAGTTCCAGTCGAAAAAGAAAGCTTCCCGAGTGATATTCAGTTCACTTTTCAGACATTTTTGAAGTTGTTTTCTGAAGCTGGAACTAATTCTTTTAAATCTCTGAGGAATTTTAACGAACATCTAAGGTATCCATCACATTGTATCTGAAAACACCACCCATTTCCCATAGAGATAATCATATGTAAAATAACGTAGTTTATTTAATGATAGCTGTCAATCACCGTTTTGTGTGAAATATTTTTTTATTCAATACCTGCTCGTAAAAATGTGAGCAAGGAACTGACGTCATTGATTACTTTAATCAGTTACAAAGTTTTGATGATTCTTCATGCCGTGTTTAAATAGAACGTGTTTACATGATCAATTCTCATTATATTTTATTGCAAAATAAATGTTTGATCGTTTTTAAACGTGGCAATTGAAAACATGATGTAATTATGTTTATATATTCAAACTTCATATATACACTTATGATATATATATACATTATATACGGTTATGAGAAATATAAACATAAGAAATGAATGTAAATCAAACCTAATATTCCGCATGTCCAAGCAATTATTCTGAATATAAAATGATACTTTTTTTTATTAAGAAGAATGTCTTCATACATCGAGTCTAAATCCTCATTTCAATAAAAATGCTTTGGCATTCTTTGCTATAAATCTTCCTAACATGTCAATCGAATGTGGTAGGCTTCTTGGAAGCGTCGCAGTATTTTACTTCACGAGGGATAAATAGACCGAGACATACATGTGAAAGTTGTTGTCTCACTACTAGGTCGTCAACGAAAGTCTTCCAAAATACGTGTTCACGCTATTAACAATGAGCAAATTCCTAAATACACTGACGCGTTATCATATAAACACCTTTAAAATTCAGTTTCGAATATCATTTATTAGCTACATAACACATACGCTTACGTTTAATGACTTTTCTAGTGGAGGAGTAATTATGATTTATATAATCACCTACAAAGTGTTTGCGGCAAAAGAGGTAAGATGTTTTTTAAAGCTACGATACAACTTCTTTGAGTTGTATTCAAGAGGCAAATATCTCAGGCGAAACTACTTAGTTCATCATACAACTCTAAGTTTTGAGGCAAAACCCAAAAGTAAGTACAGCATTGCAAACAGTCTAGCCACACGTTTGAAAACATACGGATTTCGAAATATTTCTTTCTTGCTTCCAGACAGAATGATGAAAACTGATAAAATTTGCCATCAGCAGTTCGTGACTGGAAGGAATCGAGTTCAGACTGGGTCACTGGGCGCTCAAGTGTGAAGATAGTGTATCTGACTATTGTAATGTTACCGTAATCGGAAGAAACAAAAATACACTGTCGTTTTCCTCGTAAAGCGCCTTTAATTCGTGTTTAAGCATTCTTCAAGTTTGCATTTCGGAAAATCAATAGATATTCAACTTTAATTTTCATTTCCTTAAAATGTTTGAATTCAAATGTATTTCACATTAATATCAACTAAAACCCACCACATACATTGTCTACACTTTTGTTCAAAATTAAGAAAATTTTTAGATTTGGTCGATTATCTCCAGAACTATAGGACAGATTTTAAGGAATTTTGGTATGTACATAGGTTGTTATAATGCAAAAAATAAATAAATAAATAACCATTCAACAGTTATAAGGCACACGCATGATCGTGCGTAAGAGTCATCAGCGTTTGAAGGTATAAAACAGAGCTTACAATATCGAACAAAAAATAGGTCAATAGGGGATATGGTCCCCTCTTACAATTATACAGCTCTTACAGCGTGAATTCATACTGTAAATCAGGCAGTTTATGAGTCTGTGGCAGTCGGTTCCACTCCTCCAGCAACGCTGTTTTCAGGACCTGGATGGTTCTGGGAGGTGGAAAGAGAGTTGCAGTTGTACTCCCAGGAGCGTCCCAAACATGCTCTATAGGATTTAGGTCTCGAGATCTGGCTGGTCAATCCATCCAGTGAATATCCTCTTTTTCCAGAAATCTGTCGACTAGATGAGCTCTATGTGGGAGCACGTTGTCAACCATTATAATAAAATCAGGGCCAACTGCACCCCTGAAAAGGCAAACATAGGGCCCCAAGATCTTATCCCTATACCTCACACCGGTCACAGAGCCTCTGTCAAACACATGGTGGGAAGTGCGCCTCTGCAACATGATGACTGGCCAGACCATGAAACCTCCGCTGCCATAATGGTCTCTTTCTCGGACGTTGGAGGGTATGTAGCGGGTCCCTGCTTCTCTCCATTTGAAAGTACGTCGAGAATCAGTGGTTAGGCTGATGATCTCTGCTCCATGCTAAATGGGCTCTCCTGTGCTCAAAATTGAACGGGAAGAAAACAGCAAGTCTTCTTGCAAACAGACCTCTTTAATGTAGCCTTCGGGAAACAGTTTTTTTGTCTAATGCGGAGGCACTTGTCGTTAGATATTCACCCTTTGTTATGTACTGCTATTTTACTCGCTACTTTATTATGGGAACACCATATAGGTGAGCCTGCATTGCTCACTATAAATGGGACGACACAAACGACCAGGCCTTGTTCGGGATTTGAACCCAAACCCACTGCGACGCCAACCACAACACCATGTGGGCGGCCTTCTGGAAACAGTAAATCTTGAAATTAGACTTCCTGTGGCCGCATAATGGTCACGAGAGAGGTGAGAAGCTGTTGCACTCATTTTTCGCCTCGCTGCAAGGGACAAATAGCGATCTTCAATGGTCGTCGTGGCTCTTGGACGACCTTGCCTACGCTTTTCTCTCTATGGATCCAGGATCCTTAAACTGTTTCCATAAGTTGGACACGAAAGTAATTGTTACATTGAAGTCTCTAGAAATCTGCACTTGACACTGCCTTGCTTCTAGTCACCCCGCGATTCGCCACCTCATTCCTTTATCCAAACGTTGGTTGTTGCTCATTTTTACTGTTTGCTTTGAATTTCACAGAATGTTGCAAGAAAAAACACGAAGAAATTCGGCGTCGTGTGCGAGTGAACGAAACGCGGAAATTGCCACGCACGCTTATAAAGCCTGTTCCTCTACTCGATCCGCCCATACACACGTGTACGCTTACGTATTCTGCGCTAAAGATTTGCATCTTTGTTTCGAAGCATTAGTTTTACCTTTCGTTTGGTACTTTTCATGAAATTCGACAAATTATTTAATTTTTCTTAATTTTGAACATAAGTATATTAATATGATCATCTTCCTTCACCCTTTGTTGTCGTATTTACCTCAAACATGAATGTCTAATTTTCAATCAACATATAAAAACTGTAAAATCTTTCGTACAAAAAATCCATTTTATATTATTTTAAAACTTTAAATGCATTTAAGTTAATTTTGCATTTAGTTTATTTCTGTATTTAAAATCATATATAACACTTGTCACTCAAAAATTATGTCACTCGTGTTTTTATTGGTACTATCTCCTCATCACGAGGTGGGTGAGATTTAGTTAAGGTTTCGGATGCGCATCTCCAATGCTACTCCTTAAATGAGAAATTTTAAATTATTGGTAGTAAATACAGTTTTAAGTTGAGTACTTAAGACGAGTATTATAGTGTTTTTCTTAATTTGAAATTCTGTTTCGTCTAAAATCAAAAATCTTAAAAAATATCTAAGCAGTTCGTAAGTTTCAGTCAAAAAATAATTTTACCCTTCCCTCATATTCATCTATATTTATATTACTTAACACAGGAAAAAATATATTTTGTTAGGGATATTATATGGATTAACAATTACACTAATTTAAATAACTCAATAGCGAATTGTTAAAAGATTTCTCCTAGAAAATTCTTCATTATCAAAAACAATTTGTTCCTACTTAAGTTTCAAAGAAAGTACTTTTAAATTTAAAGTGACGAAGTAGAACAAAATCGACTTTAGCAAAGTAGTTTAGGAAAGTTTCTAAATTTTCGTAAAAGTACTTCACAAACGAAATATTAGCATTTTTAGAGTTTAGCTGACTAGTAAAACTTTGAGCTTTATTTCAACATTTAATGTAGTTGTTAAGTTTTATACTTCAAAGTATATCAACTTGAACCTGAGGCAGATAATTTCAAAGAAAACGAGTTAAATATTTAAATGGACTGTCTGCTCTATAAAGTAGTCTAGACAAATGAAATGTTGGCTCAACGTGCTGAAAAATAAGAACTTTTGCAATTTTACTACCCATTTATTTCCCAGATTTTGGAAAATAAAAATCTATATGTACATTTAACAATAATAGGAAACTGATTTATTGAACTTGAACATACATTGGGAAGAAATTTACTAATTAAATTACTAAAGTAAAGTAAATTTACTAATTGAAGTATTTACAAATCAACTGATTACTTAGCGCAATTACGTCCACAACATGTTTGTAATGGATCCTCAGTAAAGCGAAAGAGTAAATTCAAATATGCGAGTTTGGTCGATTAGCGCTGGATTCGACGTCGGAAAATGGGATTTTATTAAGAACATTCTACTTGCCTTTCGTGTTAAAGCAATTCAACATATTAAGTTTAAGTGCGAAGGCAGTTTTATGCTCAACATAAAGAATAACAAAGTATATAACCCGTACATAATACGGCGCATAACCCGTACGAAAACAATAAACTATTACAAAAATTGAAAAGGTATTTTTGAGGGAAAAGACAATAGCACGTTTAATATCTTTTGTTTATTGCTTATTATTTATAATGAAATGAAAAATATTTCAGAAATCAAAATTATTATTTTCTATTATTATAGGAATATAATGCCCAAAAATTCATCTGTTAAGAAAAAAAAATTATAGAAGTTTATAAAAAGAATGAATAATAGCTAGCTGAAAGTATATTTTCTGTTTCTATTCATTGTATTCTAACATGCTTATTTTTGGAGAGGAAAATAAATAAATTAAAATTAAGTTCAGTTTTCAAAACATTAGAATTACTAATAAGTAACTCGTAAAATTTCAACAGCTTTCAAGATTAACTTTTAAAGCTATCAAATAAAGCAGTACTTAATTTCCTCAGGTTGACACGCTATCACTGTCGCAAAGGATGAAATAAACAAACTAGGCATACGAAAGTTACTTGCAACAATTAACTACCTAATTATAATAAATACTTTATTTTCATATATTATGCATGATTCGAACTGAATAGCATAAATAAAGATCACCTCTGAATTATCAAACCTTTCTGAGCTTCAGAGCTTAGTAAGAAATATTTTATATGACCAATAATTTGGCCTAGGTTGATTCAAGGTGAAACTCTCCCATAGCTCAGCATTGATTGATACGCTAAAATGATTTGAAATCCGAAATACTATAAATAGTATAAAATAAGGCATTATATCTTGTACTTATTCGTCACCGCCGTAACTCTCACTTCATAGAAAAACGCAGTAATGCTTCACTTTTAACCGTAGTCGATTTAATATGTTATTAAATACGAAGTATGAACATCTGTAGTTAAAGAGCATTAATTTAAATAAAAATATTGCGAGGACACACAATAACCTACCAACATATTATCATTCCATAGAGTTGGAGTAAATTAAAATAGATTAGATAATTTAATTTGCTAAAAGACAATGTTTTCAAAATTCTTCCTATTTGCTGACAATAAAGAGTGAGTAGACTAAAAAGGTTGGAATAGCTCAAGGTAAAAATTTTCTAATTGTTAAAAAAAGGAAATCCCTTCAGCATTGTGGAGAATTTCGCAGTAAAGTGTTTTGATTTCTTTTGCATTGTATATCTCATTACACATGATTTTTTTATCATCATAAAGTGGATAGTAACAACCGATTGTCAGGTCAGGGCCACGAGTCAAAAAACAAATCTCTCGATTTGTTGTCCAAATGGTGATTCATCTACTTCAGCTAATCAGCGATGTGAGGAAGTCTGTCTGTCTGTCTCTCACTCTCTCTCTCTTTATATATATATATATATATATATATATATATATATATATATATATATATATATATATATATATATATATATATATATATATATATGTGTGTGTGTGTGTGTATTTATTTATTTATATGCATTTTTACATATTTATGAATAGCACACTAGAAATGCATTTTGCAGATTCATAATTTTAACGTTTAATACATACAACAACTACCGTTAAACGTAACACCAAACGTAACATCCTCTTTAATGTTTTAATTAAATAAAAAAAGAAATTTTGACCGAAAATATATTTGACCTAGATAAAACCTAACTAAACATTAATTTTGAATGTAATAATTACTCAACCATCCATTGTACATACTTCCTTTTATTCCCATAAAAAAAACGATGTTAGGTTACTTGTTTAACGGAAGCCCAGTGATCCACAAATTTTGGAAGGAAATATTAATATTTGCATACGTATTTCATATTTCGTTTGCCACTGCCGATCTGAATCATTAGGAAAAGAAATCTACCTTTAAATAACGTTACTCTAAGTCAAGACACACACACCAAAAAAAAAAAAAGAGAAAGAACTATATCCATCCACTAGTCTGTTACACTTCAGTAAATATAATGAGTCATGGGGGCTCTTTCCTAAAGTTCATGGATAAGTTGGTTTTACGTCTGTTTTTGAAATATTTTATGCTTTGGAAAAAGAGAAAAAAATTTTAAATGTAAAAGCTAGCGAGATGTTTTATTTTTCAACGAAAGTTAAGTGGATGTTCGATTTTCTTCTAACAAGAGGTGTCATAAATTGAAGTCACTGTTTCAAAATGAAAACTAGGGTTAGTAGGAAAACCATGAAGTGTAAAATGCAGGTAGTAAAAGGAAAGAATAATATAAAATCTGGCGTTCAGAACTGAATTTATTTTAGATTTTCAGTACAAACGAATCCCATACTATTTAGTCATTTATTTTACATGCTGCAAAATATCAACAATAACACTAATTTTTGATTACATCAATAAAATAAAACTACCGCGTAGTAAAACGAAGTACCTCCAACGTTTTCAGTAGCTGTAGGACCCTTAGTATTAGCGTAGTCGATGAATTCCCTATAATTCTCACTATTTCTGATGTGTGATGCCTTTTAATTTTTACTGGTGACTATAAACTTCGAATCAGTTTTGCCCACTACGAAATGGGCCAAGCGTCTTCTCCCATTCTGTTTTTCCAGTTTTCCAGGCTACATTAATCTCAATGACGCTTGGCTCTTTCTGTTGAGACAAAGACTGCTCGTAAATTGTAGACTACCAATAAATATTTTGAGGAGTTCCAAAACTGGAATTGCGTCGCTTTGGGGAAACTTGTCGTTTATGCCATGCTGAGGAGACAATAAAGAGAAAAAACTTTAGGTCCATAGCTTTGGTCAGTCGAGAAATATCTTGTTTTTTATTAGTTATCCTACTAATGAATGAGTGTTTGTTTCATGAAACACTAAACTATAATTGGAACACGTTATTGTTGTTGCGTATGCCCCATGGCCGGAACGTATTTCAGAGCGGGTCCATAGAGGCTTGCTGAGGCGTCCGGCTCCTGTTTATAATGACACCACAAGGGTGGGAGTCTGACTTAGCCATGTGCCACCTCAACTTTGATCTAGCACTCCCAGGGGTGACATCTGGGAAGGAGGGTTCGTACCTTCCCCACCCACTGACTGCAAAGAAGGACTTTACGGCCTACGATTTTAACTGCCCATATCTGGCCTAGGCAGGAAGGTATTTAATGGCGTTTGTTGGGATTCGATCCGAACACTCTCAGTGTCGAAAGCCAACACGCTACCACTAGGCTGCCCCTGGCCCTATAATTGGAACATGAAAGATGCCACTGCTATTTATATCAACATTAATACCAAGAAAAACAAAAACAACCCATCTTTACGGGATAAAACGTTAATTAATATATGACCCAAATTTTAATTTATGTACACAAGTTGCAAAGTGATATATTTCAGAAAGATCCTGAAACCGCTTTGTGACAAAATGGTCTACCTATCCGTCTGGGTTGAAGATTTCGGGTTAAATTTTTCAACCCAAGAAAATTATTTTAAGATAGAAAATAAAACGTACGCGTGTACATGCGTCAGAGACTGAGATATTTTTGAGTAGGAAAGTAATATATATATATATTCTTTTTTTAAAGCTGGTTGATGGCCGAATGGCTAGGGCCAAGGCATTCGGTACCAGAGTCTGTGGGTTTGAGGTCCACTATAGGCATGGATGTCTGTGGCCGTTCTGATCGGCTTTAAGCAGTAGGTCTCGGTCTAATTAGCCCTCGTATAGTAAAAAATGGCCGTAGCGCTATCGACAAAAAACCAAAATTTATTACTTTTTTTTAAAATATGTTTGAATTTATACTCAGGAAATATTGAGAGACAATATTTAAATTTAAAAGACATTCATCCGCTCTTCAGATAAGTCCATTATGCTGGAATTCAGGGGTGGCGAACTTATTTTTGATATTTGTGAGTAAGTCAGTTAGGCAGACGTGCGTGAATTTTAGGGGAATCAGACGCATGTCAGATTGTGAAGCCTAAGAGAAAACAACTAAAAGAACTGAAGAAAGATAATAACGATTTTCTCTTATACTGGATGGGTTTAACTATTCTTTTTATACCAGCCCCTAACCGGACTGAAAAAAATCAATGAACTAATATATATCTATGCATGATTACATATATATATTTGAACATTCATTCATGCATATATATATATATATATATATATATATATATATATATATATATAATTTATACATATAAGATCTAGTTAGAATTTTCAGAGATGTTTAAACTTTGCTTTGCGTCCCTTATAAGGCAAACATATTGTTTGAATTCCTTTTACATAACTATTTCAAATATTGACACTATTTTATATTGGATAAATGAAATTCTTTTGTTCTTAACACGTATCTGAATTAACTAAAAAGATTAAGCATACCAGAGTTATAAATTAAACATATCATTAATTAGAATATATAGCATTTCTTTCCTCAAAAATGTAGAAGTATTTTTTTTTATTTCAACTAACAATATTTTTAATATATCTTTATATATCTGAAATCGATTTTTTAAAAGTAAAGAATTTGCTCTAGTATTGAATCAAAGTAAATAGATAAGAAAAAAAAATAGTACCAAAAATAAAAAATTTAAACCCACGTATTTCCAAGTAATCTATTAAATATTAATTACGTTTCTTAGAAGTTTTCTTGCAAGTCCGCGTGGGAGCAGTTCGGCTGCTGAGTGATAACTATTTCAGCTGATCGTAGACTACCCCACTGCATTAGCTGCTGCATTGCAATTGCTAGATCAATTGAGCAGTGGAGAATCTTCGGTCTTTTACTGCGAAGATCTTCAGTCAGAATGCCTAATAGTAAAATCTCCAAAGGACCATTATCAATAAATTTATTGAATTTACTCCATTTTGAACCTGCGATTACTGAAGGTACTACATTAGAAGGCTCATTTTAATAATCAAGCTTCATCATCACGCACAAATAGCTCACAGGGAACATTACTAGATGGAACATAAACGTAATACGTGGAATAAAGCAGGATAGATGGATTTTACCAGGTCCTTTACGCTTCTTGATTCATAGAGTTTGTAGATGTTATGGCAAGTATTATTTTAAGAGGAGTAGAAAAAGTGGGTGTGTGCATGCACGGTTTCTCTTAAGTTTTAGTGTATAAGAAATCGTATTTCAAATGGTGTTGCAACAAATAACTTTAACCCTAAGCGGTTTGAGCTGAAAAAGTCTTTCTAATATTTCTGTCTGCTTAAATATAATTCTTATCTATGACATATCTTATATACAATTTGCACATGCATCCATTATCTCCTATTTCTTGCACATATTAAGAATCAAGTAAGTTCAATTGATACTTTATATGTGTACTATGAAGCTTGCTCAAATGAAACTGGTTCGAAGCGCGCTGCGTGATGAGTTGATATTTGGGTTACGGAATGTCAAAGCTAAATTGTAGTTGGATGCGCGGTGCTCAGAGATTTCAACTGGCTTCATTTGTAGCCGCGAGACATTACGTTGAAGATGGCTGGTGTGTTTCAAAACCCGTCCACGCAGAATAAGCGAGCAGCATTTCAGTTTTTTAAGTGAAGATTCATCGGAGTATTGTTTGGGGTAAGTTTAAGGATCCCAACGCCACGATCAGTGACCAGCGATGTATCCAAACACGCTCTAATCTGCATAAGGCTGTGAATAACAAGCTACTCGGCATGCTGTCTTCAGCAGTCACGACAATGCATGGCCTAATGTCGCCAAGGTTGTCGTTGATGTCCGTAAGAAATAGGAAGTTCTTGAACATTCTGCATACAACCAAGATTTATCTCCATGTGACTTTCATCTTTATGGACCGTTAAAAAAATTCTTAAACGGACAAAGATTCAACACCGGTGAGGACGTACACGCTGCAGTTAAGGACTGATTCCAGCATCTTACTTCGGGTATGGAATTCGTCACCATCCCAAACAGTAGAATGCCTGCCTAAACGCCATGGGTGACTTATTCTGCGAAACATTGTATGCAATAAGAAAGAGCAACTTCCTTAAATACTTCTCTTTCTATTCTCTTTTTGTGTGTTTTGTCTATTCTGTCTTCCCCGTCAAAGAACTTCATATATTTACTTATCCGAACGGGTTTCATTTGAACATGACTTATATATATACTAAATGAATTATCTGCATTAGAATACATACGTATGTATGAATGAATTTAATTAATTTTAGAAATATGACAACGTTATTCCAAAGGGATTAGGCTATTATAGGGCCACTCAGTGTGACCTCTAAAGAGTATTAAGTAATCAGTTGATATAAAATTGTTAGCGAACAAGCAGTGCAAAGCATAAAATAAAAATTTTAAAAATTAAGAATTTTAAAGGTATGTGTGGAAGGGGGTGGCTTTAGAAATTCTAAACAGTTTTTTTTTTTAAATCAAGAATTATCATCTTATACCTATGAATTATAAAATTAATGTCATGACTCTACAAATACTGATTAAGATAAGGTTTAAAACAAAGCTTAACAAAAATAGAACTAAGGTAGGGTAACAGCTGCGTTTGTAGAAGACGTCAAAGATTGTAAAGGAGTTGCAACACCTGATCTAAATTTAATACAAAATGAACCCGAAATTTGTTATCTTAACATGAAACATATCCAACACTTTCGCCTTCTTATAGTCAGCTTTAAACTCGCCTGCAAATCTTTCTTCAAAGTAGAGACTCTTTTAACGAATAAATGTAATAACAAATTAGGTACGCTAATAAATACCGTGGATCCCAAAAGTGTTCGTACACGATTTTCAATGAAATAGGGGTCTATCCATTAATTAAAATGAATATTTCAGAATGGGTATTTAATAATAAGATCTATAATCAATTCTTAACAAAACTACATGAAATATTTTAAAAACATAGTAAAACTTTATTTTTAAGATATATTTTGAAAACATAGTAAAATTTTATTTTTAAGAAACCAGTAATCAAAAAGTAACAAAAACTTTATCTCACAAATGTCATCGTACACTGAAATATTTTCGGATAAATTCATAATGAAAATTATCGTCTGGCTCTTTATTTTTATTTTTGAATGATGGTGGCATTTAAAATATCGTTTGGCTTTAATTTTTGCTTGCCTATTCCGTAATATTCTATTTATTATTTAAAAATGGCTCGTAGTCGTAAAGAAACAACACACAGGATTCGAAAATTGAATATTTTTCATCATAGTAGTGGCAAATCAGTTCGGAATATTGCTAAATTTCTAAATTTATCCCATTCTACTGTACAGTATGTGATAAAAAGCTTTAAAGAAGAATATCGGATCAAAAACAAGGTAAGAAAAGGTCGTCCGGCAAAGTTAACAAAACGTGATCAGAGATTTATAACTAGAAAATTTGTGAAAAATCCACATTTGATTGCTGTAAAAGTTTCTGCAGAATTCAACGAAACATTTTCTACTTCAATTTCAATTGAAACTGTTCGACGAGTTATCAGAGCAGCTGGATTACATGGGCGTTCTGCCCGCAGAAATTTTTTTGTGAGTGAGAAAAACAGAAAGCTTAGGCTTTCCTTCGCACTATCAATGATAAATAAGCACCAAACGCATTGAAATGATGTTTTATTTGCCGATGAAAGCAAGTTTAACATTTTTGGTTCCGATGGGCGCATAATTGTATGGAGAAGAAAAAATGAGGAACTTAATCCCAAAAACTTAGTAGGAACAGTTAAGCATGGCGGTGGAGGTGTCCTTGTGTGGGGGTGCATGTCAGCATCAGGACTAGGTAATTTGGTATTTATTGATAGCATAATGAATCATGCTGTTTATATAAATATTTTAAGAGACAATTTAAAATTATCAACCCAAAATTTGGGTATTGGAAACAACTTTGTTTTTTATCAAGATAACGAACCTAAGCACACGGCTCTCAACGTTCGCCTCTGGTGTCTCTATAATTGTCGACAAGTTTTGAAAACACCACCTCAATCACCAGATTTAAACCCAATAGAACATATATGGAGAGAACTGGAGGTTCGAGTACGAAAACACGACATTCACACGAAAAGCGAACTAAAAACAATTATGATGGAAGAATGGATGAACATTGATGCAGAAATTACATAAGAACTAGTGCAATCTATTCCCAGACATTTAAAAGCTGTTGTGGATGCTAAAGAATATCCTACTAAATATTAATTTAACGAAAATTAGAATATTTACTAATATGTAGAGATTTTTTACAAGTGTACGATTACGTTTGTGAGATAAAGTTTTTGTTACTTTTTGATTATTGGTTTCTTAAAAATAAAGTTTTACTATGTTTTCAAAATATTTCATGTAGTTTTGTTAAGAATAGACTATAGATCTTATTATTAAATACCCATTCTGAAATATTCATTTTATTAAATGGATAGACCCCTACTTCATTGAAAATCGTAAGTGTACGAATACATTTGGGAGCCACTGTATCACCAAGTCCATATATGCACGTGTGTGTGGGGAAAGAATAATTTAAGACAGATATAAAAATTTAAAAAGTCAATGTACCTTATGAAGCTAATGTGATTAAAAAGGGGGGAAATCCATTAATTGAATTTTTTAATTCAATGTTTCAAGATTTAACAATTTTAATTTTTGAATAATTCTTTTACCAATTAAATTAAATTTTACAACTTTTACACTGAGAGGAAGAAATAGAATTGCATGTCCTAAAGTACAAAATTTTATTCATTTGCTATCAAAATTTATTCTTTGAACATTCAGATCGAAAATATAAATCAAATGTATTATATGTTATTATTACGTTCCGTTTCATGATACGGAGTATATTAAATGTAATTCGTACTCGTACAAAATCATTTAATAAAAGGGAATTTTTCAAGCTCATGTAATTACTATTACAATTCTGCCTAGTTTTACTTGAATGTTTTCGTTTTAAGAATTTTATAAAATTACTGAATGTATGTGTCTTTATTGAAATTTTTTGTCTGTTTTCGTTAAAGTTTAAAACCCCGAATAATGGAACAAATCATATGTAATTTCATTCTATTCTTCCTGTTTAACAGCGAATGAAAACATTTTACTTTGATACACATCTTCAATTTCATATCAAGCTCTTATTCATAAAAGTATATTACTAGTTATCTTGTAAAAAAATATATTATTTTAAAAATTTTAAATAACTTCAAAGTGTATATCGCGTAAGAATGTTTATGACATCATCATTAAAATAAAAGTCTTATTTGGATTTCGAATTTTTTTATATTTCGTTTATTGGCACTAGGGTGATATACTTTTCAAATGCGATTAAATCGTCGATCGTAGTGTCATTTTAATTCTTCGTCACGTTCCATGAAATTAGAAGAAGCAACCAGATTTGGCTCTCAATAGCTGCATTTGGCAACCGTATCGTGTTCTTCGTATTAACCCTTTTTCTTTTATTAAACATTTTTATCTGTCATTTCAAGTAAAGTTTTACCATAGATAATAAAGTATTAATGGGTCGCAGACGTTTGATAAAGGAAGAAGCTTTAAAATCGAGACAAAATCGATTAAAATACAAAAGAGAAATTTTTAAGAAAAAAATGAAGTAAACCAGATTTATTAATGAAAAAACTTTAATGAAAAGAAGCCGAACCAAAAAAACAATATAGAAAACGAAAAAAAAAATTAGACCTTGTTGAGAAACAAAAGGAATGGCAAAAGGTTAAAAAAAACCTAATAAGAAAAAAAGAAGTGATCCAGATTATAAATTAAAAGAAGCTGAATCAAAAAAATAATATCGGAAACGAAAAAATTAAAAAAAATTCTGGGTGAAACAAAACGTTTGAAATGAAAAAATGTTTTGTGGCAAAAATTTTTGCAAAATATTGCTGCCAAATTTTTCGAAAGTGTTTCAAAAGGTCCTACTAATCAACAACGGAGACTACTTACAAAAACAGAAAGCAATACAGTAAATTCAACATGCCGTTTTTCCCGACTTAAGAAATTTGGATAATTATCTCGTTCGAAGAAAGAAAAGAAACGAATCCAAAGCATTATACACTGAAGTGCCACTGAATTACGGATAGCAAAGCCTATGCAAATTGTGTAGCGCTGCGCATCATGTATGAGCAAGGGAGGGCGCTGTGGTAACTGCATATATAGCGCGTACTGTGGTTGTTCTGAATTAGTTGTTGGAATTGCCAGTATGGGTAAACTGCCTGATTTAGACGCCTTCGATCGCGGACAAATCGTAGGTGCGCGACGCATGGGCCATTCAATTTCCGAAATCGTCAGACAGCTAGGATTCTCAAGGCCGACAGTGTCAAGAGTATACCAAGAATACATGGATGGTGGAAAAAAAACTAGCGATCGGGCAAACTGCAAAGGACAATTAGCCTTGACAGTGCGTGGTGAGAGACGGCTCAGGCGTATTGTACGTAGCCAGCGAAGCCAAACATTAGCTCAAATTACCACCCAGTTTAATGACGGTGCCAGTCGTACAGTCAGTAAACGGACTGTGCAACGCTCGCTTCACTGTATGGGTTTCGGGAGCCGTCGACCTACGAGAGTACCATTGCTCTATACTCGCCATCGGGCTGCACGTCTTGCCTGGGCAAGAGAGCACAGAGACTGGAGTGTAGAGGACTGGAAACGAGTAGCATGGAGTGATGAGTCTCGATTCCGACCACTTAACGCCGACGGGAGGCTGAGAATATGGCGTCAGGCTCATGAAGCCACGGATCCTGCATGCCTGGCTGGAACTGTACAAGGGCATGGTGGCTCAATCATGGTCTGGGGTGTTTTTCCGTGGCACAGTTTGGGATCTTTGGTGCGTGTACCAACCTCCCTCAATGCAATTCGGTACGTAGAGTTGCTGGGTGATCACCTCCATCCGTTCATGCTGTTCTGTTATCCGCACGGTAATGGAGTTTTCCAGCAAGACAACTGTACCTCTCACAAGTCCCGGTTGGCTACTGGCTGGTTGGATGAGCATTCCTCTGACTTCTCTGTCATGAATTGGTCACCTAGAACCCCAGACTTAAATCCTATTGAGCATCTTTGGGATGTTTTGGAACAAGGCGTGAAAGGCCATCACACAACACCAAAGAACCTTACTGAATTATGGACAGCTTTAGCCAATATTTGGCAAGCCATTCCCGTGGAATGTTTCCAGAAACTTGTTGAATCTATGCCTCGTCGTGTGGCAGCTGTTATCAAGGCCAGAGGAGGCCCAACTCGTTACTAGGTAGGTATCCCTAATTCAGTGGCACTTCAGTGTATGACGAGAGGAAAATTATACGATGACATATGTAATATTCCCAAATCACGAACGGAACCAACTCTACGAACGGAAGTCTATCAGACTGTTTATAGCTACAACCAATCTTTTTTATGGTAGAATTCATTAAAATTCTGAGCTGACAAACATTTTATATGGCGGGATTGATATTATAGAGATGTTTTAACAGCACCTTGGTGCGTAGTTAACATTTATAGCCTACAATATTTTTAGATCATGCTTTTTAAGGATTCGCACATTCATATGTTTGACCTAGTTTGTAATTTGGCCCAAAAAGTTTTAAAACAAAAAGTCACGTGAAAAAATTACTGAAAACATTTACAATAGTTATAAAAGCTTTGATAACGAAATATTTTTTTTAGGCATTTAAAATTCTTTCAAATCATTTTTTTACAAATGTTCAAGATAGTGATATTCTTATCTATAACGAATATAAATGTTTGTGAAGTTGTTTTAAGAGGAAAGTACTTTTGTCTAATATATATTTTCTAGTCGCTATTCCCTATTATCTATAGAAACTTAGGTTGTGGCATCACGATAGGTTGTTAAGGCAAGTCTCTGAGGCTGTTTTAAAATTACTAATACTGAATTCATGACCAAGAATGACTGAGTCCTAATTATAATGAAAAGGCCAATTCTTTAACCAGAAACTTAACAAGGAAATTTATTTACAAAAAAATTAAACATTAAACAATTACAACATATTCAAATTAATTTAAGTGCAGGTTCACAGCGTACGCTCCCAGACCCATGGTCTCAACAGGAGCTTCCAAAAAAACGTCTGCCTAGCTGGATGTTACATGACAATCTCCCTAAAATTCTCCAAATCTCTGACTATCTCTCGTGGTGTTTTCTTTGTCGGCGTCTATCCCAATTCCTCGAAAATGCGTCTGTTTTTCAGAGTGAGGGCCGGCAGCTTTGTTGGTGACAGTTCTTCGTATCGATGCATAGTTAAGCCATCTTTATGGCCCGCCGATGTCAACTCGCATGAAGCTATTGCTAAGAAAGACAGCTTTACGACGATGGTGGGAGACGCTAGCTTGAGAACCCGATATGCATGGGCTTAACTTTCAGGCTAAAAATTCTGGCGGCATTCGCTGGGATCGGTTTTTTAATCCACTCGGAATCCGCACACGTGTTCGTTCGATAAAAATTGGAAAATGGTATTCCGAAACATGCAGCTGTGTTCCTGTGAGGTCTTGGGAAAAATAACCCCATACTTTCATTACGCTACAAGGTAAATCAAAAGTCCGATCACTTCGGATATAGAACTTGTTATTGTTTAAAGCAGACATGGTCATATCTATATACACGACCTTATATCCCTCTGACATGGTGAGATATGTTTGTTGGAAAACACTGGGTGCATTCCCAGCTTCCTCTAAGGGGTTATCCGGGGTTTTTAGTTAAGCCTAATGTTAAACCTATGTGAAGTAAAATGCTTCTTCTTTATTAAAACCCAAGTGGTTTATACACGCGTGAAATTTCAGATCGCAACTAGTAATTAGCTAAAAATTTCATTGATGTAGCATAGTTAAATTCTTAGTGCTGTGTCACATATAAGACGCCCACGTTGTATTGTGGTTAGCGGTTTATGTTGACATCGCGTTCATTCACCCACTGGGTGATCCCAAAATGATAATGAAATGCGGTACATAAGGGTGCGAATGTCCTCAAGTTAAGTGACTGTCGCACTTTAAATAAAAGGAAAATTACATTACTCATCCGTTACACCATGTTTATTTCACACAGGTACATAAACCATTCATTCACGCATCCGTCAGTTCCCTACCGACCTTTTTAAATGTAAGACAATGTCTTACATTTTCCCATAAAAAGATAAACGATCCAGAATAATCACGAAAGTAAATCAGAGAGCAATTGAATATCATTCACTTCTTTATCCATGAGTGCCCTTTACACGTACGCTCTTTCGCGAGTGCTTGGAGCGTACGGGATTGCGCGCGGGAAAACTTGCAGTCCGCTCCAAAGCAGCTTTCCCTTCCTCTCCGACACCTCCACACGTGCCCTCAATCGCGCGGGATTGTGGTTTCACGCGGGAAAGAGCGTACGTGTAAAACGCGCTATTGAGTGCACGTGTGAAGCTGTCGGAGAGGAAGGCAAAGCTGCTTTGGAGCGGACTGCAAGTTTTCCCGCGCGCAATTCCGTACGCTCCCAGCACTCGCAAAAGAGAGTACGTGTAAAGGGCGCTATTGTCTATTGCATAAGATATGCTGTTTTAAGGTGATTTTTTTAAAAATTCATTTATGAAGTCATTCTATTTTCAGTAAATCATACATCTCTAAACTATAACACTCAGTATGAAGTGTGATTCTTTGGACGATTAATTCCATTTTAATAATTTGCTCCAGTGTTAATTCCTCTGAAGTAATTCATGGTGTTATTTTTACTTAATTTTAAACGATCCCATTGAAGTCAAGCACGGTTCTACTGACTTACTTTTACGGCAAAATAAATGCATTTTTAAAGGCAGATAAAAAATTGCCAAATATTTACAATTTACAGATATCAGTAAAATATTTTTTGGTTTATTCAGTTTGGAAGCTAATTTGTATCGCTGTAAAGAATACGTAAATGCGTGTGATTATATGATAAAAATTCTACCATTGCAGCAAATCTGGGACACCGGTGATTAATTGGTTTTTTCTTTCTTTTTTTTTATAACTGAAGTATTGCTTGTTATTTCAAATTTCACTCTTTTTATTCTTGGCTAAAAATAGATCACATATGACAAAATACGCTATCTACCAATAAGCATTTGGACACCCATGCAAATGACGATATCTACGGTCCTGCTATACGTCATGCCCTCGCCGTTAAATATCGTGTAGGAAACAGCATTGGCATTAGTAGCATGCAAGATGCCGCGTACTGCAGAGTTATCTGATTTCGAGAAAGGTATAATCGTCGAGTATCCCAGAAATGGCCGATCCTTAATGGGCATATCTAGCGAGCTGAATTACCCAAAATCGACAGTGGTCTATGTGATTCAGAAGTGGGAGGTGAGCGGGGATTGTCGGAATGTGCCCCGAGTCGGCAGACCCGTGAAATTGGGAGATAAAGACCGATGGGTGGTGTCCAGAGGAATTCGGAAACACCGCACCCAAACGATGGCCCACATACTCCAGGAGTTTCAACAGGCATCTGGGAGTGTTGTTTCAATGAATACCATCCGTAAGGAAGCCCGTCTGCTTGTTTCATGGTCGTGCTGCCCCCAAGAGCCTTTGATCAAAAAGTCCAACCACGCTGCTCGGTTAATGTGGTGCAAAGCACATCGAAAGGGGACCGTAGATCAGTGGAAATGGGTTCTCTGGAGCTACAAATCAAGGTTCACCCTTTACTGTTCAGATGGAAGGGTCTGGGTCTGGCGTCTCCCTGGAGAGCGCCTCCTACCAAAATGTTTTGTACCTACAGTAAAGTTCGGCGGAGGTAGAATCATGGTCTGGGGGTGTTTCTCCTGGTATTGACTGGTACACTTGGTCCCAATTCATTATAAGCTCAACGCCTACGCCTACTGCACTATTTTGGGTGACAGTGTGCTTCCTACGTTGTAGCAGTTTTACGGGTTGGACCCATGTTACTTTCAGTACGACAACGCCAGCTGTCATGTTGAGAGGTCCACTATAGGTTAGTATGGTGACAATGAGGTTAACCGAATGGACTGGCCTGCCCAGAACCCACACCTGAACCCTATCGAGAACCTCTGGGACGAGTCGGATCACCGAATTGAGGGGTGCAACAGCCGTCCAAAATCGGCGAACGAACTTACATGTCTTCTACAAGCCGAGTGGAAGAAAATACCACTAGCCGTCGTACAAGGACTTGTGGAAAGCATGCCCCGGATGGTTGAGACTGTAATTGCCTCTCGTGGAGGCTCTACCAACTATTGAATATGAATAAATTTTGTTTTCTATCACAGGTGCTTTTCTTTTCTATCATTTGATTTTCTTTTCTATCACTAAATACTTAATGGTAGATAGTGTACTAATTGCTGCATCTGCTTTGGGCAAAATTACTAGTTTTGCAAAATTTTACTAATAAATATAATTTGAATTTCTTAGATTCATATGCAATTTCAACAGTAAATATAGCCACTAAAAATGTTTTAGTGTCCTAAAAACAAATCAAAAATCAAATAATTTGTAAAAAAATCTTAAGCATTTTGATAGGCATATAACATTGACTATACGATCATACGAAAGATTATCTCGCTTTCACTCTCCCTTTCTGTCAGCACACACACACACATATATGCATGTAAAGCAGTAGTTCTCAACTTAGGGGGACGCACCCTGTGGGGAAACGTGAGTAATATTCAGGTGGGGGGACGAACGGTTAGCAAAAAAGATGTTTAGAACGTATTTTAACAAGGCTTGTGAAAACGAATATTAAGTTCAGCGTTTAGGTATATACAGTTATCGCATTTCTGTTACGTTTTCATTTATTATTTTATGATTACAATGAGATAGTGATGTAAACAAAATAGACCCGTTGTCTTGTTTACTGTTTACATATGCCTCTTTCATAGCCGGCACTACTAGAATCCGGGCCTTCGTTTGGCTGTCTGGGCCACAACTGCATCGCGCTCGTAAACTTGTAGCTGGCGCATGCGCCTTGGCCGTTCTCGGCTGACACAATTTAATCTTTCTACACGTTTTAATCTTTCAAAATTTAGGTAGTTATATTTCAGCTTGCGGGGGGGGGGGGGAGTGTAGGGTCTAAAGGTCATTCAAAGGGGGTGCGTGGACATCAAAAATGTTGAGAATCACTGATATAAAAAAAAACACAGATTATAAGCGAGCGAATGTTAATACTGGACATGTGGAACATATGTGGTTTATTGTTCTTTATTTATATACAATTTTAATGAAATATTTTTATAATTTCACTATAGGTATCGTAGATTGCAAATGGCTTTTTACGCCATTTTTATTAACCACTTTGTAATTAAATCATTGACTGAAAATCTTTCATTTAATGTCATCTTTCAATTAAGTCATTTAATAATTTCATTTATTGAAAATAAAAATGTTTTTTTTTTTTATAAATTTTAAAATCTTCAACACTGTGCTCTAAGAAACGCACATTAAAAAAATATATAAAAAAAAGACCCGTAGTGTCTACGAAAACGTTGATTTCGGGAAAGACATACGCAGACAGCAAACGCGACCGCAAACTCAACGACCTTGAGGCCAAACCGGGTTTTTTTTTCTGCGCAGATGCGCAGCTATGCAGGGCGGGAAGATTGAAACGCTAGTGTAGCTCTCCATCTCAGCACACATGGGATGAACAAAACGTTCGACGGGCTTGAATGCCTGCAAAGGCGGGGCCCCCCAACTCAATACAGACTACAGCTTTTCACTACACATTTCCTCGCTTTTTCCACTTTATGAGATTTTTAAGGACCTATGTAATATCATTTGTAGCGGCAAAATACTGGATTATGGCAGAGGAATCAGAACGTAAATGTCTCCTCAGACAACGCCCTTGATTTCTATTGCCAGAGAGAACCAGACGTTTCATAGACATGAATATTTTATTATAGGCTTGAAGTAATAAACTTTCATGTATCGTCGAAGCGCTTGAGACACTTTATTCTTTCATTTCTGCTGTCATTGTTATGAGTTTTCATTCTTCTCTATGACAAAACTTTTAAATGCGATAGTTGAAACAAAAATTAATAAATACAATAAAAATGTAACTCACGAACACATATACACTGAATGTAAGAAAGAAAATTATAATTAAACGGGGAAATTTTCATAAATTTCAGATACTCTGTTACATGAAAAATTCTCATGGCAGAAAGAAAAATATATAAGGTCTAGTAAAAAATTATTAAAACGGTTTCATGGTGTCATATCACTGAAATTTTATTTTCCATGGAATAACGAATGAATTTTTTCACAGGCTATTAACCGGAAAACTTTTAATATTTCACACAAAAAATATACTTAAATACTTTTTTCAAAATTTCACGAGAAAAACAAATAGATTTCATAGATTTTTTTTATTATTATTGTTATCACAGAAAGCAATTTTCATACTCCAGGGAAAACGCCTCCTGAACAAGAATTTCAGCAACTGTTAATGTTTCGTAACATATTTTGAATGCCAAAACAAGTCGCAGCTTCAAAAACCAAATTTCAAGCATAACATTAAATGCATTTTCATCTGTAAATAAGAATTCATGCAAAACGCAAAAACTTATCATTTTTCTTTCATTATAAATATTATTATGTTAATACTATTTTAGGCCATTTATAACGCAAAAATATCCTATCATATAGGTATTAATGAATTTTTATTGCATACTTTCAACTAATTTAAATTTGCTTCTTCACTATTGATTTCTGCTCTAATTATTAGCCTAAAAAAATGCTTTTTCAAAGTTACGTAATAAATTGTAGAATATACGAAATATATTGTACGTAATAAATTGTAATAGGGATGTATTTCTGTGTCAATTTACTGACATGGTCGGTAACTACATTAAAGACTGAGCAAAATACGTTATATCGATTGTAATGACGGGAATCCCCCCCAAAAAAACAAAATAAAGAAAAAACGAAATTTTGCTTTTCTGTTTTTAAGTAACTTGTTCTTATAAAAGTTATTACATATGTCAAGAATTTTGCTTGATTCACATCATAAATTTGAAAATGATCCAATATGCTTATTTGAAATTAAAATTTATTCTCAAGATTATGTTCTCTGACAGATATTTTCAGTAACATCGGGATAGTAAATATTGTAGAAAATATTGAAAAACCAAAAACTGTATTTTAGGTTAGAAAAGCCAAAAACGTTATCTTGACATCGAGTACAAAAGCAACTTGATAATGGTTTGTTTGGAACCGCAAATGGGTCTAATTCTGAGGCTTGCATTAGATCAGGGTTTCCCAACCTTTTTCCTACATCGACCCCTTTTAAAAGAATGATTTTCTTCATCGACCCCCTCAGATTTCTCTCTATAATATACAGCATGCAGCATAATTACTTTACTTTTAGCTTTATGCATTTGGCCATAAAAACGGTTATAATTGTAGTATCGACTTCATTTTTAAAAAAAAAGATTCCTTAAATTCCATTCTTTAAAATTAAATCATAATAAAAAAAATTGAGTTTTTTGAAGGTTTTAAAGTGATCTGCCTCCTTAAGGTCCAGTGGATTTCCTCAGCTCTACCTAGTGTTGGTAGACAAATAAAAGCCGACGGCGGCATTCTACACCGATACAAAAGCGTCATGACATTCAACGTTAGATACATGGATCACTCTGACCTATGCAAATCTGCATTTATACATATTAAAACGGATATTGCTATAACGGATAATTACTTTTCTAAAAATTTAAATTAAATTTTAAAACAGAAAAATTTATCACTGACTCCCAATAGACCCTTTTTAAACTTCCCTCGACCTTCAAGGGGTCCGCCTGGACCCCGTTGGGAATCCCTGCATTAGATGAATAAAGTTTGCTTAAAATATCGGATTTTTTAAAAATCTATATTAAAATTCAATACATGGGATATTCTCAACTCCTGCTCTGATATATAAGATTACTCTTTTATATGAATAACATAGTTCAAAGTGTGTTACACGGCTCTTCAATGTGCATTGCATGTTTTCATCATAATCCTAATTCTCCACTTGGAACCGCGTCAGTGTCTGAAGTTAACATGAATATACGAGGAAAATATTTTCTTTAGTACTATGTTAATTATAAAAAAACTTATGACTGTTTATTGTTTGAAAAGAATAAGTCCCTATATTCTAATCTGGATTTACCTTATTTAGATGTACAGTCGATTCTGGTTAATCGCACCATATCGGGACGCGATCATTTTGGTCCTAATAACCGGCCGGTCCGATTACACGAACATGCCCTATTAGGCTTATGCAGTAGGATTTGGTTCTGTCCTTTAGGATTCGGTTCGAATAAGCGGCTGGTCCGATTGACCTGTGGTCTAATTATCCGGATTTGACTGTATTTTAAATGAAAAACTGGATTTAATTAATTTTATTGGGTTATAGATTCAAATGAAATTTAATCCTTTGTTATAAACTGCGCCCTAAAAAGAAAAAATGAAATTTTGTAGAAAAAATAATATATAATTTTCTATCCAATACGCACTATACTACGCAATTTTTAAATTTTAAACTTATATTTTAACATATTGAATAAATTCCTCTGACTACCAGAGGCAAAAGCGATTGAATAAAAAGAAATGATTTAGACTGTAAGCTTTAGAAAAACCTTGATGATGAGCATATAAACTCCAAATAACATTTATCTAACACGTTGCTTCTTTAATAAGAACTCAAAATTAAATGATATCTGTAAGTGTACTGAATTTGGTACATTGCGCAAACTTTTAGTTTTTCTCCCTTCCAGTTACTATGACAAAACAGAGGCATTTCTCCCCCAGTTCTTTTATTCTTTATTATCATTGTTTTACCTACAGTAAAACGGCCTTGCTCGAAGGTAAGAAGGAAGACAACTCACAAAACAAGTTTTTCATCAGTCATAAGTCAGTGAGAAAATTTCAGTTGCGCATCCCTTGAAGAATTTTATTTCTTTATATATGAAATAATTACCCACCTTCCTCCAAATTCTTTACTTTTCCTTTCAGGAAGCTAATTATATGAAACTTACATCTGAAATGCATTTTCCTTTTCAATAGCTGATAAAATATTGCCATTTCTGACATAAGCAAAATCATCAAAAATCTTTATTGCAACTCATGCGAAGTAACATGAGTATTAATAATCAATATTTTAACTAACATTTATTCTCGCAATGCATTAATTGCTCAAAATGAAAGGATACATTAATTATCAAAATGCGATTAATTTCATCTCTACTTATTAAAAATGAACACTTTCCTGGGGTATTTTACTAGAGTGACTTCTCCTGTTTCTTCTTTTAAAAATCTTATACACTTTTGCTCCTGTATGGTCTTGAAAGTTAACATTTCCTTTTCGCGTTATTAAAAATTTTTATTCTAGGATAATTTTCAGGCATATTTAACATTTATCATCAGTTAATGAAGGTTAAAAAAGTATTAAATCACACCGAATATATTGACCCACATATTGAGCAAATACTGATCAGGGAATGTTTCGAGAAATATTGTTATGAAAAGGAGCCCTCAATTTTCTTGAGTTAGAAATTAGGTAAAAAAGAAATAAGAATTTTTAATAAAAGAATTCTAGTTTTTCTATTTTACCTACTTAGAATATAAAAGCGGAAAATGTCAACCAAATTCTGTCAAATAAAAAAATCATTAAATATAAAACCCATTCTAAATGCCTATAAATATAACTATTGGGAAAATAAATTCAAATCTATCAAGTCACAAAACTTAAGGATAGGAATGCATTTTTTTTGGATGGAACTTCAATACGTTAAAAAAACTGCATGGCAATATTTTCATTCTGAAATCAAATAACTTTAACGCAGTTTTGAAAACATGCCAGAAACTTACTCTTTCAGATTTCTTTCTATTCTCTTGATTTTTTTTGAGTTTTTCTCTTTTGAAATAAAAGTTGGAGTTGTATAAATTTAAATATCTCGAACGCATGCTCTTTCAACTTGCATCATGTCCATTAAGCAAAATATATTTTTTAAATATTTATATTTATATCAAAACATACAGAGATTTACTACATTTTAGACAAAAAACTTAGCAGAAATAGATATTACTATATTTCTACAAGAGGATGATTTTCATGATTCTTTATCATGAAAATATGTCAGCAATATATATAGAAACAGGTACAAAACGATATTTAAATTCTCAGTTTTTAATTTATCAATGGACATTTCTTGCAGATTTTCAGTACGGAAATAATTGTTCTCTAGGAATGTAAATAATTTTCCATAAGGTACGTGAAAAACGGATATCTCTGGAGTATTATTCACGCCTTTAAACAGTTTTCCCTTCACCTTTTTATGCCATACACGTGTATCATGCTGACATATTTTCAAAATCATTACGCCTCATCTCCCTTGAAAAGAAAAGTTCTTAGTTTTTAATATTCCGTAATTACAGCATTATTGTCTGCCTCATTCAATACAAATCGCTATTTTTTAAAACTGAAATCAAATTAGATTTTATAGATGCTTTAAGTTGATATTCTTCATCAGTAAAATAAAAATTTCTTATACTATTCAAATATATATATATATATATATATATATATATATATATATATATATATATATATGAATAGCAAAAGTATTAGCATTATAAGTCATAAAATATGAATCAAAACTTTGCTTAGTACAGATTTTTTTTCTTTTTTATATAACATTTGAAATACATGTGCATATATATTTAAAAACCACTGCTGCTTAAGCAAGGTGTTTCGATTACATCCATGTATGCGAATGGTTTTCCTATATTTAATAGAACATTTGATTCATGCACTCAAATTTTACCAAAACCAGCTTGCTAATACTATTTTCCGCCACATGTATGAGAAAAGGAAATAAAGAAAATTCATTTGATAACAACTTTAGGAGTTGTACTTGCAAAAGCGGATTGTTGGTGAAGCTTGTTTGCCCAGCTTTCTTGCCATGGGGAAAACGGGCAGCGTTAAGCGTTATCTCCGCCCAGCGTAAATAATTAGTCTTTCAAAATGCTTTTTGCTCCGTTAAGTACGCTAGTCGTATATCTAAATTTAAACCCAGCTATTCGCTCAATACGGTGCACGTTTTTAATTGCAAGTGGTGACTGGTCTTTGTCAGAGATAATTTCAAGGAAAATTTTCAAGTAAGGAAACTCACCGCAGCTTAAAATGTGTTTAAACAGCGTTCAGGATAGGCACACATGACAGCTCACTGGAATAATTCTGGCACGTATTTCATTGAACGTTTCTCAATTTTTGTACTTTCAGTTTGAATTCTTTTTATTTAAATTTAACAATACAAATCTACAAATGGAAATTACACAAATAGCTGCAACACAAGGCTGGTAAATATTGCTACTGTAGCATGTAAAAGTACAATATTTAATATGTGAGATAATTTATCAACTGTTGAACTGAGTTAAAGTGTTACAACATTTCACAGCTTTATAATGTGACTTAAAACTTTTTTTGGGAGAAAAAAATCTAAAAGTTATAATTCATTATGTATGAACTGAATGTTTATAATCATTTAGCAAAAACTTAACGGTTGATAATTTCAGGAAAGCGGCCATGCACTATTATAATACTATATTAATATATTGATATAAATTAATATATTACTCGAGTGCCGAAGAATATAATTTTTCGTGATATTTCAAATCTTTCAACCACACATCTGAAAGAAAGAAATGCTTAGTTTTTAACTCAAAATCTTGATGTGGCTACATATAGATCAACATGCATATAGACTAGTAAAATGTAGGAAAATTTTAGTTTATTTTTACATTTTTTTAACTACTCTGATGAAAAATGTGATTGGCACACCTAAGATTATTTAATTAAATACCCTTGTATAAATACGCACAAACTCTAAACCCAAAATTCAAAACATTTATAAAAATCGAAATCTAAAGTATCTTATTATAACATTCATTCTTATTTTAATAACTTTGACGTATTTTTGTTCTTTGATATCAATACAAAATGTTGTTATATTTGTTTAATTGATAAAACAAAAATTGTTCTTTTTAAAAAAATCTACTGAAAATCCAAGTTAACTAAAAGAAAGTAAATAAATCAAAACGGTTCATTGCTGTTATTTTTAATATTCATACAACATATTCATACAGTATATAAGTCGAAAAATCCATTTAATTTCGATAATTTATTAATCCACTTATGTAGATTACTATCTTCAATAACCATTGATCTAAAACCGGGTTCCGTTTAAGATATTTTAGAAGTAAACTTGAAATATGGGGTGACAGGTATTTATGACTCTCTGAAAATTAACTGGACGTTTTCGCAATTAATAAGGTTTCAGCATTACACATAAATGTTCCCCTTCTATATTCTCTGTTTAGGTATTTGAAGTTTAAAAATCTTACAGAAAATATTAAAGAAAACGGGATGGAATTAACTTTGCTTTCTAGCTGACACCGCTCACATTTTATTGTACAGATAATCATTCTTAATATATTATTCTAATTTATTATTAAGAAAGTTTCTCCATAACCATATCCCTCTAAAAATTGATGTTGTGGGTGAGAACCATATTTATACAACATAGAACTTGAAAGAAGAATATTAAAAATAGAAGAATACAGTTTTCAAAAAGTTACAAGACGTATTTTTCAATTATCTTGTATAATTCTATTGCAGTGAATGATTGAAATTACTGAACCTTCGAAAAATGTCACTTAAAATGAAGTATAATTTGTACTTTAAAAAAGACAAAGATAAACAAAAATTTCAACTTTGCATTTCGATATAAAACTTAATACTAAGTACATTATATATGAAACAGACTTTTTTGCTTATTGTAAGACTAGATTAAACTTTTTAGAAAGAAAACTCTAACATAGTTTTAACAATAGCTACTAGTATGTATGATATTTAAAATGCGTACCAAATCGTCTGATACGTTCCATGACTCGAACGTAAACTGGCGGCAAATTTAAGAGCTCGTAACGTTTGCGTACGCGGAAATAAATATTGTACTCTTTATATGATCGTGATACCGATAGATAGAAAAGATGTAATTATAAATTTTCTGTATAGTAGTGTAGATATTTATGATTTATTAGTTTATCCCAGGTGAAGGCAATATAAAATTGTCGATGTGAAATGTTCGCAAAGATAAGGTAATATGTGTTTTTCGAAATGTCAATTTTTGTACTGTAATATATGTACGCTCCCATGTTAAAGACACCGGTATCACCGGCACTTTTCACTTTCTCCCGCGTACGTTTTTTCCCCGCCGAAAACAAACGCGTTATTTTCGGAGCTCCATTTCAGGAAAATGCGCCAACCGCTCCCCGCATCTTTTAGTGCTTATTCTTAGTCTGAGCCCAAGATATTGAGTCAAAGTTTTTGTACTCGGGCTTTCAGTCTGTGAGAGCGCATCCCACCCCTACCAGTGCATGCATGGAGATGAAAAAGCGCTCTCTTTCCGATTTCGGGATCGCACGTGGACCGCGCGGATCAATGTGTGTCGAAGAGGAGTGCGTCGATCGAAATGGAATTGTCGGGGACTTATTAGGAGTTCAAAGGCCCATTCTGGAGAGTGCTGGTGAGAGAAACCGGGCCGACAAGCTAGTTAGAGTCGCCCGCGGGTGAGAGAGTACTGCATCGCTTAGAGAGTGATGTGCGGATGGGGCGAAAATGTAATGAAATTACTCACCTATTTGAGAGGCGATGGCATACAGGCAGAGCACGTGTACACACCAAGAAAAGCCTGAGTTCGTAAGTATATTTCGAACACCCGCCATTAATAACAACGGCTAGTAGAGACTCGGCGTGGTTCAAAGAACACCATTCAACAAATATTTGAGTATGGGGTTTTAAATTCAATGTAACTGAAGACTGAGTATAATAAACAATGGCGCTAAATTTTGGGAACACGGGTCTTGCCGGCTTGTGTGGCTTCAAGTCATGGTTCTGCACGTTGCACACGGTCCGCAAGAACGCAAACGTCACATCCAGCAAAATGCACGGCTCCAGCACTCTCTCACAATCACGAAAATGAAGCAGCCTCGAAACGAAGCAACCGGAACCAGCGACGCTAGTTGCGAACTATTCCCAGTTCTGCATTATGGACGGGGACGCCATCTAGCGGGAGTGCGTGAAGAGATCAAGGCTGTCACATAGACCGTAGATTTAAAAAATAAATAAATAAATGACAAGGATGGGGGGGGGAGAAAATAAAGGTATGAAATATGCATACCCTTCATTTAAATGAGCACAAAAAAGAACTAACTATCCTTTTTTTTTTTTTTCACGGCTTTACGATATCGACGGCTTTTGCAAAAGGAAAATCATTCGACCACGTGTTAAACAGCATCAGAGATAACAGTTTAAATTCCATTAACATCAAAATTAATTCTTTGAGCGTAAATAATTCGTAAAGAAATATGAATTTACAGAAAAATTTTCCGATTATTTTAATAAAGACATTTCGCTCAACTCGTATCATTGTATCACTTCTCAAAACTATCTTTCAGTGAAGAAAATAGTTCATAGAAAACTTTCCCCGGTTCACCTTTTCATCCAAACTTGTTTTCTTTCCCCAAAAAGTAAAAGAAAAACTCGTTTTCTGGAACACTATCTTATTTATTTTAGTACAATGCGGTTTATTTTTACTAATATCGGCACTTATTCATTTTCTCTCAATTGACAATAACGATTATAACCTTGATATAAAAGCTTCTCTAGAGGCGGTCTTTTTAAAGAGTAAATTATAATCGCTTTGAAAACTCAAATAATCCTTCATTCTCCGTATGAATGAACAAAATGCTTCAGCTACAGTTATCATCGCACAGTTAAGGAAAAATTTTTAATGGCAAAACATCAAGTTGATCTTCAACCTTTTTTTTTTCTGCTTCATGAAGAAACATTTCGAATTCGGTTTATTACGCATTTTTTTTAAACAAAAGTACAAAAAAATTAGATTTATATTGTCAGAAGTAAAAATTGATAAAGTGATGCATGCATTGTTTTTTAATTAAATTGGTTTTTAACAAGGCAGTAATAAAATATGAGTAGTTTCTAGACTAATAAAATAGTTCTTATCAGTGTAAAGGCTCACAAACATAATATTACCACTTTGGGTTGAAATGTTTTAAAAGGATTAAAATTGAAACCAGACAGACAGAAATAAGACTATTAATTGCATTGAAATATTTTGAAATGAGAGACGATTGTAAGCTTTCAAAACGCTTCTAAAACGACATTAGAGATTCTATTCACTTTTTTTATTCATGTTACATTTGCTTCAATGGAAAGATCATGCGTTATTTCAATAAAAAAAAATTATAATATTAGTTCAAAGTCATTTAAAAATATCATTCTAATTTTGTTTTCAATCAATATATATATATATATATATATATATACAGTCGAACCTCCATATAACGAAGTAGCAACATGCCGGAAAAAAAATTCGATATATAGAAATTTCGATATATAGAATTGATCTTAGTTTTATCATAATTCTCCTAAAACATTAAAATTAAAGCTAATTTTCGTATACGAAACTCCATTTTCAATTTATATGCGAATCACATTAAATGAAAGTTAATAACTAAAAAATGAATTTATATGAAAGATTTATTGAGTACTATATACCTTTAAAAAAAACAATAATCCAGACAGTGGTTACAGTGATCACAGTTACATTCTTTAAAAAATAAAAAATAAAAACTACGAATATCTTGCTGAACAGCCAGTTTTGCGGAAAGTTCATCAAAGAAATGCTCGCATTTATTCAGTCCATTAAAAACTTCATCAGGGACATTTTCCGCGAATTGAAGTCCACGAAGTATTGTTTCAAACGCCAAAAATTGGGAGATTTTATTCTAAAGTGGAATAAAATCTCCCAATATGTCGTGAAAAAAATTTCGATATATAGAGATTTTTTCGATATATAGAAACAGTTTTTCTATGTAATGAACATGTAAATTTGCAAAGAGTTCGATATATAGAAAATTTCGATATAGAGAAGTTCGATATATGGAGGTTCGACTGTATATATATATATATATATATATATATATATATATATATATATATATATATATATATACATACATATACATATACATATACATATACATATACAGTTTTCTGTTTGGTAGAGGGCAAGATTTCCAAGCGCTGTATAATAGATACAACGTTCTTTTGAGAATTTACGCCTAAGACTTCAATCTACCAAAATCATAGAAAAAACCCTTTTCTATGCAGAATGAACAAATTCTCCTATATAGTTATGATTATAAAAAAATATTCGTGCAAAATCAACTTTCCCAATAATGATAAAATTTTGATTACTTAAAATGAAAAATCTTAATATTTGGCATATCTAAATTGTAGTAAATGATACTGAAAGTTTATTAAAAAACGGTGTGATATGTTTTAGTCTTACATTTTATAAAAGTTAAAAATGAAAACCATATTATGTTGTCCGACAGCATTTATTTACTTCAAATGTATAATGTCTGACCGCAATCGATTGCTTTATAAAGCGGTCAAGTTACGGTAATTAAATTCCTGCACTATATTACACAAGCAGTTTTATGCAATAAAAATATAAACATTTTGGTTTGGTAAAAAATGCCTTTGAGTGTCAAACTTTTATCAGCTGTGAGAATGTAGCGCTATTGAAACTTTAAATGTTCTCGAATCTTACTTTTAAAATATTTACTTAACTAGTCTACTAATAATTTAATTTGATTATGGGAAATTGGATAATGGCGCCAGATAATATTGTAAACAGCAGGAACGTATCACGCAAAACGTGTGATTGAAGTGAATAGGTTATAAGTTTTTCCATGTATTTGCGTACTTGGAAAAACAGAGCTATTTAACTATATACATTTAATATGACGGCCAAATGGAAATCATTTTACGCAAATCAAAGTAATTTATCGTTCTAACATCACATTTTCCGATTGGAATGAACATATTAGTCCTACAGTATTTTTCCATTTAGGATTAGGATTAAAAAATAATAATAAAGAGAAAAACATATGATTTTTTAAAGTTTGCAACAAAATCAACTGTAAAGTTCTGTCGAATGATGATAAATTTAGAGACGGTGAACGTATAATTGAGTAATAATAAATGTACAGTTGAACCCCATTGTAGCGACCCCGGTATATAACGAACTCACGGATATAGCGAACGAAAATGTTAACCCCGCCATTTTCCTATTGCATTTAATGCTAATTTATCCTTTTATAGCAAACCTCCGAAATCTTAAGAATCGGCTATAATGAACCTTTTTTTTTTCAGTCGACCACTGATTTTCTTTTTACTTTTTAAGAGTGTTGAAGATACAACGAATGTTGAAGAAGCAAAAAAATGTTGAAGAAGAAGATGATAAAGATTTACCTATTGCGATGTGCATAGAAAAGCACAAAATTTCATCACTCTCAGATTGTGACACGCAATTGTTCGAAACATGTGATGATGAAATCATTGCATATGGAAATCCGACTGATGATATTGTGGAAGAAATTAAAATGAATCATTCTGAAATCGAAGATTCTGCATCTAATGCTCATGAAGAGGAGCACATAAATGACGAAATCCCCACCATCTCAGATGCTAGAGCAGCAATACGTGTAATTAATAAATTTTTGTCTACAAAACAGGGGAAGAACGAGTGTTGGATTCATTTCATGTATTGGGCAAAAAAATTCATAATTTGTTTTCTTTAAATCGGCATTACGTCATCAGAAGATTACCGATTATTTCTGTACCAAAACAGTGAGCAACAATTAAAGGCAAAATGAATTTATTTCCATTTGTCTTCATTTTTAGTTCATTTAATTAGTATTGTGACAGTTTAATGTACTCTATTTTAGTCAATTTAATTCATTAATGATCATTTTTAATAGATTTTATCTTTTTTTAAATACATCATTGTTGAATACACATAGCAACTAATGAGTTATACATTTTGTGAACTCTAACATTTTTCTTAACGGTTCGGATATAGCGAACCACCGGACATAGCGAACAAAACCTTTGGTGCCTTGAAGTTAGTTATGATGGGGTTCGACTGTATATAGTTATTTTGTATTCTTGCTTATTTTAAAAGGATGTGGTTAATGCGCTATTTGCTATCTAATTCAATAACCTTCTGGAGTAATTGATGAGATGCGTCCCTTTTAAACTGGTTTTATTCGATTGCAAATGGGAAAACCATAGAGTTAATATCTGTTTTGAGATACATTTACATTGTTTTCCTTGTGGATATTGAGAAAATTATAAATAGATTATTTTCCTACCGAAAATCGTGTTTGACCTCTTATTATAGGAGATAGCAATATGGCAATAACCATAGATTTTTTTAACTATAATTTCCAGAGTATATATTATTTTCTAATTAAATAACCATTATTTACTGCACTTTCTCTACAGTTGTATAATTATAGAAGAGATATCCTAACGTAAATTTTGTTTTAATGCACCAGATTTACAAAGTTATCCCAGAGGAAAAGAAGACCAACATATTTTTTTTATGACATAAATGCTCATTTGTAGTTAAGTATTTTTAGAATTTATAGTATTTAAAATTTTTCATATTGTAATGCTTCTACATTTATTATACAAGAACAGCAATATTTGGCGAAATACAGTTGTGTAATTGTTGTATAGATTAGAATTGAATGTATTACGTAATGAATGAGAAAGGCTGAATTTTTTTTATAACGAACAAAAATAATCTATTATCTGTTGTTCATAAAATTACATCCTTGAAAGTTATTGTGTAGGGTAGCATTTGCATTAAAATTTACTAAAATAGAGATTTATATAAAGTGTGTTTAATGAGATTAATGTTAGATGGAATCATCTAAGTTTAATTTCCGTAGTATATTTTACGCAGCTTAGATTCATTTCGTTATGAGCTGGATATCCAGGTACTTGCACAAGGCCTCATGAAAATATACCTAGTTAAATATAATGAAAATGTAGTATGCTATAAAAGTCATAGATAGAATGAAATTTTTCAACATAAAAAATAGGGTTATAATTGAAAAGTAATTCCTTTAAAGGGGGCAATAGAGAGGTCTGAAACAGACAATAGAAAATATGGTGCATTACAAAAATATATCAGATGCATAAAAAGAATTGAAACTAAAAATCTTAAGAAATTACATGAAATTTTATGTTTATTTTGTTTGTTTTTGTTTTTAAAGTCTCAGAGAAATATTCACATAAATAATGGGTAATTGTTCTCCCTACTTTAGCTTGACAGGTACTGTTTGTGGAACTGATTTATGGGTTCCCGTGTCTGTAGCACTGTAACACTTACATCGCAAATCGTTTTTGCGGCTGGTTGTATAGAAAGGTATGGTGACAATTTTTAATTATTTTAATTTGCATGGTTTGACACCAGAGGATAATAATCATCGGCTTAGTTGTTCAGCAGTGTTAATAGAACTGTTTTTGTAAACCTCAAAAGTTTAAATTGAAATTAATAGATTGATATTCTTCACTATTTGTAGAGGTCTGAAAATTATCGTATATAAATTTATTGATACTTACAGTAAAAAATAAAGTTGGAGTCTTCGAAAATTGTAGAATTATCAAATATTATACTGCTGGCCATTAAAATTGCAACCCCAGGAAGGAACGCAAAAACCAAAACTTTACTTAGTTTACGTATACAGCATAGTAGGAAAAAAACATGATTAAATTTGTAGGCAATCTAGGGGTATACAGGGTCCGAAATTAGTACACACAGCTGCTACCCCTGGCAGCTAAAACTGCTCTATCCCGGTTAGGAATCGAGTCGGGCTTGGATGATAGATACAGACAAGTCATTCCATCCCGCTTAAAGTCTATGCCACACTTCATCAATCGTAGTGGCTGGAGAGCGGTGGTGGCCCAGTTTTTTAGCATCCCATAACCAGATGTTTTCAATGGGTGAGAGATCTAGAGAACGTGCTGACCAGGGCAACAGTTGAACACCCCTGTGTCGAGGTAGATCAGGACACGACGGGCAACATCCGGTCTTGCGTTATCTTGTTGAAAGATGGCGTCTCCGAGGCCTCGAAGATAGGGCACAGCCACCGGCCTTGAGATCTGAGAAATGTAACGCTGGCTTTTCAGATTACGGAAGACGCGAACAAGAGATGTTCGTGTCGTGTACCCAATGGCTGCCCATACCATCACTCCACGTGCAGGGCTCGTATGACGATACCGAATGCAAACAGGCCACGTGCGTTCTCCTCAGTGCCTCCAGACACGGATATGTCCATCATGATGCTACACAAAACCGGGACTCACCTGAAATTTTGTCGTTGGGCACCCCACTATGGCCGCACGTCTCTATGCTGCAGTGTCAAGGAAAGCCGAAATAATGGTCGCCTTGCAGATAGTCCGTGCTCCTCAAGACGTCGTCGCACTGTCCGTGCTGCAAACAAGCCAATTTCCTGACTCAAGGTCCATGATGTGGCTGTACGATCCTGCAAGGCCGACATGATAGCATGTCTGTCCTCTTGGGTGTTAGTGGCGGGAAGCCTCTGATATCCTGTATGGCTTTCAGTATGACCCTCCTGAACTCATCCATTCCATATTCGCATGACAGTCGTTGGATTCCGACCAATGCGAGTAGCAATATCGCGGAACGATACATCGCACTCTCAATAGGCCACGATCCTGTCACTATTGAATTCCAGCACTTGGTGGTAGCCATTTCTCCTTCTTATACGATACATAACATGATCTTCTCACAAACAACCAACATCCAAATGTGATTTCCGAATGAGAAACCCGCTGCGCAACTTTCCTGTTATACAAAGTTCGAGATGTCGTTTCTCCCTCCTGCGTTATTCGATTGCTCTTAAATGCTAATCATTTGCATATCCCTGCATCTTCTTCCTTTCGTGTGAATTTGACATTTGTATCATCCCACCTTCATGGTGTTACAATTTTAATGGCCAGCAGTGTAGTTTTGGGAGAGTCATTACGAACTTGACAACTTTTTTCCGGACTCTGGCCTATCAGAAATGCTTTGATTTCAACTACACTGCTGGCCACCCAAATTGCAACACCAAGAAAGACAAGAGATATCACAACAAAATTTATTTTGTAGATAACATGTTGACCAAGTATCAAATGATTAAATTTATAGACTTCTGTGAAGTGTGGTTCCTGCCAAAATCAGTAGCCAGAGTAGCCGCCATTGTTGGAGATCACCGCTGCCACACGCTTCGGCATTGATTCAAAGAGACTTTGGATGAGTTCTTGGGGTACAGCAGACCAAGCAGCTTCCGCATGTTGCCAAAGTTGATCTGCTGTGGCAGCTGGGGATGGAATCTGGGTCCATCGTAGAGCAACCATGGACCACATGTTTTCTATCAGCGAAAGATCCGGAGAGCGAGGCGGCCAGGGAAGCAATTCAATCTGGCGATTGACGAAGAACCGTTGGACAATGTGTGCCACGTGTGGTCGCGCATTATCCTGTTGAAATATGGCTGTGGGCAAGCCCTGAAGGTAAGGAAGGACAACTGACTCCAACACCTCGGAGATGTAGCGCTGGCTGTTCAAAGTACCGGCAATGCGTACTACAGGTGTGCGAGAGTGATATCCAATACCGCCCCATACCATAATACCCGGTGCAGGACCAGTGTGGCGGTGCATAACGCAGCTGTTCAGCATCCTCTTTTCACGGTGTCTCCAGACTCGAATGCGACCATCGTGGTGTTGCAGACAGAAGCGTGACTCGTCAGTAAAGACAATTTCATTCCATTCTGCCGTCCACATCCTTCTGTCATCGCACCATTGGCGGCGGAGACGTCTGTGGTTCTGCGCCAAGGGTAGAGAAAGCAATGGACGTCTTGTGGACAGACCACTCTGCTGTAAACGGCGTAGAATGGTACGCGCAGACACTGGATGATGCGTTACAGACTGCATGTGCTGTGCTATGGTTCGTGATGTGACTGAGCGATCCGTCACTGCCATGCGCACAATTTGCCTGTCATCACGTGAAGTGGTGCGCTGAGGTGGATGCGATCGAACACGCCGGTCCGTCGTACCCTCCTGCATCCAACGATCACATATCCGCATTACAGTTGTTTGTTTCGTCCAACACGACTACCGATTTCCCTGAACGATAATCCACAATCTCGGTAGGCCACTATCCTTCCTCTGTCGAACTCGGATACTTGATCAAAAGAGGATCGCTGTTTTCGACGAGGCATAATTGATCGTTTTTTTGAAAAAACCACAAGAAAAACTCAATTGCCTAACTTGAAATCGTCGAAATCTCCAAGCCTTAAATAGCGCTTTGAAGTGGCGCCACAGGCGCGCGTGATGTGCGTCTGCGCTGAAATTCTAATCATTTGCATATCTCACCTCCGCTAATGCATGTTGTAATTTTCATGTTATTTGCATGTTTCCTTCAGGGTGTTGCATTTACAGTGGCCAGCAGTGTATTTAGATCTTGAACTTACCAAAGGAAACTGTTGCATTTGTCCATAATTTGTCTTTGAAATTTTTTAATGGCATAAAAATCTCAATAATTTTACCAAAATAATAACTTTGAAAGTCGAAAGGTATTATCTCGTTCTTAATTTAAATAATTCTTAGTTTCGATTCATTTCCATTCGGAGCCCAGTGATTCAAGATTCCTCCAACGAAATTCTCGAGCGAAGAGGAGAAAAGCTTTTATGGGTAAGAAAATGCAGGAAAGAAAATGTAAATAAATGTGAACATGGTTGATAGTGCCAAGGCCCTCTGCGCCTCAACGTAAAGTAGAGTTATTTTTATATAGTGTTTTTTTTTTCCTCTCTCAAAGTTAACCTTAGAGTTTTATAGAAGACTTTGTAATGCCGACACATTTCACGACACTTTAAGAAATTTCTTTCATCCATAATAAACAAGATATGCTGAAAGGGCGGTGGGGGAGAATTGTACCCACCATCTTTGGCTGCAGTGGCCGATACTCAATTCACGGAATTAATTGCTTATAGTTGCGCACCCTTGAAATTTGAAGTTATAATTTTAAAAGTGGCGTTTTATTCTTACCTTGAGAACGATTATGCAATTTTAAAGGATATCAAACAGCTAATATTATATACCAAATACTCTGATATAATGTATGGTGCATATTCTTTTGATAATAATTATTTAACTCATACATCAAGAGACTCAATGATATACATAATGCTTTAATACAATCCTTTTATT
Organism: Dolomedes plantarius; assembly: GCA_907164885.2. Taxonomy (NCBI): domain Eukaryota; kingdom Metazoa; phylum Arthropoda; class Arachnida; order Araneae; family Dolomedidae; genus Dolomedes; species Dolomedes plantarius. The sequence goes on along the minus strand of OU015494.1, from coordinate 153,069,888 downwards.
AGATAAACCCCACGGCATTGAAAAAAATGCTATCAATAACAGAGACCAAATAATATCATCCTTATACTATACAAATGTTTTTTTCAATTTTCTACCCGCATTCTTTTAAATATAGAAAATATTATTTCTCTGCAAAATGTATTTTAGGTAATAGCCTTATGCACTGGCCAAATATTATTGAGAACAATGTAAACAAAAAGTAATCAAATATATTCAGTTTGAATTCTAACATATGATGAGAATAAATCTGAAATAATCTTGTTTAGTAGTTAAATATTTGTAAAAGTTAAGTGATTATTCAATAAATGACTGTAGGACAATGAAGAGAAGGATTACTTTCCAGACAATCTACCAGTAGGATGGAAACCCACAATGAGTTCACAGCAATATGCATAAAATATTTGATGAGAAACACACCTTGTTAATGTGGAGTATCTCTGGAAAAGATCTATTTGAGAGCGCGTTATGTCCAGTATTTGTAGTACTGTTCTGTACTTGTGTGCTATGTGACCATGAAACAGCCCAGACTTCAAATCAACTGCAAATTTTTGGAATGAATGAGTCAATGAAAGACCAATTAGAACAGAAGAACTCCTTACGACTATCAGGCACATCCATTTATGCTATCGTATTTCAATTATTTTCATTATGTTTTATCTATTACATGCAATGATGTGATGTTATTGTTGTTTCTAATCCCTCCTGGTATAGCTGAGCTAAACCAGGTCCATGAGTCCATATACCCTCAGTAAGTCCATTAATAGGCGAGGATCGATAACAAAGTCCTCTCTAGATAAATTTAAGCAAGTTAGGATGTTACCATGAGTGGCCTGCTCATTATTAAACTTTTTACAAATAGGAAAGGTTTTGTTTTGTCGATCAAATTTTAGGCACCTCAAGTGGCCACATTGCAAACCATAGAGGTTGCAATCTGCTCAGCTCTATCATCCTTGAAGACAAGATATGCTGAAAGGGAGAGAAGTTATCATTACACAACTGACTGCACTGTAAGAACTCTTATAGTGCAATCAGTGATTTCTAATTTACTTGGCAAAACCAGCCTAATTACAAACTACAGTGGTTTGTAGTTAGGCTGGTTTTGAAGTATTGAAACTGTTGTTCTACCAAGTACATTATTTTTTCTTTAGATTTTGTATTTTACTCTCCTTTATGTACATTAAAGAAATTGAAAATTTAAAAAAAAATTGAAGTGGGCTTAAACTTTTTCAAACTACTCAAAATGTAAACCTTTTTTTCGTATGTAATCAATGATACACTTTGTAAAAATTATCAAATATAAAATAATTTAACTTCCCCGTAATATTTTCATACTGTCATATCGTAAACATCGTAGTTTCGCATGCAACTTGAGTGAATTATTTTAAAACTAACCTGAGTAATTTTAAAGAAATATTATTTTTTAGATTACCATTATTTTATATCAAACTTTGCCGATGGGTAGGTGTTTTAACTATTTGTGAGGCTATACTAGTTTAATTTAATATACTTCTAGCCAAGTAACTGTTGGAATGAATTTCAAAAATAATTAATGTATGCAATTTACTCTCATTGTGAAATTAACAAAACAAAAATTATTATTTCTATTAAAAATTGTTTTTTCTTATTTTTTCAAAGGGAATTCAAAGGTACACTTTATATAAACTAAAAGGAAATAAATGAGATTCCAGTTTCATAAATTTCTTTCCATTGCTTAATAACAACAGCAAAAATTTGTTTGATATATATATATATATATTTATTTATTTGATACTATTCAAGAAATCATGTTGCAGACACGAACCATACGTTAAATGAAAGAGAAACACTCCAAGTTTATATGTGTGAAAACTTATGTGTAGACTCCAACAGACTCCAGGACGAACACCGGAGAATTCAATTTTCCAGTTAGACCCATTCTCCAGTTAGCTCCTCCACATTTTCCAACAATCGTGCGGCAATTTCTTAACGAAACATTTCCTCAACGAGGGGTTAGACGAGAAGGGTGGATTGTCTGCCCCCCCACGGTCTCCAAACCTTACCACCACGAATTTTTATTTTTGGGATTATTTGAAAACACAAGTGTATTCCATACATGTCTGAAATCTGGACCGTTTAAAAGAAAGGATCCCTGAAGCTGTTTCGCCTGTCACGTCAGCTGTTCTCTGCCGTGTAAGGGAAGAGACTGAATATCGTCTTGACGTCTACGGGGCCACCAAGGGTGCACACATCGAAGTCTGCTGAACAGATAAGAAGCTTGGCGATTTTTCCTCCAATATGACGTATATTTCATTTCTCTATAATGCTTTGTTCCCAAGCTATATATATATATATATATATATATATATATATATATATATATATATATATATATATATATATATATATATATATATATATATATACATACATATATATATATATACATACATATATATATATATATATATATATATATATATATATATATATATATATATATATATATACATATATACATATATATATATATATATATATATATATATATATATATATATATTTATATATATATATATATATATATATATTTATATATATATATATATATATATATATATATATATATATATATATATTTATATATATATATATATATATATATATATATATATATATATATATATATATATATATATATATATACAGGGTGATCAGAAAGTCAATATACATTTGAAAAAGTAATATTTCACGGAATAATGTAGGTAGAGAGGTAAAAATTGACACACATGCTTGGAATGACATCGAGTTTTATTGTAACCACGAAAAAGTTTAAAAAATGGCGCTGGACAGTAAAACGTCAGTGACGCTGCATGAGAATCGCATAAAAGGAGCTGTGCATTTTCCTGAACTGTTGATGCTATTCTACGAACTTTCAATTCTCATTTCGGTGGTACTTCTGCTCTCCGCTGACATTATCCTGAAATATCTGTGTTTGAAGGCGTTGGCCTAGGTAACACAGTTAGCCAATTGTTCCTATGGTCCTAAGGAGGGAATCAGATGCACCAGCAATCGCAGCATGTTGACGTTACCAGAAAAGGCACTGTTAGTGAAGCTGTCCTATCAGAATGGGGAATCTGCTACTGCAACTTTACGATCCTATCGCCATAGGAAGGGCATCCGAAAGGGTAAAGGTCCTATGTCAATTGCAGCTGTGAAGAAAATGATTTTGAAGTTCACGATGGACCGACATCAATAGGGATGGTAAAAGATAACATCCAACTTCAATGTCTCACCATAAATAGAGATATGCTGTACAGTGCTGTTCACAACATTGTCCCTCGACTACAGCTATTGCTGAGGAATGACGGTTGAAATATTGAGCATTTGTTCTGAAGAACTTCATATTTGCTTTGTCATAATTTGTTATGCTATAATTATTGCTTTTCTTATCACATGAAGTACCATCTGTCACCCATTTTTAAAAGTTTTTTTGCGGATGCAATAAAACCAAACCCCATGTCATTCCAAGCATGTGTGTCAATTTTTACCTCTCTACCTACATTATTCCATGAATTATTACTTTTTCAAATGTATACTGACTTTCTGATTACTCTGCATATATATATATATATATATATATATATATATATATATATATATATATATATATATATCCTTTATTTAGTCATCTTGAAGGAGTATTTAGTCATATTAGACATTCTATTCATTAAAGAATATTTTTAGATAAAAAATTTTATTTTAGAAGGGTTGAAAGGGAGTGTAAAACATCTTTAAATGCAGATAAAAAAATTTCGTATATTCTTCCCTTTTTACCTAAAAACTATTCTGTCACAGGAAATATCTCTACTGATAATATTTCATGTAACATCGAGCAGATTAATCGATTATACATCTGAGCTTTTATGAGGAATGTGCAGATCTTAACGGAGATACAACAGATTATATTAAATACGAGAAGGAGAGAACTTACGCTTAATGGAGACAAATTTCTCTCACGAGGTTAGAAAAACTTGTGTTTTTTAAAATTACCTACTTGAGCTGTATGGTTGAAAATACAACAATCTTCTACAAATTCGGATTCCCTTTTAACTGAGAGTAATTCAAGGGAAAATATGGCTATATTTCTCTTTGTTTATTTCTTAAGGAGACAGTAGACGTTGAGATTTAACTTTTTTATTTTACATTTTATCTATATGAAATTTTAATCCTGAATATAGTTTAATATTTGCACTATAAACGACATAAAAAAAAATTTCTATTTTATTTATAAAAATTTTTTTTACTTAAAAATTAAAAAGAATTAATAAAATTTTAAAATGTCCCTTGCGCTAAAATTTTTACTTTTTTATAATAATTTTACTTTTTATTTATTTATTATACCATAATGAAACATTCTGTGCATTGAATTACAAATATCTCAATATTTTATTTTTTTAAAAGAAGTAAAACCGATTAATGGATGAATTTTTTTCAAAAATTTCACTTCTTTGTATACAAACAGTCACTTTTTATAAGTTACTCTTCTTTAAAACAAAAATGCATGCACACATTTATTAATGTATGTATAAAGATAATGTATGGTAAATATCGTGTAATTTGAAGCAAAAATATAGCGCGTATCACATTTTAAATTCACATTATCGAGAAAAATTTCATTTTGAGAAAATTGCATACAAAGTGAAATTTAAAGGGCAAAAGTGGATTGTTTATAAACATATAAATGCTAATAACTTCGTTAAAAATTATCGGATTTTGATGCGGATTTTTGCATTTGGTACATTTTGATTTGTAGAACAATATAGCATTAAAAACAAAAATTCGATGCTTTGGTCAATTTTTGCCGATTTCAACGTACAACGTCCCCTTAAAAACTGTAAGTCCTCGGGGATATCTGTTTATTTTTAAATTTAGTGTTATGTTTCATGACATATCAAATACTATTTTTTTAGAAAAATTATCAGCAACACTGGCCTATCTTCTTTTACGTCAAAATTTTGAAGATATTTGGATTTTGGATTAAGAGCCCAGAAATAAACAGGTCCATCAAAACACACATGCCATGGTGTGTCTCATTGGGTGAGGTGACTAGCTCGGGCGATCAGTATTGAAACTATAAGTATGGTGTGTTAATAAAGTGCGGAATGTCGAGATTTTTGACGTGCCCAGGAATTGCAGTTGCGACCCATTTCCTATGGTCCTATGGTTCCTATGGTTTTTGACGTGTCTTCGTACTTGAACAAAATCTATGTTTGCATTATATGGATACCTTAAGAGAATAAAAAATCCTTTATAAAATGTTGCATAAAGCGTACAATTTTCAAGCACAAAACCTATTGATCAAAGTAGTCGAATATATGTTTAATAGCACTAAGATCTGACCTGCAGAGAGAGAGGAAAGGCAATGCAATCAATTCTCCACTAACTGAATAGCATGAAAAAGATGCGTTATATATCTGAAATTACGTTTGTCAGGCCGTTGACGAATACGATTACGGGCTGACTCGGGATTTTGAAGGTCGACAAGCTGTCTGAGTACTTATATTTATAGCAGGTCTCTCAAGGGTATGGTTGTAGTCAGTGATAACATGAAATACTTCCCAAATCCAGTGCACTGCCCTTCCTGTCTGTTTCTGCTAGACAATAATGTCTGGGTGGTCTTGGTCGTAAAAAGTCGTAGTAGGCAACTATTATACAAGCTGTAATGGTGGATGTAAAAGTGACGAGTAAAGGCTTCAGTTATCCTTGGTGCAGTTTCTCCGTAAATATTCAAATTCATTGAGTAATTCGGGTATTTTGAAAAAAAAACACTGATGGGTTGTGGTTTTTGTTGATTGGTTATCTATAACTTTTTCTTGCGCAAGGTTCATTGAGGTTAAACTGCGTCAAACGAGTTTATATAAATTCATAAGCACAATACCTCTTATAGAAACATACTTTAAAGTGTCATAAGGAGCGATATTTGTAGTTTATTTCTCATGCTTAAATCCAAAAGAATTTTAGTTAATATATTAAAGAAGCACCTTTTTCGTCTGTTCGGGTGTAAATACTGTAGTATATTATGCGTACTGTTATTTTTTACCTTGTCCGTCCGTCCACCGCACTCTCTAACTACCTACCGACTAAAAAACCACAGCATTGAGGTTTATCTACAACTTTTCGCGGGTATGCAATAACTGTAACTTTCTTAAACTCTTTTAGCTTATACACTTTCAACTCACAGTTGTTTCTCATCAACACTCTCCCATTATTACACCTTCGCTCTTACAGATATGCTATCCTACCTCTTGAAACGTACGATTATTCAACAAATACATCAGTTAAAATATTTTTAATTTTAAGTATGGAATTCACAATTAAAAAAATATTTCTCACTGTTACAAGAAATGACCTTTCTTTCGTGAAACTAGAAGTAAAAACAAGTAACATTCATGAAAGCTTTAGGCCTGAAAACCAATTCTTCAATTTTGTTCCTTTCCTTGTAAACTACTAAAAATATCACTTATTTTATTGTCATGTTACATTACGGCAAGATTATCCTACATAAATTTGACAAATGCGTCCAGAACATATTATTCTCCTTTTAGAAAGTGTTTAAGTTCATAATACTAAACGTTTTAGGAAAAGAATAATTCAGTTAAATTTTAATTAACTTTCTCTGTTAATTAGTATTTTAAAAGTTAAAGCAACTTTAATTAAAAAGTGCTTGAAGGTAAATTATTAACTCAATTCATATAGGCATGAAAAAATTAAACTTTTTGTAATATATTTTGCTAAAAAAAGGACTCAGTGGAAAAGAAAAAAACCTTACTTGAAGCTCATGGTGTTAAAAAAAAGTTACTGTTGTCCCTGAGTTATCATTTACAAGCTCAAAGGATAGAAACGTAAATTTTAAATTACTATAAACAGAAAATGATTAATAGGACAACTTAAATCACAGTTCACGAGTCGATACAAGTCTTACACGATAATGAGTCTACAATCAGTAAGTAGTACTTCCTCTTCGATTAAGATTTTTGAACTCATTATTTATTTTGTTGATAATATTCGCGTCATTTTTTTTCTGTACTTTACCACTTGAACTTTTATATTTATTACCTGTCTAATAATTAATCGACCTACAGTGCAAGTTAGGTTCGAAAAAGAAAGCTGACATAATCGTTAAAATTAAAATATGCTCCTCCAGCTCTGAAAATAGTGACATTAAACATATTTAAAAACCAAAAAAAAATGAAGTATATTTGTTAATTGACTGATATATAATTGGCTGGTTATTTTATGAGAATAAAAGTATTTAAAATGTCACTAGCAGATGACACGGATATTTTACAAAGAAATCCGGAACTGACGAATATAAAGTGCCAGAAGTCATTGCAAGAGTGAATATTAGCGAAACTCTAATTCCTTTTAAACTGGTTTAAAATTTTTCCATTCGTTTGTAACTAGAGAGGAACTGACTGGATTCGATAAACATCCTGAAGATGACGTTATTTCTGGATTTATTTTAAAAGGATTAGAAAAGGCTAATTTTTACGTTTCCACAGTAGCTTGTTCAAATTAACATATTCATTTGACTTGTACGATGCATTCGTTTGCGTGTTATAGAAAGAAAATATAGTTAAAATGTAGGCTAAAAGTTGAGGGAAGAGATCAAATAACTTAAATTTAATTGTGAAGGGAATAAATGATTAAAGGTGTAAAATATGAGGTGTGAATGCACGTAAGAATGTGAATGTAGGAATGTATTGTACATGTAAGAACAATAGTTATGCCATAGCTTTACATTCAATTTTAGATATATAAAAAAATTGCAAAGTTTTGACCCTATCAACCTGCTAATTTTTTATACCTTTGATGAAGCAATAATACAAATTTTAAGAGTAATTTAAAAATAAAGGATTTGGCCTACAACATTCTAAGGGCTAAATAATCTCATTTGAAAATTAGGGAGAGGGCTCATAAAATTGCCCCCCCTCATTTTTTTTTTTGGGGGGGGATTATTCCTTTTCATCTTTATAGGAAAACATTTCAGGCAAGGTTTAATTTTCCTGATAATAAAGTTGCACATATTATCTTGCTTTTATTCAAAGAAAGATTATCATGTGAGTACATATGTTTGTATGAGACTTAGCGTTTCTTATTTATATCAATAAATCCAGTTGAACCTTGTCTCTTCAATGAATTATTTACACTTTTTGTACATGCTCTAAAACATTGGTCGTCAACCTGGTCCCTACCGCCCACTAGTGGGCGGTGAGAGTTTTTGCCTGTTGCTACAAATTTCATTCTTCCTTCTTATATCCAATACATTGCTAACAACTTCGCGAGGTTGAGTTTTTAATAAAATTATTTTGCTGCTTACTTTTGAATTCCATCTCTAAACTTTGAATATAGATAAGAATTCGTCGGACACTTCTCGAAGTATACTCGTGGACTAGGGGAGCAAATAATGGGCTCCCCAGCCAAAGGCACGAGTTTAATGTGCATAACGCGGTCTAACGCATATAACCTTCCATCGTTCAGTCTTCGAGCTGTATATCTTTCCTGGAAATCTAGAAACATATTAAATTTAAATTATCTAGGTATAAACATACATAAAGTATAAATAAAAAAATAAATTTAAGGACAAATTTTTTACAAACTATGCTATTGTGGCACCGGTGGGCGATAAGGAAATTTTCTCATCAACCATTATACAAAATTGGGTGGTAAATATTAAAATGTTGACGACCCCTGCTCCAATACGTATATATAGGAACTAAAACTGTAATTAATATTAGACCATGAACTTTAGTACCTTTTAAATTTTAAATTTGATTTACTAAAACTGGCCTTTTTGGTAGTCAGACTTTGAATTTGTTTCTATTCGTATTTAACCATTCTTATCTTATCATTTAGGATAGAGTTTTTTTTACGCCTGTTTTATAACAAGTTTGTATCGACTTGAAATACTGTGTGTACATAAATGAATATCCCAATTTTGCACGGCTATTGAAAGAAAAGTAAACAAAGTACAAACTTGCTGTTCATCGGAAATCAAAAATAATAGTTGAAAGTTTAAATTCGACACAGTTATAAGTGTTCAATGTGAGCCCCTTTATTAACACGAAGGATATCGAGGTGGTACGATATCTCATCCCACACTATTTTCAGAATTGAAAGGCTGCAGATATGCGTGTCTTAAGTTCGTCAACGTCATTTCGTAGCGGTGGAACAAACACCTGATGATTGATGTAGCCCCAGAAAAAAAAAAAAAAACAAGTTTGTAATTTGTTTAGTTCTCTTTCAATAGCCCTGCAAAGTTGGGATATTCATTTAAGTACACACTGTACAATAAGTTATTTTAGTTACTCACTAAGTGTTGAAAAAGAGATAGCATGATCATGAAATACAACTTGCAAAAGTATTTTCATAAGTCAGAATTAAAAACTAACTGAAATATTAAAATCTGAAACAATTTTTATAGGCAGTTATTGTTGATCATCTCCCGGTATACATCTCTAGTATCACTAAATTGTGCTCGATATTTTATGAAGATCCTTAGTCATAATTCGCGTGCAAAACATTTGAGAGATTAAATTAAACTAATATCTCCTTTCATTAACGATTTTAATTAGAATTTTATTGGTAGAAATTCCAAGCTATTCTAATGTTTAATCATGGTTTTAGATTTTCTCTTTGATAAATTAATGTAAGATATGAATTAAGAGAAAGTTAAGATATTTATTCATGTTAGTCACGCTCATTGCATAGTAGAAGAATAACATTAAATATGAAGTTAAGAAAACTGACTAATTCTCTGTATTATCAAACAAAAATAAACCTAGAGAACATCTCAAACTAAAAATGTCTTTTATTTTATTTTATTTATTTATTAATTTTTTTTTGGGGGGGAGGGTATTATCTGAAATGTATGGAATTTTTGTCTGATATTAATACAGTACAGGGCAATTACTGCATAACTTTCATCAAATTTATGCACAAAGAATATTTACTTGTTTTTATCAAAATTGTAAATTTTCAAAAAGGGATGACTCTGCCGTTGGCTCGTCAGTTAGAAAGACCTCACACAGTTCCGTATGAACACTAGAAAGACGGCTGTCGTCATTTTGACGGTTTTGGACATACTTTTGACAGCTATGTCTGTATTTATGTCCTCAGGCTTCTGAAATTTTATGACTTTTTCTAATTTTACGCGAAATATGCACACGCATTTACAAAATTATGTTCGATGGTAAAGAGGGGGAGAAAATGTGTTGTATACCTACTACGAATGAAAACTGTCAATTTGACGGTACTATAGAAAACAGGCAGAAATCTTTAAAATAATATCGGAAAAATGTTAGTTACTTTTCGTCTCTTCCCTCTCGCAAATAACAGAAATATTGGCTCTTCGGAAATATTGCTGTTGAAAAATAAGAACTGCACAAACCATGCATATATTTTTACGGATAAACCCTACCAGGTTGTCAGCTCGGCATACCTACATAAAAATATATCTAAATGTTCAATCTTTTTAGTAAGAAAAAAATATTCCCGTCTTTATAGTGTTAAATGCATTTCAGGCATAATAGCACAAATAAATATGTACATAAATTTGCCAACAGATACATCTGTAATAAAGGGTCGTAAAGGTTATGTAATCATTTACGAGTATCTCCCATTGGTCATTCATACTGACCTCCCAGTCTCTCTTCAATCCTATTTATTTCCTATAGTTGCATTGGGCCGAGAACCCTCGACAGCTTTTCACAGTATTTTCCAATTGTGTTGTACAAGTATAATCAGGAATTAATGCAACAATACATTATCAAGACGCATTGGAGCATTCATTATACTCTTGTAGAGACCCCGTATCTTACATCACATTTATTTATATTTATATATTTATAAAATAATTTATATATGGAACCCACCATCTCTGGCATTCCGGGCCGATATTTTGGGCTACCTAACCATCTCGCTGTTAAATTTTACACTGTACTGGTCTTAAGATTGCTGTAAAATAAGTCCCAACCTCCTAGGAAACAGCGCAAAGTTAATTTTGTCTTAATCTGAAAACTAGAACGACAGAATAAAAACAAACGAAAATAAAGGAAAATAATTTACATTTGGCATACAACATACAAAGAATGAAGGAGATATACTTCTTCAGTGTACCCAGCAGACACTGACATTGATTTCACCCTTGTTCAATTAAAAAATTCTTCAGTATTCCATACACTTTTTTCGAAGGAAAAGGTGTCTATTACTAAGAAATATTTTAAATAGTCTTGCTAGTAGCTTTATAAGATTTATATAATATTGGCTTAATATTTTAGTGAATTTGAAAGGCAATGATATGCATTTATGTATGTTTAAGCTTAATTTTTAAAATTTCATGGTACTTTACAAATCTCATTAAATTTGACACACATTGTCAATAGATATTTACAAAATTCGAAAATAAGAAGTGTAAACTTAATGTAAATAAATATACAAAGCATTTTCAGAAGTAAAATTATTCTCATAATTATAGAAACTAATCAAATATTCCAACTTTTAACGTCAATGAAAATTGGGCATAAATTCAATAAAGACTCTTTGTAAACAAAAGAAAATAAGAATGAAAATATGTTTCAGTTATTTTCTAAGAAAATAATTACAGGTCACGCAACTTTTGTAGATTGTAACATTTTCATCCTACTATGTAATCACAAATGCATTAAGAACATGTACAGAATCTTCCATCATTCAAAGGCTCCTCCCATGCACACAACGTTACAGTGTTTTTTCACAACTTTTTCTCTTTTTTTTAAATATTCCTTCTGCTCATGTAGAAATAAATATTTAATTAACGATGATTCTCGCATTTTACATTAATGGGGTGGATGATTAAAAATACAAAAGGATTTTTAGCTGTTGATTTCTTGATTAGTTTTTAAAATATTCGTCTGGAATATCGACTGATGCATGTTTAACTTATGGGATATTTGAGAATTTTTCATATAAATGCATAATGTGTAAGAATCTTGGGAAAAATTCTTGATTCAAGGTATGTTAAAACAAAGGATATCCTATGAATGAGTGGTTGGTAGTGAATTTTAAATGAATATTATCAGGTGTTATAATATTCCTTAAAAATGTTTGCTAAGAGGGTTAAAATAAACATTAAAATATTTTAAGTTCCTTTTATATACAAACTGCTCATTTAAGGATTTCGTGTTATTTGTAATACTGAATATGATATTTGTATTCATTTTATGCATGATAAGATCATATCATGGTTTATCAGAAGCATTTCAAAATGATGAATAACGATATACCCTTTTTGGAGTCATAAAATGTAAAATCAAATGCGACATCACACTTGGAAGTGTTGAACTTGTTTTCAATACGTGTTCTGAATATTTATTAATTTAAAAATTCAGTAATGGGTAAGCAATATACATATTATAATCCCATGCTGTATAACTTTCGATAACATCTTCTAATGCAATATATAGAATTCTTTCACTTACATTTTTCTTAACGTTATACATTAAAACAGAAAGTAATTGAAGATAAATGATACTTTTTAAATGATAAGTATTAAAATTAGAAATTTCAGTTTAGAACTCACAAGGTACTTGTGGACATTAATTAAGAGGAAAACAAGATCTTTAAAAATCCACTACTATAATTAGAAAGACGACTAGTGAATTTCAGGCCAGTGTGAGCCACCCATTAGCAAAAAAACTGCACACCACTATGATAACTAATGTTGAAATAAGAAGTTTTTATCCTTTGTTTATTGGATTGTCGTGAATTTTTTTTGGAACTGAAATTTTAATATTTATTTATGTGGTGATAGTATTTTTTAACTAACTTCACTAAGTAACAATTTATACAATTTGATTTATGGATTGCACTATGAATTTAAAATTTTTTAACTACTGCTTTATCTAAAAGCAGTTTAATATCAAACATCCTATGAGCAAATAATGGAGAAAACAGTAAACAAGTATAAATGTAGATGTTTGCCTAATATAAGCTACAAAAATATGTATGCTTGCCTATTTTGAAACTATTCAGTCAAGTAAATGGAGCAAAATTACTATTTTGTGGAAGTCAAAATCTATTACAAACACTGCTTTTTTGTCCTGATTTTGTTTGTAATTTTGTTCGTAAACTAAAGGATTTCCTAGGAAATTTACAAACTGGGTAACTGCAAATCACGATCCAGACAAGAAATTGAATATATAATGCCTTGAAAACTTATCAGAAAATTTATATCAAACTAAGATTCCTAAGATCAATATTTCATATCTTCAGTAAATCAGACAAGGACCTGCCACATTAGAAAAAAAAATTGCATCTAATTCCGATCCTTTTCAAAAGTGCTTTATTTTCTAATAGTTTTTTCTATATCCAAGAGTAAGAAAAAGCATACAATAATTACTACAAAGTTATGCATTAATGCAACTTAATATCTCTTTTATGAACATTTTAGTGTTTATTCGACGAACGTATTACGAACGTATACTTGCTTTGTGTAACTACTTCTGAGACGTCTACAGTTTTCATAACTATGACTTGGAAATAAGAAGATTTTTTGAAAGAGTATGACAATTAATGGTCAGAATGCAAAGTAATAACTTATTCATGCAAAGTAGTTTGTCATTTTGAAAATTTTGAGTTGTGAGTGTAATCTAATACTTGTTGAAGAGTAAATCCAGTAAAGAATGCTTATATATCTAAACAAGTTTATTTTTCTGGCAGAAGGTTCTCTCAAAACAAAATGCATTTATAAAATAAAAATTATTACATATGTTGAGAGAGGCTGTCGCATTCCCTCATTCTTTCTTTACGTAGGACATTTGACGTAACTTATGCAGAAGCAAGATATTAAGTGTTTAAACCAGATCATGAATCTAATTATGTCGTTACAATAAAATTTGAAATGATTCAATTGATATTGAAAATTCAGAAACTTCATTATTTCATTTTCCCCAAAGTAGTGATATTATAGTAAATTTAAATAGTTAAATTTCGATGTCTTAACGGATTTTATACAATTTTTTTAAAGAATGAGTAAAATGAAATATGGAGTTAAAAACAGAGTATTGTAATCCAAAAATTTAAAAAATAAATAAATAAAAAGAGGGCAGGGAAATTTTTTTCTAAAGTTCATTAAAATGATATCTGGATATGCCTAAATACTATAAAACAAATCAAATTTCCAATGTATGAATGCTAAAATAATTAATAGCAATAGTTATATGTTATTAAAATTTAAAGTTTTATGGTCGAACTATTAAATTTCATTCTAATTTATCATTTTTGTCAGAAAAAAATTTACTTTCCGGCATTTAAAATTATTGTTTCCATTTCCGCTGTAAGAAAGCAAAAATGACGTCTTCTAAAACATATTACGAAAATATAAAAAATTACCATTTTTTAATAAACCATCGAGTTCTGACATAAATTTGTCAAAGATTTGTTAAAAATAACTCATTCATGGAACTAAATGGATGCGACCAAAATAAAATAAGATGTTTATTGATAGATAGATGCATGGCTCAATCAATGTATGATTTGGAAAAATTCAAGAAAAATAACATCCGCAATGTTTTATATGTAATCAAATTTTTGTTTTCAGGGTAAATAATAATCAGTTATCATTATGCTGTGGGAAATAAAATATAAAATGCTAAATCATATTTCTTTTTTATTCAATTATTGTCAAAAAATAAATGATGAGTTATTTTCTAGCAAATAACCTGAAATAAATTGAATGCAAAATGATAAAAAAATTTGGCTTTTAAGACAGAATTTGCAAAATGTGAAATCAAAAACTTATTCCTTGTTTTTCAAAGGGTAAATTTTAGTAAATGCTGGTGGTTTAATGTCAAAAATGTATTCTATTGGCATGTATTTAATATTTCTTCATATAGTTATTTTTCTTTGAATGACGAATTGAACTATATTTAACAATTCATTTTTTACAGTTAATAGAGTCTTTTCGATATAAAATGTACCCAGTCAAAGAAATATTTAAACAAAAAAAATTTGAAATTTGAAATTATAACAGAGATTTAGAACAAAAAATCTATAACAAGAAATCTAGATTTTTTTGTTCTTTTATTATTCACATGAAATTTTTAAGCGAAAAATGAATTCGTAAAAACAGTTGCTTCATATCCCACAACATAAGTTCTACGATAGATTTCAACACGCTTGGATTCTGAAAAGCTGATTTTGCAATAAACATATATTATGTTTTGAAACACAACTGTTAGAAATTGATCAGAAAAAGTATTTCTTTTTTCTATAATTTTTATTTATATACTTTATATAAGACAGTTTTTTAACTATCATTTATTTATTTTGAGAAAGCGTGTCTTTATGTTATGAAATTTTTACTATTCCTTATTTGTACGTTATGGATATAACATTAAAAATACAGTTTTCATCATTATGAAAGTATCAATATATATTCTATTCGTAGATTCTTTTCTTAACTGTTACTTTATACCTAGAGACATTTTCTAGACAACATAAAGTGTAATTGATTAGAAGTGCAATCAATTACATTTTTGACGAGAATATACAGTATGCCCACTAAAGTCCCTTGCCACCATCTTAACTTCGGAACGGCTGCTGCTATATTCATAAAAGTGGAGTCTAGGTATAGTAAAGTAGCCATGCGCTACTGAATGAAACCATCTAACACGCCACCTGGTGGAAAACTGCGAAGTTAGCATTCCTATCTCGAAAACGAAACGAGATAGGGTAAAAAAGGGATTTACAAAGTTGTAGAGAATCATCGATTTAGTACGAAAAGATATCTTGTAGACATTAATGAGAAGAATACAATGGTTAAAACGCGCATTTGTCTTTTCGTGATTTCCTACACTGTGACGTGACAAAACGATCTGAGAAAGAAAAAAACAACTAGTTATAAAAATACACCTTTATTTGAAATGTTCAAACTTCTCACCGTCAGCTGCAATGCACATTTTGATCCTCGTTTGAATGTCACGTTGCACACGTTGGAGCATAGAGCGGGACACGTTGGCACAAGCGTCCGCAATGCGTCGTTTAACGTCCTGCAATGTTTGTGGAGGGGTCGCATACACCTGTTTCAGCTATCCCCACAGTAAAAAGTTCAGTGGAGTCAGATCAAACAAACTTGGAGGCCACTCTTCGAAGTTGCCGTATCCAATTATTTGGTTCCCGAATTCCTTGATGAGGAACTGCTTCACTGGAGATGTCTTAAGTGCCGTCCTGTTGAAACCATTCATTCCTAAGATTAAACAACGGCAGGTTCTCCACAAAATTGGGTGTTACATTCTGTAGAAATTGTAAATATCGTGCACCTGTTAATGTGTCATTGTAAAATATTGGGCCGATCAGCTTGTTATTGTAAATTGCACACCAATCGTTAATATCACACCGCATTTGATCTGTAAAACATCTAGGATTTTCCAGCGCCCAGTAATGGGTGTTTTGCCTATTATACACGTCATTCCGTGAAAAGCATGCCTCATTCGTCCACACTATATCTGCCAAGAATGTTGGCCGGACCTGTATCTGATTCATGACGAAGTTGCACCATGCATAGCGTCGCTCGGCATCCCCGTCCACTAAAACCTGTTGAGGCGTGGGTCGGTATGGATGAGCGCCTAATTCGATTAGGATTTTCTATACTTGACTTTTGGAAATGCCACAGTGTTGACTGATCTCTCTTGTGCTGCATTTCGGATATGCGAGGGCGTATGCTAATACCTCATCTGATTGAACTTGCCGTGCTACCTTAGCAGGTCTGCCAGATTGAGGTCGACTAGTAACGCAGCCTGTCTCCCTTAAAAGTTTTACAACAGTTAGGATGGTTTGATGAGAAGGATGCGGGCCTGCAGGGAAACGTTGCCGGAACAACCTTGCTGCTGATCGTGCCTTGCGTCCACATTCACCGTACAGTAAAACCATCTCACAATAGTCAGCTTTGGAATACTCAGCCATGACCATGAGGATCAACATACTACAACCCCAAGAATATGTCTCTTTTATAGCTGTCAGGTGAACAGACGTGACGTTTCTTACATATTTGCATATTGCAAAAATTTCGAACGCCAAGAGCAAGTTGCGTTGAGTTGATGCGACACTATTTTACACGATCTACGTATTGTCTACTCTGTTTATAAAGACAATCAGTAGAAGGATGCAACCCTCGGAGTTTGAACCGCGGTCCTTTTGATTGGGGATCACAAGCAATATACCACTGTGCACATTGCGGTGTCGTGTTTCGCCCGAAAGATAATCATTTCTCCTTCCGTTCAAGTTTCGTGACGTCACAGTGTAGGAAATCATGAAAAACAAATGCGAGTTTTAACAGCTCTATTCTTCAGATAAATGTCCACAAGGTGTCTTTTCTTACTAAATCGACGATGCTCTACAACTTTGTACATAACTTTTTTTCCCTATCTCGTTCCGTTTTCCAGATAGGAATGCTAACTCTGCAGTTTTCCACCAGGTGGCGCGGTAGGTGGTTTCATTAAGTAGCGCATGGCTACTTTACTATACCTAGACACCACTTTTATGAATATAACAGCAGCCGTTCCGAAGTTAAGAGGGGGGCAAGGGACTTTAGAGGGCATACTGTATGTATTCCGGTGATAAATATGTATTATATGTATCGAATTATTCAAAAGATTTAATTTTAAAATTAAGTATTCTAGATCACATAATTGTAGATATTACTTAAATCTGCTACGGTGGTTACTAAATCGTGAAAATGAATAAATTTTATCGCATTAACATTGATTACTTTCAGCATGTAATGAAAAAAAACTCAAAATTTAGCTGAATTACGATACTCGGCGGTTTTGGCGATATTTCACCCTGATATGCTAATATTATCCTTTTTCTCTCTTCAGTTCTTCAATTTGTTCTATAGGGAAGTTATACATCGCAGGCCTGCAAGATGCTTTCTATCTGTGATTCTTAACCTTTTTATGTCTAGCCCCCACCCAAACCCCTTTGGATGACCTTCAGACCCTACGCCCCCCCCCTGGTCAAAACTCACGCCTCCTCAGGGGGGGAGCACCCCCAAGTTGAGAACTACTGCTTTATATGCCTAGCAGTGAAAATGCAAGGGCGGAGGATAGCAGCCACTTATTTTATGTTTTTAGTGGATTTCTATTTTTGCGAGTGTTATAAATCAATACTCGCTTCTAACTAAAATGTGAGAATTATTTTTCTTTTTAGTTGTGTAGTAATGAATATAGATGAGAGAATGCTTCCGAGACGTAAAAAACCAAGGCAAAAAAAAGTTCAACGTCCGTGAGGAAATCGGATATTTTCTCCAATGTCTAGCAGCTGCTTGAAAATCCAACATGTCCTGATCACTGTAATTAAAAATGTTTAGAATGTGATATTTGTATCCATAAGTATATATGCAACTGTGTTCAGAACTTAATTGATACAAATGTATATCAGCATGTTCATGCTGTAGTGTGGCATGTTCTAACTCATCATTTTACCCTTCTTGCATATCCTGATCCATTTTGTTGAGATTTCCTGATTATTTTGTTGAGAAACCTGAAAGTGGCTCTGAATTTTATGAACTTTTTTTGAAAAATTTTTTTGAAGTTTGCAAACAAATACAAGCTAATAAATAAAATTTGATCACGATACCTTTAAAAATTTTCTAATAAAATGCATGAATGAGTGTATCGATATATGTGCTGGTAGTTAAACAGATAATGATTTACCAGAACCTCCTATTCCTCTTCCAGCACATATGACTGATCCGGCTCGTGCTGTACTTCTCCTAAACTCATTTCCACCAATGAAGCCAGATGATAATGAACATCTTGTACTGTCTAATCCAATCACAAGTGTTATTGATTCTAACTCTACGTCAAGAAATTGGTAGTTTTTTGTTAATAGTTCCAGATGTTCCGAATCCAAAACCTACACCCCAGACATCTTGACATTTATGATTAGCTTACATTCTGGAATAAGCTCAGCATTCCATTATTGTTAACTTCCTTGTAGCTATCTGTAAATATCTGATATACCAATGATATTTAAGTTCCTGGTTCCCATTTGTGGTCCCAGTGTACATTGTTATCGGCATGCATAATTATTTAGAGTGGATTTATTATATACTAGTACCCGCTGTGCTTACACAGTTCTCTAGGCTAACAGAGAGAACAAATCCGAAATGGAATATTTTTTACAGCTCTGATCTCAATTTTAAACAATCTCATAAATCACAAAGATTTCGCTTTTGTTTGTTATAAAAAAAAAACTGGAGTTTTTTCTTGTTGTTTTGTGTTTTGGTTTGTGTGTGTGTTCATGTCATTAGGGCAAAGTAACAAAGTTCCGAATAGTTAAGAAATCGTGACAAATAACATGAACACCAGTAGCACAAATAAAGCATCTGAGACATAAATGTTAGGGATATATCCATGTGGAATATTCGCACTCTAGTTCAGGTATACTCGACAAGCGGCCCGAAATAGTTATACTCATCATCAGGTAGGTAATTTCATAAACAAAATTTTAGAAATTAGTGACTACAAAAGACAAGACTGTACAAAAGTGTGCCCACCTGCTGCTCACGTTGTTCTTATCAACGTATCTTTATAGTTGATTTGTCTAAAACAGTCAAAAGTTTCTCTCAACATAAAAAATTTCACTAAATTTCAAATTTTAAAATTTTAAATGCTCCCAAACCTTTTTTTAATTCCATTTAAAATGGTTTGGATGCATTCAGGTTTTAACTTTTTTTACATAATTATATTATAAGGTATAGTGTACTATGTTGCCGATCATGTGACGTAGAAAACACATGCATGTGGCCCGAGAAAAAAGAAGGTTGAGTCTGGCTGATTTTGTTGATTTTGTTTGGCAGACTTTGTTGAGGGCTCTTCGTCCCCAAACCCATTGGGATTATAATATAAAATAAAGACATTTTATCGGTAGGAAGGCATGAAGGAGCATTTTTACGAATAAACATTAATTTAAAAGCATACATATCTTGAACATCCACCACCACAAAAAAAACAGAAAATTTTAAAATCAATTAGAAATGGGAAAGACCTGCGAAAATCAGAATATATAAAGTTTGCTTGTAAAGTTTTGTAGTTAAGCAAAAAAAAAGTAGAAATACCAATTTTTTTTTAAATTGAACATTAGTTAAAAGACCATAATTAAATTTAACCCCCCCCCAAAAAAAAAATAAAATAAAACATATTTAAAAAATTATATTGAAAAAGGAAAAATATGAGAAAATTAAGATTTAAAAATATTTTCTAATACAGAAATATCAAGAAATACCATTTTTATAAAAATAATTTAAATTTAGTCAGCAGCTTACACCCACCACAGCCACTTCAAATTATTATTTTTTTTTTCAATTCTGAAAAAATAAAGTTATAAAGCGGAAAAAAATCTTTGAAATGTACAAATAAAACGTTAAACAAGTGTTATCAATTCACTAAACATTTTTTAAGAAGCGAAAAAAACGACATTCCATTACGAGAAAGTCCCGTTCATAATCCCCCTCCTGCACGTCGTGAAACGAGCGAGTACGGTTAGCATAAATTCGAAGGTTACCGCAGTGAATTATTTATCACCCCATTGGCGTCATGGTATAAGTTTCGAACTTCAGCCCAAAATTTATTGATTTAAACTCCGATGAAAACTTTTTATTGTAGTTATAGTATTAATTCATGATGGTTGGGCTATTTATTCAATTGTATTAATTCTACAGACTCTATGGAAAAAGGAATTCTTATCTAAGTGCTGCAAATAATTTTTGTTATGTAAAACGTAATAACAACAATATCCATTTAAATACATAATTTTATTATGTCCTTAATACAGGTTTCCTACCTATATCCATTACCCCCCCCCCCCTTAACTTCTAAACGGTGACAGATTAGGCCATAAAGTTGATGTCTAGGTATAGTAAGAAGTCTATGCGCTTTTCAATGAGACAACTTACGACACCATCTATTGGCAAATTTTGGAATTAGCATTTTTATCTCAAAAACGGTACGAGATACGGGAAAAAAGTCATTCACAAAGTTATTCAGTATCATTGATTAAGTAAGAAAAGACACCTTGGGCACATTAATATTCAAAACAGAATGTAAAAAATGAACATTTGTTTAATCGTGATTTTCAACACTATGGCGTCGTGAAACGCGAGCGAAGCTCGAAAAGACCACCTCACGGACTCAATACCAGCCTGTGTTGTGGCTCAGGGGAAACGCAAGCGATTGGCATTCATGAGGACCATGGTTCTGTCCCCACCAGTTGTGAGTTTTACTTGAATGTCTCTACAAACTATGAAACTTCTTCGACTATGAAAACTTTAAACAACCATGTCTGGTATAAAAATCACACGGATTTTATGTATTATGGAAATGAGGATGGAACGTCATACCTGTTCGCCAGAGAATATTGTAGTATAAAAAGGATGTTTTTGCTCAGTTGTACGTTAAAGCTGAGGGTTATGGCAAAATGTGGCATTACAAAGTATTGCGAGATGTTGTTAATTTAAGGTGAATGTGGACGTAAGGCAAAAACAGCTGCAAGGCTGTATCGTGAACGTTTTCCTGTAGCCCCGAATCTACACGGCAGACCATCGTAAAAGTTGTAAAACGTTTAAGGGAGACGGGCTGCGTGACCAGCCGACCTCGAGTTGGTAGACCTCGTAATGTAGGACGCAAAGTGCAACCGGAAGATGTGTAGCATTCACTCTCGCCCATCCTCAGAGCAGCACAAAAATGGATCAGTGACAATTGTGGCCTCTCAAAAAGCCGCGTTTGGAAAATCCTCAATGATTTAGGTGCTCATTGTAACCGTAATTTTAAATTGTTTATATTATTTTAAATGAAATTATTGGGATTGGGAGTTATTATATTATTCTTATATTAATTATATTTATTAATTATGATTTTGATTTAGTAACTTATTGGTTCATGATTGTGGCTAGTACATTGATGTGCTTCCCAAATAATGGAAATTAACTCTGGTTATATTGACAAATCAATTTATTGAATATTAACACACATAAATAATACACTCCAAAATTACTCAATATTTCCTCCGGCATTTACACATTATTACCGCAATAACTTCATTCCTACTAAATTAATTCTTTACGACACCTATGTTTGATTCATTCACTTATTATAACAATATTTCATACTGCCTCTATACATATTATTTTCAATTTTACTCCTACTAAATTAATTCATATATATATGCAAAACATTATATTAAATTGTTGGTACGAATTATCGGTCTATTACTCAACATCTTATACTCAAAAACTATATTCATCACGCTCTATCTTAATCATTATGGGTATACACTGAGAAGCAATGATACAATATAAAAGGGAAATGCAAAGTCGGTACCTCAGCAGATGACGGTTGAATCCCTCTGGGCAGCTGGCACTCGTAATGATGAATTCGTCGTCTTTATCCTCAAACGTAATTCGGGCATCTCATCCGGAATACGGCTCCGTCGTTCATTGCAGACACTCGGCATGGGACACTGGGCGCTCGACAATTTCTATCTCTCTAAACTTTACTGCACTCGAACACGGCTCCGTCGTTTATTGCAGACACTCGGCATGGGACACTGGGCGCTCGACAACTTCTATCTCTCTACTGCACTCGAACACGGCTCCGTCGTTTATCGCAGACACTCGGCATGGGACACTGGGCGCTCGACAACTTCTATCTCTCTAAACTTTACTGCACTCGAACACGGCTCCGTCGTTTATCGCAGACACTCGGCATGGGACACTGGGCGCTCGACAACTTCTGACTGACTCTCACTTCCCAGATTATCTCTCTGCCTTCACACTATTTTTTATTTCATATATTTTCTTACTAATGTCTCCGCCTCTTATAATTTCCATTGGTTATCTGGAAATTATCATGCCATCGCCATTCGTCCGTGCTGCCACTCCTCAATCCCCTTTTACCAATGCGCGTCGAGGGCGGGATTTATAAATTCTCCCTTAATTTTAACTTTTTCCCATGCTTTGGATTCAAGTAGGGTGGGCCGTTTTATAGCCATCATAAATTTTCTTTTATTTTCACTCTCTTCCACTTCTATTTATTGCTACGAACATTATCTCTAATTTTCGTTCCGGTCTATGGCTTTCTTCCCTTCTCTTTTATTGCCCTGTTTCTTTATTGCATTTAACAATTATTTTATTTTATTTTGTATTTTTTTCCATGCTCCTGTCCCTGGCCGTAACACTACTGTCATGTCCCTATGACACTCATCCATACCGATCCACTACCGGGCAGGGATTGTTGCCAAGAGATGCTGAGAGACGTTACACGTGGTGCAACTTTGTGATGAATAACTTAGAGGTCCACCCAAAATTCCTGGCAGACATAATGTGGACAAATTATGCATGTTTATCGCGTAACGGAACGTGGAATAGATAGAACGTTCATACCTGATCGATGGAAAATCCGAGCTATGCTGTCGAAGTTCGACATCAAGTACGCTGGTCGGTAAATGTTTGGTGCGGAATTTTTCATGGCAGACTCATTGGACCAGTATTTTACGAGGGAACGTTAACGGGACAACGGTACTTGGAGCTTCTGCAGGATGTAATAACCGACTTTGTTGAGAATCTACCGTTGCACCAACTAAGAAATGTAAGGTTCCAACTTGACTGCTCCCCTCCGCATAAGACATCAAACGTTAAGCAGTACCTAATGGGGAGATTCGAGAATCAAGTCATCGGGTATGGTGGTTTCGTAGAGTGGCCCCGGCGTTCACCCGAATTTACCCCATTGGACTTCTTCTTATGGGGACACATAAAATGGTAGGTATATGCGACTCCTCCGCTAACATTGCAGGATCTTCGACGGTGCATTACTGATGCTTTTGCCTCCGTAACACCTGCCATGTTGCACAATGTACAGCGAGAAATTCAGTCCAGAGTACAAATGCATATATGGCTCACGGAGAGAATTTTCATCAACATAAATAAATTATCCTGAAGATAGGGAAGTGTCTCAGTTTCTTTCTTCCACTCTTTATGGCATGACAATTTTCGAAATCGTGATCAAACAAATGTTCATTTTCTACATTATGTTTTAAGTATTAATGTGCGCAAGGTGTCTTTTCTTACAAAATCGATGATGCTGAACAACTTTGTAATTGACTTTTTTCCCGTATCTCGTACTGTTTTTGAGATAAAAACGATGATTTCAAAATTTGCCGATAGATGGCGCTGTAAGTTGTCTCATCGAGTAGCGCATAGCCTTTTATCTGTACCTAGACACCAACTTTATGGGCTGAGCTGTCACCGTTTAGAAGTTAAGGGGGGTGCAACGTATATAGGTGGGAATCCTGTAGAATACTGAGACAAAGTATTGAATATAAGATCATGGTACTGGAAACAAGACCTACAATAATAAACATATATAGCCATTTTGAAATAAAATATCTGAAATATGCATAATAGCTGGTGTTATTTTAACCAAGTGGCCGATCACGAAAATTCGATTTTTGGCCTCTTTTCTCTTTATAAAAGTCATCTGACATGTAAGTAGTAGATTTACATTAGCAGGAAATATATTTTAGGTTAAATTCTGTTTATTAATAATTCATTACTCAGAAGTATAATGTTATATAAGTGTTCTGAATCTATCATAGAAATGTTGGGGTTATTTGGTCTACATGTAATACCAATCTGTATAAGTTTCTTATATTTGAGTTACTATAAGAAGTTTTAGACTATATATTAATTATTTTTAAAAAAATTTAAATCCCTTTCAGCGTTGTCTGAAACAACGCTGAATCAAATAAATCATTTCATACTTTATATATAAAATAACTGCACTTTACAAACCAATCATATTTCAGGAGAAAAAAAATGTAAAAAAAAAAGTAAAAAAAAATGCATTCTTTTAAAAAATTAAAAAACTCTCTACCCTCTGTATATGCAAAGCTCAAAAAATATGCATTAAGGAACTTATTTTTTAAAACTTATTATGCATTGCATAGAATTTAATCTTTCAGAATATAGTGGAATTCAATATTTCATGCAAATTGTGTTAATGAATAAGATCAAAGGAAGAAATGACTCCCTTTGATTAAAAATATATATTAAGTATTTTAAGTTAGTTACATTTCATCAATTTATAACAAAAAATGTAATATTTTAATTGCTTTTGTAAGATCTGAATATTAAATCGGATATAATATGTAAGCATATTATTGTCAATTAAATATCTGAATGCAGTAATTCATTTCTATACTTAATTTTTACTTTGTACTTGTATTGAAGGAATCAGGCATTAACTTTTTTTAAACTAAAACCCTTTTTACATAAAAAAATCCTAACTGCAGTGAAAGGATATATTAAAAACTTTTTAAATCAGCCTCTTTTAAATGTTGTCAATTTAAAAATCTTTGACTGTATAATTGAGGTAAATTAGTCAATCCTTATAATGATCATTAAGCAGAATAATTTTTTATTCCAAACCGTATGACGCTGATAATTTTAAAAATATTTAAAGAGAGAATATACAGGGTTAATCTGAAAAAGTGGACAGAACTTTACGGGATGATAGAACGCAGCTTACGAACAAGATTCGTCTTAGAATGTATGGTCAGAACGCAAACGGTGAGAAGTTAAAAGGTAGTTTTCCACTGTCATATTTAAAGAATCAACACAAGAATGAAAGGAGATACTTCAGAAAACATTTTATTAACAGGAATGTAATTGATGTACATACTCAAAGAAACTGCTCAAGAGTTACCGCCAGCTGTAATGCAGGCTTCACCTGTCTGGAGGGCGAATCGTATAACACATTCCTACGAGAGGTGTTGCCGGAGCTACTGCGTCTGATTCCAACCCCCATCAGGACGAGATTGTGGTTCCAGCACGACGGTGCGCATGCACCCTTCAGCTTGGATGTGCGGAACACTTTAGATGCAACCTTCCCAGGGCGATGGATTGGTCGAGGTGGTCCCATAGCTTGGCCACCAAGATCGCCAGATCTCTTGTCTATGGACTTTTTCCTGTGGGGCCATATGAAAAGTCTAATCTACGAGTGTCCCATTGAAATCAATATGGAACTAGTCGCCAGGATCGCCATTGCTGCCGGCGATATTCGGGAACTGCTAGTGTCTTCGCAAATGTACGTCAGTCCCTATCCCGCAGATGTGAAGCCTGCTGTGAAGGGTGGTCGTAAAGAAACTTTGCCGATATATGGACCTCTAGCGTCTGTTGCGTTCAACCGATCAAGATGAGATATCAGATATAGTTATTCAGAGATATGAGCTCGAGATTCTGTGAACGGCAACCAAGTGGCGCTCACGGTTACGGTTATAAGTACAGAAACTCGAAATTTTCAAAAGGCAACAACCATTTTTTTCCCATCGCAAAATGCTCAGCACATGCGAAAAACCCTAAACAGCATTGGAACGGTACGTGTATCACAAAAAACGGATGCGTTATGCACACACAAAAAACAGCTCTGTGAACGGCCTACAAAAACGATATATGGACCTCTAGCGGACGTTCTGTTCAACCTATCGAGATGAGATTTCAGATATAGTTATTCATATGTATGAACTCCGGATTCTGAGAACGGCAATACAGTGACGCTCACGGTTACGGTTATAGGTATAGAAACTCGAAATTTTCAAATAGCAACGCCCACTTTTTCCCACCGCAAAATGCTCAGCGCATGCGAAAACTCTAAAAAGTGTTGGAACGCTACACGTATCACAAAAAAACGGACGCGTTATGCAAGCACAAAAAAACAGCTCTGCGAATGGTTAACAAAAACACGATCAGAGAGCTTTTTATCGGTTTTCTACGCTGAATATCTGACGAACGGCATCCTGTGATTGGTTTCTAGCCTCTGTCATAAGCAAATTTCCTCCGTGCGCCCCGATCGTGTCTTTGTTGGCCGTTCGCAGAGTTGATTTTTGTGCGTGCATAACGCGCCCGTTTTTTGTGATACACATACCGTTCCAACGCTTTTTAGGGTTTTCGCATGCGCTGAGCATTTTGTGACGGGAAAAAGTGGGCGTTGCTATTTGAAAATTTCGAGTTTCTATACCTATAACCGTAACCGCGAGCGTCACTGTGTTGCCGTTCTCAGAATCCCGAGCACATACCTCTGAATAACTATATCTGAAATCTCATCTCGATAGGTTGAACGGAACGGAACGGCCGCTAAAGGTCCATATATCGGCAAAGTTTCCTTATGACCACCCGGTATACACAAAAAATTATACCGAAAGAAACTATTTAATTTAAAGGTGACTTATTCACACGATTGATAAATTAGAAAAATCCTTTTTAGAGTAATTATTTATTTTATGTATGTATAAACTGTACGGTAACTAATTTATGGCTTTTAAAACATTTTTCAAAGTCAAGTTCCATGTGGTGGTAATTTTGAAAATAAGTTACCATCCAACTTCATGCCGAGTTTGGCAACCCTGAAAACGGTAAAACTTTCATGTGCGTGTAGCTAACTATCAGTATGGATGAGAGAGTGGACTTGAAAGCCGTGTAATTTAGTTTTTACTGGCATTACGATCTTTTTAAACGCTCTTGAAAAGTTATTTACTTTATAAGCATTTAAACAAGGAAGCTATTCAAGCACTATGGTAGAGACCGTTTTCATTTTTTCTCACACATGAATAATTTGGATATATGTCTGAGTTCCTATTTCTTTTTAAATTTAAAATATGGAAAATAATCTTATTTCATGAGGGAAACAGTTTAAATGTGGACTGAAAACAGTGGAAAATTGCTCTAAAATGAGGAATCACATTCAGTGTAATGACTATTATGAATTTGGAAACAAATTGTCTGGGTCGGAAAGCCAAATCTTTAAGGTAAAATTGGGGTGGGGGGTATATTACAAGCATTTATTCGACTTAAGACTTTCGGTGACCTTTAAGATTAAAGTATCTATTATATTGCTTCAAAATCTATTGTTAATAATTTTGAAGAAGGTAAATTTTTTGGGAACAGTGTAATTAGTCAAGAGATATTTGTCATTATATTTTAAGGAATTTTCAAGTGGACATGTAGCAGGACTTCCGGAATGGAACTTTAATAAAACTTATGTTACGATGAAAAATTTTGCTAAATTAGGTCTCTAACACCTGCGATTTTATTGCAGAGTATAATTTTCTGAAAACTCGTATTGTTAGAAAATTTTTTTGTCAGGGAAGAAAAATTATATGTACTTAAACTATAAAAAAGAAAACTTGGGGGAAGAACATTAACTTTTCATAAAGACGAAATTTAGAGAAAAGAGTCTATATATATATATATATATATATATATATATATATATATATATATATATGTGTGTGTGTGTGTGTGTGTGTGTGTGAACGGTGAATTATGTTACAACGCAGACGACAATGCCACTATGGGCGCACGAAGGATGAAATAGGGAGAGAGAGAGGGAATTTCGATCAGGCATGACGTAGCCTGGCAGCACGAGCTGCGACGATAATCTATATAAATATATAACAGTACTGTAACTGACTGACTGACTGACATATAACGCACAGACCAAACCGCTGGACCAAAAGGGCTGACATTTTGCATGCCGATTCTTCTTATAGTGTAGAGGTGCAGTAAGAGATATTTTTGAAAAATTCTTCTTAGATTTTTTTAAAATTAAATTTTTAAGCTGTTTATGTAACATTCTTTAAAGCTTGCCTTTAAAATAATAGTCCGATGGTTATAAAATTGATATCACGAGAGCGATTATAAAAATTCCTTTAAATTGAAATCTTTTTCGAATCTTTACCTCTATTTTCTGATTTTTGGTGAATTTTTAAAGATCAATTTTTAGAATTTATTTTATTAAATGTTGATCACGTGGTTTATTTACTTTTTGCGATACTTTAAAGTAATTTTGCGTCACTTGCATAAGAACGAAATAGACAAATTTAAAAAAAAATTCTTGCTAATGCGGCAGACGATTAGACATTATCCAAAAAAAATATTAAAATACGGTAAAAGAAATGTTCCTCAAACTGTACTATATTCTTTAGTATTTTCTATCAGATATAATTTGAATATTTTCTTCTTCGTTATTTTGTCTATGAAAATATCCCCTACAATTCTTTTAGAAATATATTTTTTCATTTTTTTACATCAATTGCATACATTGATAGTTGTATTTATTATATATATATATATATATATATATATATATATATATGCAATTAAAGCAAAGGAGAGATGTCGGACCAGGGCAGAAATGGAATACAGGTCTGACTGTAGTAGTAGCTGGCATCAGTAACGAGTGGCTGGCACGGTGAATAATAATTTAAAGTCCACCACCAGAAAGGAAGAGGCTAGAAAACATGATCCTGCAGTTAGCTGGTTATAAAGTCTTTTTATTTACCACGACTCCCATGGCACAGTCTGTAGTTATTTCAGAATTTTACATTTGGACATATTTAACAGGATACCACATTCAGAACAGTTCGGAGCCTGCCGAAGCAACACATAATGGCCAAAAACCTTGCAGCGCAAAACTACATGTTGCAAGCATGGAGATCAGGCACACAATTCCCGCGAAAACTCTAGTTCTGTGCCCTTGAGTACAGGCGCGATGAACATTAATTGGTTTAAACGTGACACTTGACGCCAATCACGCCACATTGATCGAGGATCACGTCATATTTTAGAACACTCTTCTTATATAACCTGTAGGCGCGTGGCTTGCTTAAGGGGAAAACTAATAGATTAATTTGGTATTTAGGTCAAATTGAGGGATAATGCTCTATTACGGTAGGATAAAGTTAATGAAGGAAAACGATTGAAATTTGTTTCATATATATATATATATATTTGGCATCAATTGCATACATTGACAGTTGTATTTAATTTGAATGTACTAAGTAGCGAAGTACGGGTTTTCAGCTAGTTTTTAATATAACTGTTAGAACCAAGGCTCAACTGTGAACTGTAATCTTTTATTCATAATTTAACTTTGTAAAAGTGGCAACTTATGTAAAGAAAGTGTTAGACAGATCTTTGAGAAAATATATGACGCTTTGAATGGTAGCCGTGAAATTATTTTGTTTTAAGTTTATTTAGGAGAAAGGAGAATGGTTAGTTCTTGCTAATCTCTAACATTTGGTGACCTCCGGACTTGATCGGTAAAAAGAAGTCAAGGTCAGACATTTTATTATTTTCGTAACGGTTGATATTTGGATCGTAGAACATCCATTTCGTTTAAGCTAACTTTTTGCTATTGAGTTTATATTTTTATTGAAATGAAATCATTATTTGAGAAACGAAAACCTATCAGAGCGTATTTTACGAGAACATTTAATGCAATTTTGCAGGAATTAAAAAAGAAACTTCCTGATGAAGAATCTCTGAAAACGAAACTTGTTACTTTAGAACGTTTATTTAATATACTTAGTACTTTTTACACTCAAATATTGGATGCAGAATTTATTTCAAGTGATCAGTTTGAAAGTTAATAGACAAAAGTTGAAGAGTACAAAGAAAAGTTCGATTTAATACGAGTGAAAATGGAATTATTTTTCAATCGCCAAATGGCACAATCCATTGGCAGTGTGTCACCAAATTTAAATAAACGGAAACTGAAATTACCTGAAATAGTATTAAAACAATTCAGTGGCGACATTAAGGATTGGTTACCATTTTGGGGACAATTTCGGCGAATACATGAGGATAAGGAAATTTGAAACGAGGACAAGATGCATTATTTCGTTCAAGCTACCATACCCGGTACGAGACCACATGACATTGTGAACAGCTTCCCTGCAACTGCCGAAAATTATGAAAAGGTTATAGAAAGCTTAAGAAATAGGTTCGACAGGGAAGAATTGTTGGTGGAATTTTATATTTGGGAATTATTAGGTCTGATTATTATAAATGTTACGGATCAAAAAGGAAAATGCAGCATGTCCGAATTGTGTGACAAGTTAGAGTCGTATTTACGTTCGTTGGACTCAATAGGAATGGCAAGCGATAAATATGCAGCGATGCTATTTCCGCTTGTTTAATCCTGCATTCCCGAGGAACTATTACGAATTTGGCTAAGAAATCATGCATCAATAATTGCAGGAGAAAATTTTCACTCTGAGAAATTAAAACAGTTATTGTTGTTTTTAAGAAATGACGTAGAAGGAGAACAGAGAATTTCTTTGGCGAAAGCCGGATTTAAATTATTTGATTTTGGTGCCAAGAAAGAAAAGAAAAGAGATAAATGGTACCAGGGTGGAGATTTCGTGCCTACTGCAAATGATTTATTCTCAGGCCATAATAAAACAACAAACCATAGGGAAAAGGACTCTTGCATATTTTGTGATAAGCCCCATGAGAGCCGAGATTGCTTTGTTGCTCAGAAGATGACTTTAAGTCAAAAGAATGGGGAAATTAAAAAAAGGAAGGGGTGCTTCTTCTGCCTCAAAATTGGACACAAGGCTAAGCAATGCAGGAAAATGTACGATGTTTGATATGCTCGAAAAGACATTGAGGTATCATGTCTCCGGATTTGCAAACCAGTCAAAAGAGAAATGACGTTGCGAAGAATAAAGAAGAGGAAACACAAAACGTTTCACTTGCGAGCACCAGTTTCCCAGATGAAGTGTTTTCCCAAACACTATTAATTAATATCAACGGCAACAAAAAGCAGAAGACAGTAAGGGTACTTATCGACACAGGGTCGCAACGTTCATACATATTAAAGGAGACTGCTGTAGACATAGGGTGCCACCCGTGTGGATCTGAATCTTTGATTCATGCACTTTTTGGAGGAGTAACAACGAAGAGAGAAATTCACAAACGCTACGAAATAAGCGTTAGAAGCCTAGATGGTAATTATTCTAGAAAACTGATCCTGTTGGAGCAGTCGAAAATTTGTGGACCAGTGGTCAGTTTACAGCCTGGACAATTTTGGCGGATTGCCTTATTGGAGTGCGGTTAGCCTCATTTGTCAAGAAGAACCTTAAGGTCGAAATTTCAAAGGAATATTACTGGAATATTACCGATTCTTTAACAGCGCTCTTCTGGATAAAGAACGTAGAAGCTTGGGGCACTTTTGTAAACAACAGAGTTTTAAAAATTAGAATCCTAACGGACCGTGAAAATTGGTACCATGTACCGGGTGCAGGAAATCCGGCCGACTTGCCACCAAGAGGATGTTCTGTGAAGAAACATATTGAATCCAGATGGTGGGAGGGCCCCCCTTGGTTGGCATTACCGGAAGAAGAATGGCCTCGTTCTATCCCAATCGATAACAAACAAGAGGTTAATACTGAAAAAACGTAAAGAAGTTATAGTATCGTTAAGCAATGTTAGCGATATGTCTTCACGAGTCTTGGGCTATTTTTCGAAGTACACGAAAATATTAAGAATGATCGGATGAATATACAGATTCATAGGAAATACCTGGAAGAGGAAAGAAGAAAGAGAAGCCGGACAGTTAAAAATCCATGAGTTGACAAGAGCAGAGAAACATGATTCCTTTTATTCAACATGATTTCTTTTCTTCTGAGGATATTGAGAAGCTGAAGTCAATTAGTGTGTTCAAGGATGACGAAGGCATTTTATGTGTCAAGACTAGGTTGACTGAAAGAAAAGGCCATGAAAATTTTATTTATCCGATGTTGCTTCCGAAGAATCATAAAACTGTGGAGAAATTGATAATTCATAAACATCTATCTATGTCTCATGCTGGAATACTCGTATTGATCTCAAAACTTAGAGATACATTTTGGATCCTCAAAAGTAGAGCTACGATTCAAAAAACTTTATCTGGATGTGTCCGGTGCAGGAGACATGGAAGTAAAAGACTACAGACTGCGCCAGCAACTGTACCAGGAAATAGAGTTAGAGATGGTCGTGTTTTCGAGATTGTCGGAGTTGATGTAGCTGGCCCGTTAATTTTGAAGGATAAAAGAAAAGCCTGGATTATACATTTCACCTTTGCTGTTTTCAGGGCGGTTCATTTGGAACTGGTTTTGTCCCTATCAACTCAAGGATTTTTACTTGGCCTTAGTAGATTTATTGCACGTAGAGGGCGGCAATCGATAATCTATAGCGACAATGGCAATAATTTTGTTGGATCCAACAATCTCTTGAAGTCAGTTGGTTTGGATATAATCGAGATAGAAGCCACCACAAATAAGATCGACTGGAGGTTCAGTCCACCCGCAGCACCATGGTGGTGTGGTTTTGGGGAACGACTTGTTCAAATAATTAAGAATCTTTTGCGTCGAGTCCTAGGCCAGTCAACTCTGAATTATGAAGAATTATTGAGTGTGCTGTGCGACTGCGAAGCAACTGTAAATGCCAGACCACTCAGTTATGTGTCGAAGACTCTGATGATCTCATCCCTTTGACACCGTCCTTGTTTTTAGATGAAATTCCAGTGTTTGGAATTTCTGACTTGGATCACCTGGATAAAATTAATTTCAACAAGAGACTGAGACATCTACAGAATTTACGAGAGCTATTGAGAAAGAGATTTCGAAGTGAATATCTCAGCCTGCTAGTGCAACGTCCATCTACAGTGCCGATTTCTCAACAGATAAAAATCGGGGATATAGTTCTCATCGAGTGTGACAACAAGCGCAAAGTGCTGTGGCCTCTAACAAAAGTGACTGAACTTTATCCAGGAAAAGACGGCAACATTCGTGTAGTTCGTGTGAAAGCCATGTCTGGAGAATTAGTTCGACCAATCCAGAGAATATTCCCTATCGAAATACCGTCATCTTTAGAGTCAGATGAGAAAAATGAAACTGAGAAGCAAGGTAAAGATAATTTAGTTTCAAAGATAACAAAGACAAATTTTGTTCCAGATTTGTCAAAGGACTTTAAGACTGTCGCGACTAGAATTGGACGGCAAATTAAAAACCCATCCAGATTTTTTACTTGAACTCTACTTAAGTCATTTTAGTGTAGAACTTTAAGAGCTTGATTTTCTCTTTATTTAAAGTTTAGCCTTGATATTTGTGTGGCCAGTTTTATTTTTGTTTTGATTAATTAAGTGTATGCCATCAATCAAAAGGTGGGGAGGATTGTTAGAACAAAGCCTCAACTGTTACCTGTGATCTTTTATTCATAATTTAACTTTGTAAAAGTGGCAACTTATGTAAAGAAAGAGTTCGATGGATCTTTGAAAAAAATATATGACGCTTTGAATAGTAGCTGTGAAATTATTTTATTTTAAGTTTATTTAGGAGAAAGGAGAAAGGTTAGTTCTTGCTAATCTCAAGCAATAACCCCTTCTTTGTAAATAGTAATATAATATAATTTTCTAAGTCTAACCGGTGTGACTCTACTTTTTTTAGTGCTGTTTTATTCCACAAATAATAGGGGCCTGTTTGGGATCAGAAAAAGGATTAAACAGCCATTGAAGCGACGTTGTGGGGACTATAGGACTATATACTCCTTGAAGTCGTGCAATTGTGATGTTGACGAGGTTCCGGCGGACATTGACGAACCGAATAGGAAACTGTCAGTGCAATTTCATTTTACTACCATGGTTTATCTAGCAAGAACACGGAAGAGTGATCTCATTAATTTAACAGAAGAACTGGGCTTAACTACGCCACCGAATCCAAAAGATTCCCAGTTGCGTAAGTTAACTATTGCAACGGCTGAGTATAACGAAGAATTTACGAAAAATTTGCTCAATGCGATTGCAGCTGAGCGTGGGGAGAAAATGGAATCCTAGAAAGAAGAGAGTGAGTTTGAATTAAAGGAACTAGAGATAGAAGCCGCGAATAGGCAAACAAACAATTCTTTGGAATCTGTCAGTGTATTCAAAGGCAATGATTTATTAAAACTGATGACTCGTTACGACGAAAGTGGCGATTTTAGCATTTACTTTAAGCTATTTGAAGGTCAAATAAGTCTAATCGAAGTACCAAAAGAAATGTGGATAATATATTTTTGGGTCTAATCCCGTTAGAAATTGTAAATTTAATTCCACGCGAGGCTGATTGTCAGGCGAATAATTACGAACACATTAAAAAGTTATTGTTAAAACGATTCAAATTAAGTCCGGAACAGTTCAGGCAGAATTTTGTGTCACACAAAAAAGAATCTGCTTCTTGGCGTGACTTCGCTTTTGAAATCAATAATTTCTTAGAATTCGAAGAACGGATAGGAGGGTTAGCGATATCGAATTACGGGGGTTGTAAATAAGGAAGTGGCAACGTAGCCCAGAAAGTCGCAGAACATTGGGCATGCGCAAACAGGATATCGGAGCAGTGAGGTGGGGCTGTTGTCAATGTGTGGAGTACATAAAACCATCGATCCAGTGGAAGGGGTAGTTGCTGCGTGTCGTGGAATTGAACAGTGTCGTTTCTACAGCTCAAAATCATGTTTACAAAAAGTGATCAGTGGTCGTGGATTAAAACCGAAGTTGCCCGTGGCAAAAATGCATCGCAATGCTATCAACGATTATCTGAAGCCTGTGGTGAGAATGCGCTACCGTATAGGACGGTTGCACCATGGGTCAAAGCGTTTAGTGCAGGTCGGACTGAGACTGTGGATTTGCACCGTACAGATCAGCCATCCATTCCTCAACATCACGTTGACATCGTGAGTGGTTTCTTTTCCATAGACCGTCGATGGACTGTCCGGGAATTATTCGTTGAAGTAGGGCTCAGTCCTCAAATGGTGTGTCACATACTGAAGAAAACTTTTAACATGAGAAAAATTGCATCTCGCTGGGTTCCACATCGACGTACAGAAATGGCACCGGTATGCACTGGCTGGTATCCACCTCGTCAGATACCGCAATGACGGAGACGCATTTCTGCAGCGTATTGTCGCTATTGATAAGACGTGGGCTTGAGCCTACGAACCTCAATTAAAGCGTCAGTCTAATGAATGTCATCACCCAGATTCCCCATGTCCACAGAAGTTTCGTTAGGAACCCAGTCGGGTGAAGGTTATGCTGATTGTGGCATACGACTACGAGGGTGTCATTCTTACACTTGCTGTGCCTGAAGGAGAAGCTTTCAACACAGACTACTATTGCCGATTTCTACAGCACCATCTGCGCTCGGCTATATGGCGAAAACGTCTACGTTTATTGAGGGATTGGAATAAACGTCTACTATTATTACAACCTTCCTAAAGTGTTGCATGAGAATGCTCGTTGTCATGTTGCACAAGCTGTAAATGATCGTTTGTGACGGCGGTCTTGGGAGGTGTTGGAACACGTGTAATCTTTACCGAGTCCTTGTAACTACGACCTCTTTCCTAAGTAAGCATCCGATGTCCTGACGTGCCGTCTATGATCCGACCAGCAGGGCGCTCCGTCGCTGATGTGGCGACGAGAATTGTTGATGGGGTTTTCAATTAAATTTAACTAAATTTAAGTTTCAATTAAATTTAACTTTAGTATTATTAGCCATTAGTGGTTAGTACATTTATGTAGATGGTAAAGAGTGCGTTGTGTTTTTTTTCAATCAAATAACCCATAATAATATAATTAAATTTACCCTAGGTTCGACTTACTGTTGCATCACTGTGGTGATTAATGAGCCAAAAAGAAAATTAAATTAAATCTAACTCAGCCCCCCCCCCCTGGATTCTCCCCTGGTCTCACTGGATATTTTAGAAGTTTATCCCTCAGTATTCGAGGATAGCTAAACCCTTGAGTGATCTACTTAGAAATAATACAGAATTTATGTTTGGGCCAGAACAGCGAGAAGCTCTCCTTATACTCAAAGAAATGTTTTCATAAAGCCCCGTTCTACGTATCTTTAAGCAGGGAGAAGCGATGGAATTGCAAAGGAATGAAGAAGTCATGGATT
The DNA here is from genome assembly GCA_907164885.2 of Dolomedes plantarius. Lineage (NCBI taxonomy): Eukaryota > Metazoa > Arthropoda > Arachnida > Araneae > Dolomedidae > Dolomedes > Dolomedes plantarius. The sequence continues at coordinate 153,033,066 of OU015494.1, read as the reverse complement.
TGGAGCAGTGCTACTACAGAAATCAGTAGACGACAAGTTCCATTCAATTAATTTTATGAGAAAAAAAAATGACACCTTAACAAGAAAAGCATTGTGGCTACGAATTGGAGATGCTCGAGATAATTGAAGGCGTGAAAAAATGTAGACACTATTTATTGGGTTCGAAGTTCAAGATTGCAACCGATTGTGATGCATTCAGAAAAACGCTCGACAAGGAAGACTTACTCCGAAAGTCACAAGATGGGTGATAGCCCTTGAAGAATTTGATTATGAGATTGTACACCGATCAGAAAAACAAATGAATCAAGTGAATGCTTTTAGCCGTAATTCCGTCTTGATCGTTACTTGATCAGATAATGAAGTAACCGCCAGAATTGCAGCTTCAGAAAAAGAAGATGAATGTATAAAGAGGACAAAGACTCTGATAGAGAAAAGAGAAGAAAACTGCTCAAGCCGGCAACGAGGTTTTCCAGAACCCGCAAAATCCTTCCCTTCATCTAAGTTTCGGATGAAAAGGACCGTAAGGGAAGAAGTCATAAAGAGGCCAAGATCTGGTTGTTGTATTGACGGCGTGCTAGGGGAAGGCAGTCCACCCTCAAGTACAAGCAAGCTACCCCACTTTAATGAAGAGAACAAGTGTGAATTTTCTCGTTCGCCTAGTACGAGGAAGTTCTTCAACGGACTCGGTGATCTGAAATGCACAACGAAGCGGGAAGAAAATTAAAGTGGGGTTGGGGGGATAAATGTCACTATTGGAGATTGACTCCTGGGAAAATAATTGACTCCTGGGAGGTAAACGATTATTTAGTGAAGGATGGGGTGTTATAAAAATATAAAAATGGGAGAGTATTGCTGGTCGTACATCAAGGAAATAATCGAAGAAATCCACAACAAGGGTCATTTTGCCACCGCGAAACCAGAAGAGATTCTGAAACAAGTCTTTTATATCCCTAAAGCTAGAAACAAATAGAGAGCGTTTTAGCCAAATCCGTTGACTGCATTTTGGGTAACAAAAACGGGAGAAAATGGAAGGGTTCCTGAATCCCATGCCAACAGAAGCTACTCCCTTGAGTACCTACCATATTGATTTCATTGGGCCGCTTTCATCCACGAACAAAAAATATAAGTACATTTTTACGATGGTGGACGCATTCACGAAATTTATACTGCTGTACTCAGTGAAATCCACTACAGCTCGGGATGCATTACACAAGCTAATGTCACAACAGACTATTTTGGGCAATCCGGATAGAATAATAACAGATAGAGCTTCTTTTTGCCCAAAAGAATTCAGCGAATATTGCTCAGAGGAATCGATACAACATATACAAATTACTACAGGGATCCCTAGAGGGAATTGTCAAGTCGAAAGGATTCACGCAATACTGATTCCAGTAATGACGAACCTTCCCTCGCCGACCCTACGAAATGGTTCAAATATGTTGACTCTGTGCAAATAATAAATAGCACAACTTCCAGGAGCACTAAGTGGTCACCGTTTGAGCTCCTGACAAGGGTAAAAATGAAAAGTAAAAAAGACTCAAAACTCAAAGAGATACTCGAAGAGAAAATCGTTGCATGCACTTTCCAAAATCGTGAAGAAACTAGAGAAGAAGCAAAAAGAAATATCCTAAAAATTCAAGAAGAAAATAGGAAAACATTCAGTAAGAAAAAGGAAGAAGCCAAACGAATAAAAGGAAGAACTCGATGCTATCCAAAGAACTCAGTTTGGATCGGGACTAGAGCTATGACCAAAATTTCTTGGACCTTATCGTGTGAAAAGAGTTAAGGTCAATGATCGCTATTACGTAGAGAAACTCGGCAATCACGAGGGGCCAAATGTAACTTCAACGGCAGCCGACCACATGAAGCCGTGGGCCACTACTGTCTAATTATCAAAATTAGACATCATATGGGTTTCAGAAACTCATTCTTCTTTTTCTTTGCTTTTATCTTTCAGATGGAGTGTGAACCTGATGCAGCGTTCTGGAGAGAATGTCTCAATGCACATGTTTCCTTGCTAAGAAGTTTACATTTTCCTGGGTGATGGAGGGACATTACCTGCTTCCGAGGTCGGAATAAATGTCAGGACAACTAAGATATAGGATTGTAGTAAACCATAACGCCTGACGCCGGAGATCGGTGAATTATGTTACCACGCAGACGACAGCGCAACTAGGGGTGCGCGAAGGATGAACTAGGGAGAGAGAGGGTGAGTCTCGTTCAGGCATGGCGTGGCCCGGCAGCGCGAGGTGCGACGATAATATTTAATGTAACCCCTTCTTTGTAAATAGTAACATAATAAAAAAATTTAAATCTAATTGGTGTGACTTTGCTTTTTTGAGTACTGTTTTTTCCACATATTTATAGTATACAGGGTGATTTTTATTAAACTGACACTATTCAGAGCCATCTGTAGCACGATCTCTCAACCAGAAATATACCAAAATTGATAGAGGGAGTAAGGGCGACATGGGAAAGAGTTTCCGTGAAAAAAAAAAAAGTTCCAAAAGTCGCCGATAGGGGAAGATATGGTGCTGTTGTTGTCGGCGCACCAGAGAATTTGCACAAAACGCAAGTAAAACATCAAAATGCAAATTCATGACTACTTAGTCGACGGTAGCGCCAGTATTTTGGGCTATAAAGATAAGGGGTGAATACCGAAAAAGTTGTAATAAACAGACAAATGAATAAAAAAAAATTTCACTGGAACACCACTTTATGCAGCAAATCCACTTCTACCTCCTTCGATGTGACCATCATCCTGGTGGAGGACACATTGCATCATGACCACTACGTTCTCAACGGCCGAGCGTAACATGTCACCAGGATTGTTCATCACAGTCCGGGATATGTTGACCTTTAAGGCTGCCAAGTTAGAGACTCCACCAAGATACACCTTGGACTTTAAATAACCCCACAAAAAGAAGTCACATGGGTTAGGTCCGGGGAGCGAGATGGCCATGCAAGTGGAAAAAAGTGGCTGATGACCTTTTCTTCTGTAAAGAGATGGCGCAACTGATTCCGCACCGACCTTTATAGCCCAAAATACTTGCGCTGCTGTCGACTACATAGTCGTAAATGTGTATTTTGATGTTTTAATTGCCTTTTATACAAATTCTTGGGTGCGCCGACAACAGTGGCGCCATATCTCCTCCTATCGGTGACTTTTGGAGCTATTTTTTTCCAGGGAAACTCTTTCTCATTTCGTCTTTAGTCCCTCTATCAATTTTGGTGGAATTCCGGCTGATAGATCGCGCTACAGGTGACTCTGAGTAGTGTCAGTTTAATAAAAACCACCCAGTGTAATAAAGTCAGTAGATGCAATTCCGTTATGTGAAGTTAATCGCCGCAGATCTCATCTCATGGTTGTGTAAATCATAGACTTAAAATTTGTTCCTCACATTTGATGCGTCAGTAATGTATTTCATTTCGTTATAATATACATATAATATTTTATTGACTGATTTTCACATCTAAATAGTTCATAACACTTTGATTGTTTTATCCGTGATTTATAATAATTTGGTCTGAGAAACATAACGTAACAAAAGATACTATGTAAGTTCAACAATATATATTGACAAATATAACAATATATAAAGAAAATATTAAGTACTTAAATTGAATTATTTCTATGAAATGATGTAATGAATGCTTAACACCAATATACATTACAATAACTAATCCGTCTAACTATTCTTTTAATGGCTTATATCCGAAGTCTTTTTATATGCTTAAAATAAACTACCAGTGTTCTCCTTAGAAAAATATATTCATTTTATACATCTGGCAATAATGATAAACATTAGTATTATGAATCTAATAAGTAAATTAGCGAGGTCAAATAAAAAACAAACATAACTCTGTAGGATTCTTCTAAATATTACTTATTGTAAAGGAAAGAATCCTACTCTTGAGGATAAATTTGTTTTGTTAAATTTTCCTTCCGTGTTAATGGAGCAAAAATTTTATTTTTTATACAACTGTAGGGAGAATGAAAACAATTAAGCCTGATAGTATCTGCCAAAATATAAAACATAGCTATAAAAATATTTATTTGTATATTGAATTAACATTCATAAAGTAGATTTTAGTAAGAGTCTGATATCAAGCACACATATTAACAACACACATGAGTAGATTTTGATACACATTTTTAACTATGTCAACGACACACCTCTACACGAATAAAAGGTGGTTGTTGTTTGACAGTTCTGTGCTGTAGTATAAGTGGAAAATAACCAAAAAAAATTAAATTTGACAGTTATTTAAAGCGTCTTTGAACCATTTAAGTTTTTTCTTTAGTTTCTTATCAATAAAATAACAGAAGAGGAAAGAAAATTACAAAAATAAAAAGATAATATAATGACATTTAAAACTTTCGATACACTATCCTACCATTCATATATATTGAGACTACCTCTTCAAAATAAAACAAGCTTTGTAAAACGTAAAATGAGATTCACTTATTGAAAACTTCATTCCACCAGCTATAAATATGTGTGCTGGGAATGACACTATCAGTTCAAAAGCTAAATATTTAAGAAGCCACTTTCAACTAATTTATCTGATTTTCTACGTAGAATGATGTCTTAATACCATATTAATAAACAAAATTATAAAACAAAATTATTTAAATCATGAAAGAGACTGAAAAATAGATAATTCGGGATCTTAAATAAGAATCAACCTAGAAACATCTAGACAATGATCTTAAACTAACATATTTGGACTAGAAAATCTTGTGAAGTACATTACAACAGAATATGATGGTAATGTAATAAACGTAATGTTATGTTTGTTTGATATCAATTTCTTATATCTCGCAAACCTAGATGGCATTTGGGACTATATCTAGCAATATTTTAATTTTCAAATACGGAGGCATTTGTCAATAGACATTCGCCTTTTGTTATTCACCGCGAAACCTTGCTGACTACTTTATTATGGGAGCACCATTTAGGTGACCCAGCATTGCTCCCTACGTCGGGACAACATGGTAAGGTCTTAGCCATATTCGGAATTCGAACCCAAGACCACTCAATGGAAGCTCACGACGATAACCACTACACCATGTGGGTGGCCTAGCAACAAATCTTAGACACCAAACAAACTATAAAGATCAGTTATCCATGGTACTACACCTGTAAATATAAATCCCTTCAGATAATGAGTCAAGATACACGTTTGGCCATTTGAATGACATCACTGTGGCTAATTCTTCCCCAGCCTTCTGTAAACAGCTTGTCGGCTTATATTTGCTTCCATAAAGCTTGACATCTCTCAAGATGTGACTCAGAACTATTCCTAGCAGAAGTCATTTTGTGACGACCTTAATAACAGATACGGATTCTGAAGGTAGTAATCCTTGGACATCATTGTTTTGTTCATTATGTAGCATTGCCAATATTTTAGAACCTTCTACTAAACCTGGATATTGATAACACAAAGGAGGACACTCAGTGCCATAGAAAAGGACGTCTGTCACAGTATTGAATTCATCCTTCAATCCTTAAAAAAAGGATTATTATTTGTCCCTCTTTAACAAAGGCAGTATCACTATAAGTGAGATTTCAAGCACCGAATTAAGGTATACGATCTGTAGTAAGCTGTATTTGTGCAGTTGCGATATGTGTATCGAATCACCAACTGATAAAACTTGTATGTATACATACATTGGTTTTATGCGTTGATAATTTACATGCAAATTTCTTGAGTTCCGTTTGTGTTAAACTTTTACTTTGCACATTTTACAAAGTCCCTTAACTTTTGGTAACAAATACATATAAGTTCATTTGTGATATAAGTATATACAGTCGAACCTCCATATATCGAAGTAGCAAAGTGCCGGAAAAAAATTCGATATATAGAAATTTCGATATATAGAATTGATCTTAGTTTTATCATAATTCTCCTAAAACATTAAAATTAAAGCTAATTTTCCTATACGAAACTCCATTTCCAATTTATATGCGAATAACATTAAATGAAAGTTAATAACTATAAAAATGATCTTAGTTTTATCATAATTCTCTTAAAACTCATAATGGAGTTTCGTATACGAACCTCCATTTCCAATTTAAATGCGAATCACATTAAATGAAAGTTAATAACAAAAAAAATGAATTAATATGAAAGATTTATTGACTACTACATACCCTTTAAAAAACAATAATCCAGACAGTGGTTACAATGATCACAGTTACATTCTTTTAAAAAAAACTACGAATATCTTGCTGAACAGCCAGTTTTGCAGAAAATTCATCAAAGAAATGTTCGCATTTATTCAGTCCACTAAAAACTTCATCAGGGACATTTTCCGCGTATTGAAGTCCACGACGTATTGTTTCAAACGGCAAAAATTGGAAGATTTTATTCTAAACTAGAATGAAATCTCCGAATATGTCTTAAAAAAATTTCGATATATAGAGATTTTTTCGATATATGGAAACAGTTTTTCTATGTAATGAACATGGAGATTTGCTAAGAGTTCGATATATAGAAAATTTCGATATAGGGAAGTTCGATATATGGAGGTTCGACTGTATATATATATAATGATAGATAGATAGATATTACCAAAATTGCAAAAATCCCAGAGTGTACTGATATATTATGACAGTAGCATCATGATTATTTTGTTGACCTTTGTTGTATATTCCTGTGAAAATGCATTGTCTGTAAAAATTTTACTTATTCCTCAGAAATTTTGATAATGACCATCCATGTCTTGACTCAACCTCTATGCTAATTCTATACTCTAATCGCCTATACTACGCCGAAGTTTACTGTCCATTTTATTATGAGGGCACCATACAGTCGTACAGCATTACGCCCAATGAAGGGACGACACAAACTGAGGCATTTTTCGTGGCGCGACGCAGGGATTCGATCCGAGCACCCTCAGCACCGAAAACCAGCGCGCTGTACCACAGGCCAGTACAGGAATATGATAAAATATGTAGCTAAACTCCTGTAATAAGCATATAAATTTGTATTACTATAATTAATCTTTTTTATAATAATAATATATTTGGAAATTTATCACTTGAAATTATATAATTCTTCGAATAATAATTTCCTTTTCTTGCATAAAATGTCCCTCTTGCTCCCTTATTTTCTATTTTACTATTTTTTAAAGAGTTTCTGACAGTTTATCACATCGTCATTTAGCGTCACTATCATTAATATCTCCCTAATATATAAATATTTATGGTTTCTTGAACAGTTTATTTTTTATCTTCCGTTGGTTTCACTTTAATACATCAAAAATTCTGTTTAGCATTCACTCAAATACAGTTTAAAAGAATTAAATTAAAAAGGTATTTCTTGTTTCCAAAATCTGTAAGCCATTAATCATATATAGAACATCATCATTCACTTTGACTTGTGTTTTTGCAGAGCTTCGACATCTCGTGTAAGTTTCTCCCTATTTTGATATCAACAATCATTATCAGCATCATTACCTCTTCTTGTTTATTGAAGGATCTTCTGTAGCAGATTCGATTTTTCTAAGCCATGACAACTGCAACATTTTAGACTCTCGAGCCAACGTATTAATAATTCCGTCCACATAGACCAAGATTTATTTTACGTTATACATTATTCTATTCTTTTTATAAGTTTAACCCATAAAATCGTAAGTGATGAAATTCTTCGATCATTCTTGAACAACTAAGCCCTTCTCTAGCAATCGTCTTGAGCTAGACTGCAACATTTGTAAATTATCAATATTTTTTCTAAATAATTCTTGAAGATTTTTGTGGATTGAGTTTCACATTCATTTATAATCTATATATATAAAACAGTTCCGTAACTGACTCACTGACTGACTCACTGACATACAACGCACAGACCAAATCGCTGGACTAAAGGGCTGAAATTTTGCATGGCGATTCTTCTTATGGTGTAGGGGTGCACTAAGAAAGATTTTTGAAAAAATTCTTCTTAGATTTTTTAAAATTAAATTTTTAAGCTGTTTTTGTAACTTTTTTTAAGTTTGCATTTAAAATAATAATTTGAGGGTTATAAATTTTATATCACGAAAAAGATCATTAAAATTTCTGTAAAATGAAATCTTTTTCGAACCTTTACCCCCATTTTCTGATTTTTGGGGAATTTTTAAAGATTAATTTTTAGAATTTAATTTATTAAATGCTGATCACGTGATTTCTTTTTCTGGTACTTTAAATAAATTTATCGTCACGTGCATAACAACTAAATAGACAAAAAATATTTTGTTTCTTTATAATGCAGCAGACGATTGGATATTATCCAAAAAAAATATCCCTTACGATTTTTTTTATAAATATATATATATATATATATTACATCTATTGTATACATTGATCGTCGCATTTATTATATATATATTTATTTTTTTTGGCATTAATTGCATACATTGACAGTTGTATTTAATTAGAATGTTCTCCGTAGCGAAGCGCGGATTTTCAGCTACTCTCTCTATATAAAACAGTTCCGTAACTGACTCACTGACTGGCTCACTGACATATAACGCACCGACCAAACCGCTGGACCTAAAGGGCTGAAATTTTGCATGGCGATTCTTATTATAGTGTAGGGGTGCACTAAGAAAGATTTTTGAAAAATTCTTCTTCGATTTTTTAAAATTAAATTTTTAAGTTGTTTTTGCAACTTTTTTTAAGTTTGCATTTAAAATAATAATTTGAGGGTTATAAAATTTATATCACGAAAAAGATCCTAAAAATTCCTTTAAAATGAAATATTTTTTGAATCTTTACCTTGATTTTCTGATTTTTGGGGAATTTTTAAAGATTAATTTTTAGAATTTAATTTATTAAATGCTGATCACGTGATTTCTTTTTCTGGTACTTTAAATAAATTTATCGTCACGTGCATAACATCTAGACAAAAAAAATATTTTTTTCTTTCTAATGCAGCAGACGATTGGATATTATCCAAAAAAAATAAATATCCCTTACGACTTTTTTATAAATATATATATATTTTACATCAATTGTATACATTGATCGTTGCATTTATTATAAATATAATATTTATTTCTTTTGGCATTAATTGCATACATTGACCGTTGTATTTAATTTGAATGTACTCCTTAGCGAAGCGCGGGTTTTCAGCTAGTAGTATATATAACATGAATTAAAAAAATATCTGCATGCAACGAACATTTTTCTGTTATACAATTGTCCCAATGCCGCTTTCAGTAACCAAAAATAATTCCTGGAAAATGAATTATTTTGCCTGCTTTAACTTTTAAAATTTTCAACTATGTATGACATCAAGGATTTTCAATGTGTAATATATTCTGTCATTTAAAGTTTCAGGTATAACAATAATAAGCGATGGGTGGGGGAGGGGATACACTAAGTATTGCTTAATACTTATCCCAAATTCGTATTACATCGTAACGAATTACTCGTTTATTTCATTTACCGCAATTCAAATATTGAATAACTTTAATGGTGTTTCCCACAGCACTTATTTTTTGATAATCTACAATTATCTGTCTTTATTTTCATATTATTTTCGGCAAAGCAACAGGGTGATATACTTTGCCATAAGAATTTTAACCGCTCGGATGAGTACATTAAAACCAAAAAAGCAATCTTTTTATATTTTAAGGAATTGAGATGTTTGGAGTAAACGACATCGTTTTAGAACACCTTCTTTTGCCATGAATTCACAATATTACAGAAGAGAACATCATTATACTAATGAGCTATATTTTCTCATGACCAGAATCGAATATTGAAAATTAAAGATCCAAATGGCCGTGCTAAATAATTTGTTCGTTCTTTTATAACTTTCACTAAGCTTCCCTGAGAGGATGAATTTTCCTTCTCCTAGGCGAACCTAAATTGCATTAGAATTAGAAATTATGATATATTAACAATAAATTCAGCAATATAATTTTATTTCCTTTATAGAGTCATGGGGAAACGATTCAACTCGATGCCTAAGCCATCTGCTAATCCCAACCCCCAGTTACGTAATGAATTCTACAAATGCCTATTTTTCAACAATATGTAGGCAAAATAGGTATTTTTAAAACTCAAATCACTTTTGGCAAAAAAGAGAAAGATAAAGTTAAGATTCGATAATAGCATATATCTGATTACTAAATTCCGTTATCCGAGGTTTTGTTATATTTAATATAAATATATTAATATTAATAACATATAATATTATTATAATATAATAATAAAATTAATATATATCTACATATATATATATATATATATATATATATATATATATATATATATATATATATATATATATATATATACACACACAATAAATAACATCATATATTAATATAATTATATAATAATATTATGTGACATAATATAAATTACAATTAATATTCAATATTAATCTCAAAGAATTATTAGGATCATTATCATAATAAGAAATTAATGATGTCCTATTTATAAGTTAATTAAAATTATGTTTGTTGATGTATTGAAATATTCCAAAGTAAACAACTCTCGTGACCCTCTGAAACATCACTGCCTATAACTAACACACAAAGAGTGAATTTGCTTCTTTAAAAACCAGTACAAATGCGAATGTGGGAATCACTCAAATCCTTTATTTTAGTCTAGATATTTTAGATGTTCGAACGTCAGTTATTGCGCTTAGGAATAAGGAAAGTTAACACCTTGAGAATCTGCTTTCCTGAAGTGAAATTCTACAGATAATTTATCAATTATAATTTGAATGTTAAAAAAGGTAAAATCTCATGTAAAAGGATTATCTTGAATAGCTTTCCTAAGCAATACATACCTATCCTAAGTTTAAATATGTACCTTATGAATGAGTATTTAAGAGTTTGTTGCATTAGAAATGCTGGTGTCTTAAAGTATTTAGTCGGATTTCAAGTTTCATGCAGTTTAGGGACGCAGTACAATACCAAGAGGTGGGGATAAATTGTTCATTAACTCTAGACCACCCCTACCTTTCCCTCCTTAACTCAATAGACTCTTGTGCGCATTTTACATAGACTAGGAAATTAAAATTATACTCTGTTCTAAAACAATGTGTTTTATTATTATATTACTACACTATGAATAAACTCAGCATTATAATTACACACAAGAAATTCACAAAATTACAAGAGAGATCAACACTCATAAATGGGGCTTCATCAAATTCTTATGATTATGATAATGATCTTAATAATCATTTTGGGGATTAATATTGGATATTAATTGTAATTTACATTATATTATAATATTATATAATTATATTAATATGTTATGTTATTGATTGCATCTCTCTCTCTCTCTCTCTCTCTCTGTCTCTCTCTAACTAACTCTCTCTCTCTCTCTCTCTCTCTCTCTCTCTCTCTCTCTCTCTCTCTATATATATATATATATATATATATATATATATATATATATATACAGTCATGGACAAAAAAATTAGTGCACCAAGAAATAATTGCGGGATCGTAACGAAACTTGCTATGAAGGTACATGTCGGGGAGATATGCAAATGATTAGAAATGCAGCGTGATTGCGCATTACGTATAGCCGGTAGAGGACGTTGACAATATAAGCAGTTGTCGCAGTTTGAGAGGTGAAGAATCGTCGGGATGATGGATGATGGATACTGGGTGGTCAGCTAGGCGAGTAGCTCGTCCATTATGCCGCTCTGATTGTGTTGTGAGGAGGTGTTGGGACCAGTGGACCCGAGAGATGTCATGTACACGAAGACCAGACTCAGGACGCCATCGACAGACCAGTCGTCGAGAAGACCGTCACATCGTAAGAAATGCACGCGTACAGCCAACTGCTTCATCGGACGCCATCCAGGCACAGGTAGCACCTTCACTAGGGGCCTCTGTGTCTTCTCGAACCATACGAAGGCGCCTGTCTGAAGGACAGTTGATATCGCGGCGCCCATTACGTGTGCTGCCCTTGACGCCCACCCATCGACGCCTCCGTTTGGAGTTTTGCAGCGCACGAGGAAACTGGACTGCAGCGGAATGGAACAAGGTCGTCTTTAGCGACGAATACAGATTCAATCTCGGCGGTGATGACAATCGTGTTCGTGTGTGGAGAGCCCGTGGTGAACGCTTCAATCCTGCCTTTGATGTACAGCGACACCGCTCCCACAGCTGGTGTGATGGTATGGGGGTACCATTGCCTACAATACACGGTCACCCCTAGTATTGTTCCGTGGCACCATGACAGCCCAGCGGTATGTTCATGAAATCCTGCAACCACATGTGTTGCCACTCATGCAACGGCTCCCAGGAGCCGTTTTTCAACAAGACAATGCTCGGCCTTATACGGCAAGGGTGTCACAAGACTGTCTCCGCACTGTTACTACCCTTCCTTGGCCTGCCCGATCCCCATATTTGTCTCCAATCGAGCATATCTGGGATCATTTGGGACGACGAGTTGGGCATCCCACGAGTTTGAACGAACTAGAGGCAAGGTTACAACAAATATGGAACGAAATGTCTCAAGACATCATACAGAACTTGTATGACTCAATGCCCGATCGTATCGCATCGTGCATTCGCGCTAGAGGGGGTCCAACGGAGTATTAACTCCTCCGTTCTTTTGCCTTTTTCTCTGAAATAAATTATCCTTTTTCTTTGATTTTCTTATCATTTACTTATATCAAAGTAGTCATTACGTATGTAAAATTTCGTTTCATTTTGACGACTCCTTCTTGGTGCGCTAATTTTTTTGTCCATAAGTGTATATTATTTATTTATATTATTATTATATGTTAGTAATATTATATATTATTAATATCAATATATTTAAACTAAATGTAACAAAAACTCGCTTAACAGAATGTAGTAATGAGAGGTATGCTATTATCGAATCTTAACTTTATCATTTCAATTTTTGCCAAAAGTTATTTGGGTTTAAAAAATGCCAATTTTGCCTACATATTGTTGCAAAATAGGCATCTGTAGAATTTATCACGTAACTCGGGTTTGGGATTAGTAGATGGCTTTGGCCTCGAGTTGGATCACATTCCAATGAATCTGTGAAGGAAATAAAATTATAATGCCGAATTTATTGATGTGTATAATACAAACAAACGCATTCGGGGAGAATTCAGCATATCCAGCATATATATATGACATACGATGAAATAGATATGCTGTATTTACATTACAGTATAGTTGTTAATGTTATATAAATTACGGTACAGTACAGTTTTTTTTTTTGTGTGTGTGTGTAGTCGTAAGCTCCGCTATTTTAACGTAGGATTACGTTCCTCCATAACTGTCCTCCGGAAAATGTCAGACGGTAAAACTGTCCGTCCGAACCTCGTGAGTTATAATTTTGACAGAGTGCCAAACCCAGTCTGTATCGCTTGGACAAGCTGTAAAAAGTTAAACTGAAAAGTACCAAAATTTTGACATATATATATATATATATATATATATATATATATATATATATATATATATATATATATATATATATATATATATATATATATATATATATATATATATATATATACATACGTACATATATATATATATATATATATATATATATATATATATATGTATATACATACGTACATATATATAGATACATATATACATAACACATACATACTGTGATGTTTGAAATTCAGCCTACCAGTATGACGTAATATAATATTTGCTAGATTCCTGCACCTGAGATTGTTTGCACGCATGATATTTTATTTTGTATTATTCTCATTTTACAATAACTGAAGATGGCAACTTCTATATATTTTTAGTCTATAAGATGGAATACGTTTGTAGGTTGTATTTAGGACAAGGAACCAATTATGTAAAATTTTACTTCACTGGGATCGCCGAGTAGGGCATCTCCTGAGATCGTTGAGTAGGGCATCTCAGTATCTTGTGATAAATATTTTGTTTTTTAATTCTGAATAAATGATCATGTTGTTCAACGCCTGAAGTGTATAATACAAAAGAACCAAACGTCACACATACATATATACATAATACATAACACATACATACATATATACATAACACACATACATATATACATACAAAAGAGGTAAGCAACGATAAGCAATCCTACGTTAATAAACCGCGGTAGTTTCGTTAGAAGAGACTACCTGAATTTTTTTTTTTTACTTATAACTGAAGGCAAAATCGACAATAGTCAAATCCGAAAAAAAATCGAGCGCAGATTGAGTGAACAAAATCATCAAATAAATCCTGAAACAGGAATAAACTGTACTAATGAATCTGAGAATCTCTGGTAGTGTTGCTAAAAAAAATCGCAGCGTTGGACAGTAGCTGAAACGGAACCTACACTAATATATATTACAAGCCTGAATTCTAATCTATCACATCAGCATTGCTTGGGGCATCATATCGTGTAACTGGAGGGACTGCAGAGGGGTGAACAAACAACTCGGAGAGAAGATAAAATATGAGACGCTTATTTTTTTCAGGGAAGCACGTTCCCTCGGGTCAAGGTCAAAGTTAAGAGCTGTAAAGATTATGTCGATCTCTCGGAGAATTCCTAGACATTGGGAAACAAGTCGTGCTGGATCAACCAGTTAGCAAATAATATGAAATGAAGAGCGTGTAAATGAAATGGTTGTAATATATGGTGCGGTAATAAGTGAATGACTCATCTATAGATGGGTATAGATCTGTTTGTATCAAGAATGCTAAAGCAGACCCCGCTATAAAAAAAGTAGAGGTTAGGGCCTTAATTTAAAGGGTTTCAGCGTTTTTAAAGAAATGTGACTGAAACGGGACCGAAACAAATTTCTAATTTTCTATTCAAATTCTTATCGTGCAAAAGTTATGACTGACAGATATTATTCTCAAACAAATTCCAATACTAAAATATTTGTATCTTATGTCAAGCAAGCCGATAGCTTTCTTCTATGATACTCATCTAATACAAGTAGCGAAAATATTACATGAAATATTACACGTCATAAAAATTCTATTTTCAATATCTTTTGTCATTAAATTATGACCAAATTTATACTAGATGAAATGTGCTTTTCTTGATAGTTTTAAAATAAACAAATAGAATTTAGAATTTAAAATAGAAAAAGAATTAAGTATTCTAATTTCCACTTTAGAGAATTTGAAGAAAGAAGAGGTCTAAATTTAAAAAAATTGTCTAATGAGTCCATCTGAAAGTGGTTTTATTTATTTATTTATTTTTGGAGGGGAGGGGTAATATAGATTTAATAATGTGCAGAATATATATATATATATATATATATATATATATATATATATATATTAATTACAGTACGCTTTCACATGGAATCACTATCAAATTTTAAATCTTCATGCCACCTCTAACATTAATTCTGTATTTGTATACGTTTGGTTGGTTGAGAGCGTTACGATCATTTTTTGCTACACGAGGGCTAATCAGACCGAGTCCTACTGCTTAATGCCGATTCCGAACGGGTACAAACATCCATGCCAAGAAAGGGACTCGGAACCACAGACTCGGGTACCAAATGCCAAAATCAATGGGCAGAGTTCTTTTAAAATTGAAGTCCTTTATTTCTCTAGAGTTGATGGCGGAGAACAACAATCAGAGCGTCCTGCTAACATGGCGAGGAACATACAAGTGCTCACATACACAGGCAACGACATAATGTGTGTCTGGCTCTCTTAGCCGCAGGCTGTACAAAAAAAGTCAGCGACCGTTTACATAAACACAGATGTTTGTGTGTGGGTGGTGGGCTGGTACAATTCTTCGAATCATATTAGGTGCGTTTTATCTATATGGCATTATTTGACACTTTGGATCGCTTTAAATCTGGCACCTGCAGCCATTATCTCTGAGATATTGCAAATTGAGCATTTAGATGATTAGAGAAGGGGTTTTTTTAATCCTTCTGGAGCGGCATGACTCTATATTTCTATCAACTGATTCAGATTTATAGCGGTGTTTATTCCATACTTTTCACCCTCTGCTGCGGTTATCTGTCTCAACGTATTTTTCTGGGACTTGCAGATGTTCATTTGCTGTTGGGTGGGCTATTCTGAGAAAAGGGGTCTATCTTAAACAGATGTGGAAACCCGAATTATAGTAAATAGGCGAGATTCAAAATTATAATGTCACATCCCCCTCCCAAGAGGCTCTCATCCTATGCCTGCATAGGGTGAGAGACACCTGAGCGTGAGTATGTTGGGACCTCACTTAATTCACTTTGCAAGATCAACGTTATAATTTTTCCTACATCAATTTTTTAAGTTAAGTCATACAATCGATATAAAACTCTTGATCTGCAGTATCAAGCTCCTTATACTGCCTACGTTAGCTGGAATTATAAATCTTTCCGTATCTCCGGAGAAGTTCTCCACCTACCTAAATTCCTCCATCTCCAGTCATCGTGTTCAATACCATAACAATATAATTATTCGGTCTCAAATTAATAGGTACACAATTACAACAATAGTCTAGTAGTAATTAAAAAGTACATAATTGTAACAATATTAGTGGGATAATAAAATAAGTAATAAGATAATATAAGAGGTATAGCCATGAAAAGAATAGCATAGAAAGGGCAAGTGATATGGCATAATTGAATCTCTCTGCAAATACATCATACCGAAAATCAGTTTTAACTCAATAGTAATCTACATGAAATCATACACAAAAACAATTCAATTCAGATACTTGTAAATCAGTGCCAAATCAATACACAGAAATCATACATTAAATACTTCAAATCAGGTAAATGTAACTCAATATTAATCAAATATGAAGGCACATTGCCAATCAGGCACTAAGTTATTTCAATTCAGAAAAATGTAACTCAATGCTATTTACACCTCTAGAGCACTGGTTTACGTGGATAATAATTACGATTTATACAATTACAACAATGCCAGTATGATCATAAAATAGATAATATAATAGTGCGTAATAATGAAAAAGAAAATAACAGTTGATATAATATAATAAAATCCTTACTAAGACACAAATATATCATATGAACTCAATGTTATTTACACCTCTAGAGCACAGGTTTATCCATCTCTTGCATTCCACTTAAATTCTCTCGTGTCTTTTAACTCACTATATTCTTTAATCTATACTCCAGGGGAATAACTTCTATTTTTCTTTGTCTCAAAATCTCTTTCCTATATTCTTCTAGATCCGTACATTGAGCGAATATTAATCCTTTTCACCCTTCCAGTATCCATCTCTCTCAAGCTCAACTTTTTGCATTACCTTATCCTTCTAACATAGTTGTAGTGTTTTGACTTATGATGACATTTGCTAATCAGAGTACTAACTTCTCGTGGTAGTGCTTGTCCTTAAATAAGTCTGTCCCATTTAAATGAATTTAAGATTCTAATGAAAGGTACAAATTTCCTCCTTCCATTTTCTTCCTTACCTTCATAATTTATATAAAAAATAATAAAATAATTCTGACAACTTCAGCTATTTGGTTAAGGTATAATTATTATTAGTCTCTTTCTGCAACACTAAAAGGAATCTATCCCTTATCTCTCACAGGGTGAAAACCGCGGTTGATGACTCGCTATTTTTCCTCCCCTTTTAAAACATACTTCTCCCCTATTTGTTTGACCTACTTCCGTTGGGTGAGGTCAGAGTTCCCCTTCCTACTCTTCGCACATTCGTAAGTTTCGGTTTGTTTATCTGCTATCAGCTGTATTTGGCGATTGGGATTTTGTACTTTCACACAATTCAAAATTTTGTGCTGAATTAAAATATAGTAGCCTAGATGCATGAATTACGTCGACGTCTTTTTTCGTCAGTGGGTGTCGCTTATTAACTTCATATGTCACGTCGGATAATTGTTTAGTGATTGTGAAAGGCCCTTCGTACGTTTGAGTGAGTTTTCGGGTGTTAGGGTAATGAAATGTCTCTATCATGACGGTATCACCTACTCTTAAAGGGGATTTTTTTGAAGCTTTTATCATACTGTACCTTGTTTTTCTGATGGTCAATGATAGATTTTTCGTATGCAATCTCTCTCGCTCTACCTAAACCTGGGAATATCTTCGTTTCAGCTAATGGAGAAATGTATGGATAACATCCATATAGTAGATATATTTGGGGGAATGAGGTAACTTGATGAGGGGTATTATTATAATCTACGGTAACCTGTTCTAGAACTTTCGGCCAGGGTGTTTTCTGTGTATCCCCATTAATTTTACAGCGCATTCTCTGCATAATGGTGGCTCCTACTCGCTCCTGCTTCTCATTACTTTGTGGCCGGTGAGAGGCGGTCAACAACTGTGTGATATTATGGTTTTTTAAGAAGTATTTAAATTTGGTTGATGTGAATGCGGCGTTTCTGTCGCTTAATATTTTTTTTGTTTAATAATCTGAAATATTTGTATTAAGCATTTGTTGAAAAGTTGAAATATTTGTTTTAAAGCTCCAACAGTTTTCGTCCATGCTGATTGGGCTTCAGATTTTAACGATAGAAAATCCTTTACAGGACTGGTTTTCATTTTTGGTGGAGCTGCTGTGTCGTGGGAGTCAAGGAAACAAAAATCGGTTGCATTATCTACTACAGAAGCTGAATACATGGCTTTGGCCAATGCTGCGAAGGAAGCTGTTCACATCAGACGTTTCCTGAATGAACTCTCAACAAAACTTGCTGATGAACCAACCATTATATTTTGTGACAACCAATCTGGTCAAAAACTTGTGAGGAATCCTGTTTTTCATGCTAAAACAAAGAATATTGACGTTAGATATCATTTTGTGCGCGAAATTTTTGAAAAAGGTGAAATAGATAATTGTTATTTACGTTTTGATAGCATGCCTGCAGATATGCTCACGAAAGGTTTGACTTCAATTAAGCATAAAAATTGTTGTAACTTCATAGGATTAACTATTGATTAGTGTAATTTTTTTTATCTTCAGCTTTTTGTGTTAAGCTGTGTTCTTACTTGCATTTTTAAAATTTTTCAAATGTTACTCATTTTAATTTGTATTTTGATGCTCTATAATTTAGTGTGAACACGTAATGAGCCTTGAAAGGGGGCAGTATTGGGATATTCAAAGCTCATTCCCCGTTTGTCGTCAAAGGCTGCTATAGAGCTCAGCCGCCGCCAAGGTTGGCGGACTTACGTCTGCACTTCGCTTGTTGTCTCACTGGCTTGCGGATGTTTTTACACGACGGGTCAGTTATTAGGCGCTCCTCGTTTTAAAACTTTTACTAAATGCATATAGTTGCTGCTGTAAATAAAGCTTGATGTTACAACTCTGCTAGTAATCTTTCCTAATAACCTAACAAATATACTCCAAGTAAGGGAGTAACTGAAAATTCTAATGATATAATTTGCGCTAAAAAGTATTATAGTCCTATTGTAAGTGAGTGTGATGATATATGTAAGTCGAGTAAAATGATAAATGAATATTCTGATCATAATACATAAATAATCCAACAGAGATAGATAAAAATAATACGAATATAGACAAAAAACAAACAGAAATCAAGCACTCAGAGCATCCACGCACCAAAGGCAAGATTGTGTATAAGTGCCGGAACTGAACCATAAAACAACATAGAGGTAACCGAAAGGTCTCTTCATCAGGGAGCCTAACCAATCCAGTTACCTCAAGGGGAACTTTCTGAATAGGATGCAGGTGAGACCAACAGACATCCCAAGGCCCCGAGTCCCCCAAGGAAGCAATCAGTCAAAAGAAAATGAAAAGACAAACACAACTTACAGTAAAGGCTCAACGCACCGTACATGCAAGCACACAAATAATCCTAATGCAAAGTAAAAGATGCATACACACCTCAATTCCGTAAGTCACGGTTATGGCGAAACAGCAGCCAATTCTATCCTAGAAGTTACGTCATTGTAACAATACTACAGCGCCACCCCCACCCCCCCATTACAGCTTAACCAAATGAAAACATAAAAACTATCCTAAACATCTTTAAAAATTCCTGAGTCTAAATGCCATTTTTTTAAAACTTTTAAATTGCTGAAATTTTTAGGGAAATTGTTTTTACTTAAATTTTCGTCGAAAATGTTACATGCCTCCAAAAATCCCCAGCGTTGTTACATATGTTTTTTTTTTTGGTAAAGTTGTGAGTAAAAAATATAATAAATTTTATAGTTTAAATTGCTATGGAAATTGGTAAACGTGATAACCTCAAAGTTAAAATCTAACCTTTTATCATATATCCTTATTTTTATTTCTCTATTTTGAATTTTAATTTTTAAATCCAGATAAGTCGCACAAAGATTATTATCGTTAGTCCGGTTTAAAGTTAGTTCCTTTGGGAAGATTTGATTAAGAAATTCCAAATCGTTGCAGTTAAAAATCATGAGGTCATCAATATACCTGAATCCGGTAACATTATTTGAGTTAAGAAATTTAGTTTCGTAAAAATGTAAGAATAGGTTTGCAAATGCACTAGAAAAGCTATTTCCCATAGGTATACCCTTTATCTGTTTAAAGAAACACAAGCCATTAAAGAGGTAGTTTTCAAAAATATTAAATTTACATAAATCAATCCAGTCACATTTTAAGATAAAAGTACTATCTAGATAAGCATCATAAATTTCTGAACAGATAATCATTAAATTATCATGCGGAATACTGGTAAAAAGGTTTTCAAAATCAAACGTGTATATGCTATCTATATTCTTACTCTTTAAAAAATGTAGAACATCCTGGTTATTATTTATAATAAAGCTATTTTCGGTAACCTTGATTTTATTTAGAATGATTTTTAAATAGCTAAAGAACTTTTTACTGAACGAAGTGTTATAACAATTTGTACTACAAGTAACAAATCTAAATTTAGTAGGTACTTTATGGAAGGGAAACAGGTAAGGGTATTTTAGGCTATTAATCTTAAACTTAAATTTTTTGATAAAGTCTAAAATCCTATTATCTATTTCTTTTTTGGTAAGGTTAATTTCTTGATAGGTATTATTTGAGTTGTATTCCCTAGAAATTAACTGCTTAAAATAATCTTTACACATGAAACCGAAGTTATTGGCAGCCTTATCAACAACCGTAATAATAAACTTATTTTTTAATTCTTTAATTTTACAGTATAGATCTTTGTTTAGAAAAAAACTCTCTTGTCCTCTATACCATACTCTTCATAATTCCTTTTTATATCCTGTAAAATATGCACCTTCCACTCCATAAAACCTTCGATAGGCCAATTGTATTTCCTTGCTAATTTTACTATACAATAATCCAAATCTTTAGTGATAGAACTTATAATTTGCTTTAAATTTACCTTATTTCTAACCCTAAATTTTGAGCCCTTACGTATAAGTTCCCCCAACCTAACATCTTTAACAATATAAAGATCCCCTGTTACAATATGTCCCGAAGTTGTTTTAACAAAGTTTTTAAACTCCTCAATATGACAATTACAATCAGCATTACAAATTTTGCCTAAGTTATGACTATAAAAGTTATAGTTACAGATTAGGTCCCTTAACGTTTTTTGATATTTAAAAGCGATAGCGATTTTCCCACAATCCTTGATTGGTAATAATTTAGAATTATTGTGTACAATAGTAGGTAGTTTTAAATGCTCGAAAACTTCTCATTTTAATTTGTATTCTCATTTCTCGCAGTTCTCATTTTAATTTGTATCTAGAAAGTTTATAGTACAGTACCCCTACATCCCTTCCCCTCTTAGCATCCAAATTAGTCAGGTTAAGCTTGTATTTAATTAAATCTAAAATTATTAGTTTTGTAAACCTCGAAACAAATATAATTGAAGATAAATGATGTTTAATTACCCACCTTAAACCAGAATGTTTTTGGTTGAACAAATAATGTTTAATTATTTTAATGTTCTTAAAATCAATAAATAAATTACAAATTTTTTGCAGATCATCCAGTTTCAAATTTGTTTTTAAACTATTGCTACCTTTTCCTCTTTTACCCCTATAATTAGAATGTATATAATTAAACCTATCAATAACCATGATTTTTTTTATAAACGCAGTTAGTATCTAAATCCACCGGTCCTTCCCCGTTAAGTTTACTGTTTAAACCGTACGAAAATAGTGTTTTAAGCTTGCAAATATATAAATTTTCAAAATCCAACCTTTTGTTAAAATCATTAATCTTATCAATAATATATAATTTAGCCTGCTCAAAGTTATGTACTTGAAAGTGTAGAAGTTCATAATCAAAAGAAGTTTCGTCTTTAAAATTTTTGATTGCAGACCTATGGCTATTAATCCAACAGAGAAATAAATAATCCAACAGAGATAGATAAAAATAATACGAATATAGACAAAAAACAAACAGAAATCAAGCACTCAGGGCATCCACGCACCAAAGGCAAGATTCTGTATAAGTGCCGGAACTGAACTATAAAACAACATAGAGGTAACCGAAAAGTCTCTTCATCAGGGAGCCTAACCAATTCAGTTACCTCAAGGGGAACTTTCTGAATAAGATACAGGTGAGACCAACAGACATCCCAAGGCCCCGAGTCCCCCAAGGAAGCAATTAGTCAAAAGAAAATGAAAAGACAAACACAACTTACAGTAAGGGCTCAACGCACCGTACATGCAAGCACACAAATAATCCTAATGCAAAGTCAAACATGCATACACACCCCATTTCCGTAAGTGACGGTTATGGCGAACCGCACTTACGTTTTACGTTACTCCGCAGTTCCGTTTTGCTCAGGACAAAAAGGAACCGATCGCTCTCTTCGAACTCCCATTAATCTCAAATCGTTATCGAATTCTTTCCCCATATATTCTAGACCGTTGTCAGTTCGGAGGAGTTTTATTTTGCAATTTAGCTTGTTTTCAACATGCTTTAAATTTCAGGAATACGTCCTTGACCTCGTCTTTCGATTTGAGAAAGGGAACATGAATGAAACGTGATTTGTCGTCAATAAATGTTGCAAAATAAAGTGAATCACCAAATGATTTTATTCTCATGGGACCGCAATGATCTGAGTGTATAATATTTAGCAATTCGGTGCTTCGATATTCGGATCCCTTGGGAAAAGGGATAGCTTTTTGTTTCCCAAGAATACACACTTTACAATCAGAAATACAGTCATTTTGTTTAAAAGACAGTCCCTTGACCATATCTTTAGACTGAAGTTTTTTTAAAACGGCTTGTTTGAAATGCCCAAATCGTTGATGCCATTGTTTAATTTCACTCACTATGTTAACAGATTCGAAAAAGGGATCTACATAAAAAAGATCTTTTTGGTGATAAGCAGTAAAAATTACTTGGTTGCGATAATTAATTACTTTAGCACAGTTCTTTAAAAATTTGACAGTGAAATTATGAGCAGTGGTTTTTGAAACAGATATTAAATTATGTTTTAAATCAGGAACAAACAGCACGTTTTGTAATTTTACGGCTTGCATTTCATTTCCTTGAAGATATTTAAATTTAACAGTTCCTATACCAACAGCTTTGACAATTTTATCAGCAGCTAATTTAACACCAACATCACTTACTTTTTGTAAAACCGAAAACAATAATTCGTCATGACACATATGCGATGTCGCACCACTGTCGAGGCAGAAAATGTGTTCATGAAATTTTGGACATCTTTTCCACATCGGTAGCATAATCTTTGTGCATTGTCTCGAATTGACAATCTATTTATCTGTGGTGGTCGTGGGGACAAGTAATTGCTAGGTGTAGTATGACTCCAAGGTCTTATTTCATTTCCTTCAGCTCTCGGGGAATAACGACATGGGTTTCTGCAGTGTTGCATCTTAAGATTCTTCGGTCGGTTTAAAAGCTTCAGCACTTGGATTCAGGAACGTCGGGGGTTTGACGTTCTCTCTAATTCTTATTTATTCATCTAGGAAATCCAGCATTTCTTCGGTATTTCTTTTTTTTCTTCCTTTGTTCCTTTCGTATAATAGGAGAATTTCTTCCGGGAAAATAGTTCTGATCTTCGCATTTATAACTTCATTATCTTCGTTTTGGTTCACATCTAAGTTCTTTAAACTACATATGTGCGTATATAATTCTGTGATGCTTGCTCTCAGGACATGGAAGATCTCTGGAATCTTTAATCGGGCGGATGGATAATATTTTCTGAATGTGATAATCAATAGTTCGCTCAGGATTCCCATATCTCTTCTTTAATATCTGTATAATATCCGGGTAGGTTTCGGCTGTCACTGCGAATCCGGCTATTGTTTTGGCTGCCTCTCTATCCAAAAGAGAGATTAAATAATTTAATTTTTCAACTCGGGATAGTTTTTTCCGGTTGTTGATGGTGGACTCAAATACTTGCCAAAATGACCTCCAAGTGGATATGTCTCCATGAAATTTTTTGAGTTCTATTTTTGGTAATTTTGCGGTGATGGGTTTCGTATCTTTAGTAGAGAGATTGTTAGTTGATTTATCTTCCAGGGCTTCCTTCTCTTGTATTATTTCAAGAATGCTACGTACGGTTTCTAATATTTTATTTTGATATGTCTCTGAGCTTTCCATATCCGCATTTAATTCCCCTTCCGTTATCATTTCTGTAATGTTTTTATCTAAATTATATAATTCTTGCCGCTTCATTTCCAGTTGTTCTTTTAGTGCGAGTAATTTACTTTTATAAGCTGGCTGTTGTTGAACTTCTTCCAGCTGCTTAATTAATCTAGAAACGACTCTCCTTTGAGCTTTTCTTGTTTTTTCAGAACTTCCATATTGTTTAAGGAAACGAAACTGCGTTTCCACTATATCACCAGTGAGTTATCACACAACCCTCTTCGTTCGTAACACGGGTGAAATACGAAACCTTCCTCGGTTCGGTGTGGGGAATTGGAAATCTAAGTTATTTTTTGTCCGCCATGTTTGGCCTTAGGTTGTCTTTTACTGCCGTCAACGATTTAAGGTAATTTAATAAATTTAAGTTCTTATTATTCATAATCTATTAGCAATAAGTAATATATCCTATTGAGTTGTCATCGAGTTCTTTTAAAATTGAAGTCCTTTATTTCTCTAGAGTTGATGACGGAGAACAACGATCAGAGCGCCCTGCTAACATGACGCGGAACATACAAGTGCTCACATAAACAAGCAACAACATAATGTGTGTCTGGCTCTCGTAGCCACAGGCTGTGCAAAAAAAAGTCAGCGACCGTTTGCATAAACACAGATGTTTGTGCATGGTGGTGGGCTGGTTCAATTCTTCGAATCATATTGGGGGCGTTTTATCTATATGGCATTATTTGACACTTTGGATCGCTTTATATCTGGCACCTGCAGCCCCCATCTCTGATGGTGCATACAAATTGGTACAGAGTTCTCTCCCCGACTCCTGTCATCACATTAGTCACGGTAACATTAGACACGGTATTTAGAACCACCCCCATTCCCGCCGCAAGATTTCTTTTGATGTGGTGTGTCCCCCGACCCCGCTCGACACCATTTGACCCGCTGACCCCCACTCTCTTTCTTTGATGGACCGCCAGAGGAGGCGATCCCGCATAGTAGAGAGTACAGAGAGACATAAATCACTGGCAGATGCAGAGAACGCTGTACCAATCTGTATACGCTATGAGATATTGCAAACTGAGGATTTAGATGACTAGAGACAGGGGTTTTGTTAATCCTTCTGGAGCGGCACGGCTCTATATTTCTATCAACTGATTCAGATTTATAGTGGTGTTTATTCCATACTTTTCAACCTCTGCTGCGGTTATCTGTCTCAACGTATTTTTCTGGGACTTGCATATGTTCATTTGCTGTTGGATGAGCTATTCTGAGAAAAGGGGCCTATCTTAAACAGATGTGGAAACCCGAATTATAGAAAATAGGCGAGATTCAAAATTATAATGTCACACACACACACACAAACATATATATATATATATATATATATATATATATATATATATATATATATATATATATATGAAAATTTGTTTATCTGTTCTTGCATAGAAATCCACAGTTTAGTAGAGACGATCGGGAAATTTTACATACAGGCGTCGTTAAAAACAGCCGATGATTTTAAGAACTTCCGGAATCGAAATTAATAACCGTTAATTTTTAATTAATAAAAAACAACAATTTTTGAAGGGTTCGAATTAAAGTTTGCAAAATGTTTTTACTTCTTGAAACTGATAACGGATGGCAGTACTAGCCATATTTCTGCTCATTTAACTGGAATACATTAAATGCAATTGAAAAACAGACTAGATTTAGTCGTTTGCACTGTGCAAACGGTGCCCCTCAAAGGGTTAATGGATTTTGGTAAGCAAACATTAGATTTGTTTCAGTTCCTTCCATTATATGCAGTTCTCAAGGCAATAAGACAATTTAACATTTTTACTTTTCAGATTTACTTTTCAAAATTACTTTCTGTTTTACTTTTCAGGTATTTTTTGCTC
Organism: Dolomedes plantarius; assembly: GCA_907164885.2. NCBI lineage: Eukaryota > Metazoa > Arthropoda > Arachnida > Araneae > Dolomedidae > Dolomedes > Dolomedes plantarius. The sequence goes on along the minus strand of OU015494.1, from coordinate 153,006,731 downwards.
CAATGATGGAAGTTTAAATCTAGCTGAATTCTGAGGAATTTATTATAAATTTTTATATTTTTTATATTAGGCTTTCTTTCTATCCATGGGTATAACATTTCACATGCTTTTTTTTCTATGTTATTTATACTGTGTTTAGTTTTTTAATTGATTTTGGTTAATAAACATTCGACAAATTGATAATTTTACTTTTGAGATTTTAGTGGTACAATAATGAAATGTTGAATCTACCTAAATTCTGAGATGAGTATAACATTTCACATGCTTTTTTTTGCTATGTTTTTATACTGTTTAGTTTTTAAATTGATTTTGGTTAACAAACATTCTTAAATTCCCGGGCAACGCCGGGTACTTCAGCTAGTATATATACACTGCTGGCCACTGTAAATGCAACACCCTGAAGGAAACATGCAAATAACATGAAATTTACAACATGCATTAGCGGAGGTGAGATATGCAAATGATTAGAATTTCAGCGCAGACGCACATCACGCGCGCCTGTGGCGCCACTTCAAAGCGCTATTTAAGACTTGGAGATTTCGACGATTTCAAGTTCGGCAATTGTGTTTTTCTTGTGGTTTTTAAAAAAAAAACGATCAATTATGCCTCGTCGAAAACAGCGATCATCTTTTGATCAAGTATCCGAGTTCGACAGAGGAAGGATAGTGGCCTACCGAGATTGTGGATTATCTTTCAGGGAAATCGGTAGTCGTGTTGGACGAAACCAAACAACTGTAATGCGGATATGTGATCGTTGGATACAGGAGGGTACGACGGACCGGCGTGTTCGATCGCATCCACCTCAGCGCACCACTTCACGTGATGACAGGCAAATTGTGCGCATGGCAGTGACGGATCGCTCAGTCACATCACGAACCATAGCACAGCACATGCAGTCTGTAACGCATCATCCAGTGTCTGCGCGTACCATTCGACGCCGTTTACAGCAGAGTGGTCTGTCCGCAAGACGTCCATTGCTTTGTCTACCCTTAACGCAGAACCACAGACGTCTCCGCCGCCAATGGTGCAAAGACAGAAGGATGTGGACGGCAGAATGGAATTAAATTGTCTTTACTGACGAGTCACGCTTCTGTCTGCAACACCACGATGGTCGCATTCGAGTCTGAAGACACTGTGAAGAGAGGATTCTGAACAACTGCGTTATGCACCGCCACACTGGTCCTGCACCGGGTATTATGGTATGGGGCGGTATTGGATATCACCCTCGTTCACTCCTAGTACGCATTGCTGGTACTTTAAACAGCCAGCGCTACATCTCCGAGGTGTTGGAGCCAGTTGTCCTTCCTTACCTTCAGGGCTTGCCCACAGCCATATTTCAACAGGATAATGCGCGACCACACGTGGCACGCATTGTCCAACAGTTCTTCGTCAATCGCTAGATTGAATTGCTTCCCTGGCCGCCTCGCTCTCCTGATCTTTCGCCGATAGAAAACATGTGGTCCATGGTTGCTTTACGATTGACCGAGATTCCATCCCCAGCTGCCACAGCAGATCAACTTTGGCAACGTGTGGAAGCTGCTTGGTCTGCTGTACCCCAAGAACTCATCCAAAGTCTCTTTGAATCAATGCCAAGGCGTGTGGCAGCGGTTATCTCCAACAATGGCGGCTACTCTGGCTACTGATTTTGGCAGGAACCACACTTCACAGAAGTCTATAAATTTAATCATTTGATACTTGGCCGACATGTTATCTACAAAATAAATTTTGTTGTGATATCTCTTGTCTTTCTTGGTGTTGCAATTTGGGTGGCCAGCAGTATATATATATATATATATATATATATATATATATATATATATATATATGGGGTGTGATGGAACTGAGGAACGACGCCTTCATACACACTCACAGGGTTTATTTTGTCACTACACAAGACACTTAAACATATAATATAATGAAATGAGGTTTCTTAGCTCCTACTCGAGGAAAGCGATCTCTCCTCCTCGAGAACGTACTTCCAACTGGCGTATTTCGTCTTCAAACAGGAAGTGGTGGGAGGGCCCTCTAGCGGCTAAAAGTAACTCGCTCCCACATTCGGCCTCCTGACTGTCGTTTTCGAGGCCGAAAACGAAACCATCAAATTAAACCATCAAATTAAACCATCAAATTATGGATCTTGAAAGTCTCTGAAAAATAACAATACAAAGTAAAAAAAGGAAAAGAAAATAGAGTGTTCAGAAATTGCACAGTTTTAAGCTGGAACCTACCAGGGCTTCATGTGGTCACCTGCTGTGGAAGTGCAACCGGGACCTTCATGTTGTCCTACTTTTTCCACTTCGTACCGATCGTTACCCTTCTTTGCTGTTACTCGGTATGGTCCAAAGAACTTTGGTCTTAGCTTTAGACCGCTTGCAAACAGCGTGCGTTGTATGGCCACCAGGTCATTAACATTGTACACCTGCGCCTTTTTCTTTTTCTATTATACGCTTTTCTGTTCTCTTCCTGTATTCTTAGAATGTTCTTTATCGCCTCTTCTCTTATATCTTCTCTGTCCTTCATCAGACAGTTCATTTCTTCTTCTTCGAGAATTTCTACGATCTTCACATCCTCTCGATTTCTCATTTTTACACCAGTGAGGAGCTCAAAAGGTGAATTATTTGTGCTTCTGCACGTCGTGCTATATAAGATCCGCTGGACATCTGCGACATGCTTGTACCATTTGGTAGGATCTTCAATGGATAATTTGGCTAGGACTGGGATCAAAGTCAAATGAATTCTCTCCACCTAAACATTTCCCCGTGGAATGCCGGTAGTTGTGAATAAGTGTCGAATTTTCTCTTGCGTACAGTAGTCTTCAAAGTCCTTGGAGGTGAAAGCCGCACCTCTATCTGTTATTACCCTCAAAGGATTACCGAAAATCGCTTGTTGCAGTCTCAACTTCTGCAAGGCATCTTGGGTTGATGTAGACTTTACTGGGTAAAGCCAGACGAATTTTGTAAATGCATCAACAAC